>CM042138.1:20606987-20637624 GCA_023376005.1 Doryteuthis pealeii | reverse complement strand
AAAAAGAAGAGAGATCACACACCCACACACACACCACAGACACACAACATATAATATATATATATATATGTGTGTGTAATGAGAAGTAAATACACAAACGATGTGTTTTTGATATGGCTTTTTAGCCGACAATTTTTTGAGAGAATATGTGCTTAATTGAAGTCGTACCTAATTTTGAAAGTTAATTAATTAATAATCAATTAATTAGGAGGGCTACCTATTCAAACGTAAGGCTAAACAAATCAGAAAAATCAATCTCTGTATGTACATTCGGCCTATTAGGCCTCATCAAGCTATAGAAAGTAAGACACGAAACCCTGACTGTCAAGCTGACCGTAACCCCCTACACCAACCGGACTTTCTTAGATTTTCGTTTTGTTTAGAAGTAGGTTTTTATTCCTCTTATAGTGACTTTTTCTACACGACAGTATGAAAGTAAATACACAAACGATGTGTTTTGAAATGGCTTTTTTAGTCCGGTTGGTTACGGTCCTCGCCTGTCAGCTTGACAGTCAGGGTTCGAATCATGCACAAGGCGGTCTTCCTATCTATAGCTTTGCTGATGAGGCCTAATAGGCCGAAATGTACATACAGAGATTGATTTTTCTCGATTTGTTTAACCTTACATTTGAATAGGTATTCCCGCCTAATTAATTAATTATTAATTAATTAACTTTCAAAATTAGGTATGACTTCAATTAAGCACATATTCTCCCAAAAATATATATGTATGTAGTATAGTAAGAAATTTGAAAAAACACAGGTTTAAATAAAAGGAGTGGTAAAAACCAGTGTTTTTTCAAATTTATTACTATACTACATACCGTCGGATTCACTTCCATCTCTTCACATATATATGTATATATATTTACCAACAATTCCGCACGAATAGGATGTAACACAAGGTCAATTTATTAAGCGGATTTTAACAGGTTTGTATTCAGACTTTTCCTTCTCCTAGACTGGTTACCTAGCCATGTTTAAAGAGCCCAGTCTGTCCAGCTATTTGCCCATAGCTAGAGGGAGAATTTCCTGCTGAGATTTTGGCGGAATTTAATTGAAATTTTTTTTAGAACTGATCTAGACACTCATAGAAACAATAGTAATTTTTATTAATTCTTGATAGATACTCAATTGTTTTTTTAACATATTTTTTAAAGTCATTTTTGTCTATTTAATCCATAGATAGGACCATCCGGGTTGAAGTGGATCAGGGAGCAATGATCATGAATAGGTACTCCACATTCCCTAGAGCTCCAGAATTGGAACTTCGCCATCAGAGTTTAATGTCATTTAGGCTGTTAGTAGAAAGGAGCAGACGCGAGGCTCCTTTGCTCCCAAGATGCCATCTTCTCACCATTCAGTTGAAAACCCTTTTGGGGTTCGGGTTTTTAAAAAAGAATAAAAATGTCTTGTAAAAAACCCCGGACTATATGACCTTTAGGCACCCCTTTAGCTTTGCTGATTCATAAGTACATTTTTTCATCTACACCGTCAACATCCGGTTGTTTGTTAACAGACGATTTTTAGAGTTTTTATTATTATAAAAAAACCCAACCCTAACCCCTAACAACCTGATGTTGACGGTGTAAATGAAAAAATGTACTTATGAATCAGCACTGCAAAAGGGGTGCCTAAAGGTCATATGGCCCAAAAAAACAAGTTTTGCTTAATTATTACAAGAAATAAGCACAGACAACCCATCCCTGAAGAAACAGAACCAGTAAGAACCCATCTCTTCTCATCTCTCTCCATTATATATCCGACATGAAGTGGGTATATAACACTACTAGCGAGACATGATGATTATGATGATGATGATGTATGATTGTTGTTGAAAGTGAAAGTGAAACCTCCGGTTGCAAGTATTTAAGTTTCAATGTAATAAAATATTATATTAAATTAGAAAGGCTAATGAAACTAAATAAGAATGCAGATGAAAAGTTTTGAAACAGAGGGGGGTGTAATCGAAAAATAGAATAACTGAAACTTACTCTTTCATCACTCCCGAATTTCATTGCTAAATTTTCCTAATTTAACTACTTAGTTAAAATAGGAACTAAAGAATAATATTACAGTTTTTTCTTCTTGCTAATGAATTTCTTTTAAGATTTATCCTCGGGATTTTTGCATGTCTTCATTATGAAAAAAACAAACAATTAGAAATCAATAATACTAAGCACATATTTATTAAAATCAAATTTTTAATATCAACAGGCAAATTAGCCTTCCCGTTCACACTGTAAACTGCTATTTTGGTGTATCATATAAATACAATTGCATGTTATTAGTATGTAGATATGGTCAACAGTATTAATAATGAAAAACAATTGTAATACCTCCGGCGGGCCTGGCGCTCTTGCACTTCAATACTGCATCTCTCTGTATCATTCTATCTGCCCGTTAATCGTCCGTGTCATCTGCCATGACCTGTTGTGCCCGTCAAATGCTCCCACGACCTCCCGCCGAAAGGTGAACAACAATTATTACAAGAGAGAAAAGACAAGACAAGACAATTTCAGGTGAACTTCAAAAAAATGGTCAGAGAGGCATATAACTTGCATTCATTCTCCATCAATTTCTATCTGCTCTATCTCCCATGTCTGTCGAGAGGGGGGGACACCCCCTGTTCCCTTGCGGACCTCTGCTAAGCTGGTTTCTAGTGGTTAACTACCATCACTTCTTCAGCGCCCGGCTCTCAACTAACCTCTCCGGGGTTCAGTAAACTAACTCTCAACTTTTCAAAAATATCCCAGTCCCCAATTCTCGCTATCAAATCTCGTCCACGAGATTTGTGTCTATCCCCCGCGTGATTTGTAAAGTTCTTTGTTCTAATCTAGGTCGCATTTTATTACTGGTCTAACCTCCAGTTAACTCTCAAAGTGGTCAACACCCAGACTCTCTGTCTGGCCAATGGCCCTTATCACACTTTTCTATCTTAATCTTTTTCTTAGTTTTGATGGGTTCCTTGACTTAGCATTGACTATACTTACACATGCAATATATGTAGATACACACACATATATATATATGTATGCACACACACACACGATCCACACTGAATGCACACACACATTTATACACATCTGTGGGTTGTCTTGCTACCTATTCCTATAGCCCACTATACAGTTACATACACACACACATATATGTGGTTTGTCTTACTACTTATTCAATATAACTAGCTAGAACATATTCGATATAACTAACTGTGCAGCCACATATGCACGCACAATGCATATTGTTATACAATTTTATCAAAGATTGGGGTTTAAATAAAAATAAAATCATGGAGAATGTGATTTAAATAACTCAATGGAAGTGATACAGTTTCGGTTACAGACAGACAAACACAGAAACTCCATTATAATAAGATGATATTCATTTTTTTTTGTACAGGGTCGGGTAGAAATATCTTCCGGGATTCAAAAATTGCCGCCGCGCAGTAACTGGAAACAATCATTTAGGATAAAAGATCAATAAATTATTTTAAAGATTTATTTATGAAATGTTGAATACACCGACAGTAGAGGGGTAAGACCCCTCCCCCCAATAGGGCCAAATGTTGGCCGTGGGTGGCGACCCATGAAGCTTTAGGACAGAATCCTAGTGGCTGAGCAGTTCATGACATGCAACACTGCACTTTGACCCTTATTTAGGTCAGAGATGCCCCCTCTGATCAATCGGTTGGTCAAGCCATAGGACCTATAGGATTGTCCTGACCGTATTGCTCTTATGGCAAAACCCAACCCTTTTTATCATATATGTGCTAGGATGTGGTGGCTGAGGGTTAACTACATCTAGTGGTGAGGTTGCAATTCTGGACCGTGAGTGATAATACCTGTTAGGGTTTCATCTATTGGTTAGATCAATGGTTCTCAATCTTTTTTTACCCATCGACCCCCATTTAACCCTATTTTACTCTGGTAGACCCCCCCATAGCCATTCGATGTTTAAAAATCCCATTGTAATTGTATAGTTATATACATTTTGCTTGCCTGGGTCCCCCCCCAAATTTTTATATGGTCCCCGGTGGTCCACATTTGAGAACCACTGGGTTAGGTAGATTAAAAATGATTTTTAAAAAATTGAATACTCAACAAGAATGAATAAAAGGAAAACATCTTCGGCATAGAATAACTCAACAAGGGTTGACATACCAACCAACCAGCCAACCAACCATCTTGTATTCATTCATAAGTTACATAGACATCCTAAAATAATAGACAACACTTAGTATTATTTGGATTATTCGAACTATTGTCCTCATCTTCATTGTCATCTGTACAGCGTTTCGGCCGATGCGCCTTCCGACCTTCTTCAAGTATTTCTTGTCGGACTCGGGAGATTTCTCGAACTTGGGAACCTACTTTTCGGACTCTGGAACCTTCTATTCGAACTCAGGAACCTTCTTGTCGTAATCGGGAACCTTCTTGTCGTAATCGGGAGCCATCACAGAACCTTGAACCTAACCCTTTATTCTGTCCATGGGGTATCCTGTTCTCATTCCGTTAACCATAGCTGGGGTACGGATAACATTGAAGATGAGGACAATAGTCTGAATAATTCAAATAATACTAATTATGAAGCCTCATCTAAAAAATTCCGACAAATAGACAACACTTATTTTCATATCTACACTGCAACAAAATCAATTGAATGAATGAAGTAAGTAATGTAAGTGAATTCTTGCGATGGCAATCACTCTAGGAGAAGGAAAACTATGAATTCAAACTAAAATGGCTCTCTTCTCGTTTGTCAAACTACGCTCAGAGAACCCCTACTTCCCCCGCCATTAATAAAATTGTAAAATATAATGTCTTTCGGAGTGGCCTATTGTCGGTATCAGCTGGAAAGCGAGGGAGTCTATCCCCGTTTTACTAGTGCTAGATCAGGGAGATTGTTTTTTGCATCTGAGGTACAGCGCCACACCTACTATCAGCTCTCCACTTTACCGTATAGATCCAAGCTGTGCTGCTCATGCGCTGAGTTGGCGATGTCTTATGTATGGAGCATCCAGCAAGGATCGAACTCGCTATTCAGTAGTAATGAGACTGATGGTTTCAGGAGTGTACTACTGCCGAAACTAAACATTTGGATGATGTAATCTTTAAAACAAAATAATGACAATAACAAAACAAAATTACAAATATGAAGTTGTGAGTTCAATCTGTAGCTTTGCGAGGCAATTCACTTTACTTGCCGCTTCAGAAAACGAATCGAAATATATTGTGGTGGTTGATATGATAAGAGGAGAGTCGGAAGTTGATGCATTGAAAGCAAAAATAAAATGACGAAAGTAATGAATCTGCGCATAGGATCAGCGCAGGTAGAAAGCAAAAATTGAAATATCAAAAATGATAATTTTCGATCAATCAGAAGCCTTCGCGCCTAAAAAGAAGTTTTTCAAAAAGACCAAATTGGAGTCTAAGTAAATCCTATAAATAGGAAGGTTTTCGAAGAACAGTTCAGAAGACCAACTTATGCCTGGATAATCCACGTCGTTCAACTCAGAAATATTAGCCTACCACTGAAGGTATTACAAGCTATATCTTTCTCTCTCTACAAGTTACTTCACTGCTGATATATAGAACTCAGCTCTTTCTTCCTCTAATTTATATGAACTTTTAAAAAAACATATTCTGCTGGACTTTGAACACTACTTTTGACTTCTCTTATTACTGTATCTTTTATGATTTAAGTACAAGGCTTATTTGTTCCTTCTTCAAAGATTTGTTTTCCTTCTGTTTTATTCTATAATGTCATAGTGTGTTTGTTGTATTTACCAATATATATATATATATATATATATATATATATATATATATGTGTGTGTGTGTGTGTGTGTGTGTGCCGACAACGATATCACTTTTAATCGATATCACTACACATGTGTTTCTGTCTATTTATCAAAATGTATACGGATTTACGTTATTATTATTATAAAAATAATGATAAAATGTTCCGTACACAATTTTGCCGACCTTCATCAGAGTAGTATTTTTATTTTTATTCTTTGAGTTGGAGACAAGAATTCTTGTCTCCAACTCAAAAAATAAAAATACTTGTCAGACCGAAATGTGTAAGTGATATCGATTAAAAGTGATATCGATAATGACTAAACATGAATTGCGGAGACATGAATTTGAATCTTTCAAAGCCTCCATGCTTCCTGTAGTCCGCCGACACTATACCTGATTTAGCATATTACTACTGTAAACTGTTCATGTCCTGAGTGTACTTGACATGAGACTTTGATGAGTACCTGAGCACTGTACACAAGTCATTAGCCTGTTTCAACTTTATTAAGTTAATAAAGTTGAAACAGACTGTACGATGTTCTAGCATCGCATATCATTTGCGAAATTCACTTGTCATGCGAATTTTATACGATATACGCATTGTAATTGCCTTCAAGCAAAATATAAATTATAATATATACTTTGTTCAACAGTGCTTCTAATCCACATTGCTATGAAAACATTGTAACTTCACTCAAGGCAACCACCATAAATTGACGACCAATATATAGTTACCGAACCACTATAATATATTGTGTGTCTAAATATTGTAGTTTTTGAGTTTTTACATATAAACGTGAAATTGCATGATCTTTACAGATTACTACCTTCCCTCATAATCTTACAATTTTCCTGCCAAAAACTGAACCACAGTTAGCTACAAAAAAATAACCGGTGGTGAGGTGACTGGCAATGTTAAGTGCACCTTTTCTAGCACTATCCCATTGGCTTGGGTGAGCAGCGCTCTCCCAAATAGTGCTGCTCAGACACAAGAGTCTCCAACGAGGTCAGGTCCAGTCACTGGAGAACACTACAATGATATTAGGATAAGAGTCCCGCTGTTACATAATTATAAGATTCCTAATATTTATGTACAGTAGTGTAGAAACCAAAATGGCTGTTATAAGTTGCAGCGGGTGGCCTCGAAGGATGAGTTACAAGGCTTGACCTCATCCTGATCCTTTCCGGTGGATACCGTGCGAATCGGTGGAGGAGGCCCTCTTCCGGTTTAGATTAGAAAAGATTTTTAGAGATCGCCCAAAACCACGACGGTGGTAAGTCGTGTTATGCACGGTGCCGACTCAATCTGTGCAGGTAGTCTGGTGGGGATTTCAGAATAAAATATGATCTAAGTTAAATCGAATATTATCAAAGACAAAAAATTCAAAAAGCCCTATCCAGACACCCGATCATTTGTCGAGGCTTAGAACAGACTGACTGTATTCCCTGTAGATAGGTAAAACCCCGCCACTAAAAATGATGTCTCCTGTGTATGACACTAAAATGCATCTGATAATGAGGATCCACTTCTGGAGTTTTGAAGAGTGTGCAGTATCCCTTCATTGCCATTACTCTCAGGTCCACTCTGACCCCGGAGTGTTAGTATCCCATCTATGGGTCAAATGTTACATAATTATTAGATACCTAATATTTATGTGCAATAGTGTAGAAAACAAGATGGCGTTTTAAGTGCAGCTGACGGCCTTGAAGATTGAGTGACAAGCTTGTCCTAACCCTTATCTTCCGGGGATAGCCGTGAGAACCGGTAGAAAGGACCCTCTCTTCCGGTTTAGATAGTAAGTAAGTTTCAGTCAGTTAGAAGGTAGGAGCCGAGCTCGTAGGTTGTAAGTCGCGTGTTACGCGCCGCCGTTCTCATCTGCGCAGATTGTCTGGTTGGGGATTTAAAAATAAAATAAGATCAAGTAAATCGAAGTCTTGTGTTTATTATCTAAAAACTACCAATGACACAGGGCTTCTGATAAAGAGAAATCCCCAATGGAAGACCAGACACGAAGTCCCAAGACGAAGTCCAGACGCTGGAAGAGACGCTGGAAGAGACGCTGGAAGAGACGTAAGATACGAAAGATGCTTAGAAGAATAGAAGAAAGTAAGGAAAGAGGTATACAACCCCACCACCAATGTGTAGATATGTAACCGGATGATTCCAATCGGTCAGGTCCGTACACGCCACCTCACATCCACCACACATCCACCACCATGGGACTTTTTCGAGAGAAAGTTTGGCTGGTTAGTTAAATTTTACGACATCTCAACCCTTTGTTGGGTTATTTTATGACAAAGACGTTTTGTTTTATTCATTCTTGATGGCTACTCAATTTTTTGTAAACTAATTTTTTTCAAACTCATTTTTTCTATTTAACCCATAACGTTAGATGGGACCCTCACAGGTAATATCACTCCAGGTCAGAGTTGATCTGGGAGTAATGACAATAAAGGGGTACTCCGCACTCCCCAGAGCTCCAAAATTGGAACTTCACCATAAGATGCAATTTATCGTCATAACCAGGACAATCGAAAGAGAGGCTCATTGGTCACATACAAACATACAAGCGTACAGACACACATATTTTTATTACATAAATTCATTTTTACTTTCAAGTGAACTAAAATACACTTTTAAAGACTGACACGCAGTTTTTGTTTAACTTAAACATTTATTAGAAATTAAAAAAAAAAACATTTTAGTAAATAATGTTCGCTAAGTTCTAGTCAAAGGGAAATAAATCAAGTACAACGATAAAAATATTTATAGAGTTGCTTCCCTTAAAAGTTTTTCCCGACTTAATTCTAAAAATTCTATTTATTTTCAACAGTGCAGTATTCTGGATGGTTTCAATTCTTCCTCTGATTTCCAGATCCTCCAGTCTTTGTTCCAAGTTCTTTTGGGATCGCTCCGAGTGCACTAACTATAATTGGTATCACTTTCACCCTCATATTCGACAGCTTTTTCAATTCTTTGGCAAGGTCCAGGTATTTGTCCATCTTTTCATTTTCTTTCAACTTCACCCTGTGATCTGCTGGAACTGCGAAGTCCACCAGTTGGCACGTTCTCTTTTTGTTTGTTTGTTAATCAACACTAGGTCTGGTCTTCTGTGATCCGTCTTTATCTCGAAGTCTCAGAGAATATTATGCGTTTCATTCCCAAGAACAGATTCTGGTTTATGCATATACCATTATTATTATTATTATTATTATTATTATTATTATTATTATTATTATTATTATTATTACTAGCAAATATATGCACCCTCCGGGTGCAAGTATTTAAGTTTTAATGTAATAAAATATTGTATTAAATTAGAAAGGCTAATGAAACTAAATAAGAATACAGATAAAAAGATTTGAATCAGAGGGAGTATAATAAAAGATTTGAAACAGAGGGAGTATAATAAAAAATGGAACAACTGAAACTTACTCTTCCATCACTCTCGTCTTTCATTGTTATTTTTTCTAATTTAAGTATTTAGTTATAAGAGGAAGTAAAGAATAAAATGACAGTTATTTTATCTTGTTAATGGATTTCATTTAAGATTCATTGAAGAGATTTTTGCTTATATTCATTAAAATAAAACCAAACAGTTAGAAATCAATAATACTAAGCACATATTTATTAAATTCGATTTTTTAATATTAATATGCAAATTAGCCTTCCCGTTCACACTGTAAACCGCTATTTTGTTGTATATATAAATATAATTGCATGTTAACAGTACATAGACATAGTTAACAGTATTAATAATGTAAGATAATTTTATTAATAATTGAGATTTAGATAAAAATAAAATCATGGAGAATGTGATGTAAATAACTAAGGGAATTGTGACTTGAGTAGGAATTTAGTTTCGGTTACAGACAGAAAAACACACAATCTCCATTATAATAAGATTATTATTATTATTATTCCTTTTGAGTTTTCACATCAGCATTAGCTGATGGCCTTTCACTGGAGTCTGAGTGACAGCAAGTCTCCTCAGGTCTCCAGGACTCTTCTGAGTATTCTGGCAGATTGCAGCAGTGCTGTGTTCTGAATGGTTTCAATCCTTCCTCTGATTTCCAAACTTTCCAAACCCTTTTCCAATCCTTTTGGGATCGTTCCAAGTACACCAACTACAATTGGTATCACTTTGACTTTCATATTCCATAACTTTTTCAGTTCTCTGGCAAGGTCCAGATATTTGTCCATTTTTTCATTTTCCTTTAGCTTCACCCTGTGATCTGCTGGAACTGCAAAATCCACCATTTGACAAGTTCTTTCTTTTTTGTTTATCAACACTAGGTCTGGCCTTCTTGCTGGGATAAGGTGATCCGTTTTTATTTCAAATTCCTAGAGAATTTTATGCGTTTCGTTCTCAAGGATAGATTCTGGTTTATGCATATACCATTTTGTTGTATGGTCAAAATTTAATTTTTTGCATAATTCCCAGTGGATCACCTTCCCAACCCAGTCGTGTCTAGTTTTGTATTCTCGTTGTGCTAGTTTGCTACATTCGCAGAGTATATGGTTTACAGTCTCATCTCTATTATTGCAAAGTCTACATTTACTATTTTGTTGGGTCTTATCAATTTTCGCTTTGATATAGTTTGTCCTTATGGCATTATTTTGTGCAGCAATTATAAGTGATTCTGTTTCTCTTTTGAGGTTTCCCTTTCTTAACCATGTCCAAGTCTTTTCATGTGCAACCTCATCTATTTGTCGTTTGAAGCGTCCATATAATTGTTTTTCTTCCCATTTTTGTTTTCTAGTCTTTGTCGTTTTTCTGTTTGTCCATCTGCCGTTTCTACTATTGTTGGCCGCCATAAGTAGTTTGTCTTTGCTCTTCCTTGTGTAATCATCAAGTTGTTGGATTGTGGTTTCTACGCATTCCTCTATGTTGGCAAGACCTCTTCCCCCTTCCTTTCTTGACACATATAATCTATCTTTATCATCTCTAGGGTGGAGAGCCTTGTGCATGGTCATTAATTTTCTCGTCCTTTGGTCTATCTGTCTGAGTTCTTCTTTTGTCCATTTTAAGAATGGTCCTGAGTATCTTATAATGGGTATTAATTCCTTTGATCAGATTTCTGCTGTTAAGTTTCGTTTCTAGAAGTTTTCTAGTTCTCCTGAGATATTCTTTTTTAACTTTTCCTTTCATTGTCCGCTTCTAAAATTCCTAAGTATTTTAGCTTTCATTTTCATCAAGAGATTTTATAGTTTCCTGATTTGGTAGTTGTATTCCATTCATTAGTTTTCTTTCACCCCTTTTTATTACAAGCATAGCACATTTTTCGATTCCAAATTCCATCCCTATACCCTGGTTATATATTCTGATAGTTTGTACTAGGCTCTCCAATTCTTTTTCATTTTTTGCAAAAATTTTTAATGTCATCCATGTACATAAGGTGGTTTATCTTTTCTTGTGAATTACTAAATTTGTATCCCCCGGTACATTTTTTCAGTATATGGTTTAATGGCATCATTGCAATAATAAAGAGTAGTGGTGATAATGAGTCTCCTTGGAAGATACCTCTTTGGATTTTTACTTCTGCCAGGGATTGTTTTCCAGCTTTTAATTGAACTCGCCAGTTTTCCATGGCTTTTTTAATGAAGTTTATAATGTTGTTGGAAATTTTGTACATTTGTAGGCATTCTAAAATCCAGGTATGTGGGACCATGTCATAGGCTTTTCTGTAATCGATCCAGACCATTGCAATATTTTTCCGTTTATTTTTACTTCTTTAAGAATGTATTGGTCTATATAAAGTAAGTCGTGGGTTCCTCTTTTACCCTTGCGACATCCTTTCTGTTCTTCTGGGAGAAGTTTCCGCCAATTGAGTGAAAAGTTATTATTATTATTATTATTATTATTATTATTATTATTATTATTATTATTATTTAACACAATCAGCTTCCTGAAATAAATCTGACACCAATCAAAGATCTAAATCGATAGCCCCCCCCCCGAAAGACGGAAGAGATATTTCAGTTGTTCTACTTTTCGATTATGCTCCCGTCTGTTTCAAATCTTTTTATCTGCATTTTTATTCAGTTTCATTAGCCTTTCTAATTTAATATGATTTTTTTTATTACATTAAAACTTAAATACTTCCGCCTGGAGGGTGCATATATATGGAAGTACTGGTAACTTAAAAAAAGATTGTTACAATTTAGACATTGAATAAATAATCAAACATCGGATAATTTCATGAATACAAAAAAATATAAATCACCCCTTTTTCCGAATTTTTTCACATAAGATTAGCTTATTTCCCTTATGGCAACTCTCAACCCTTTTTTATCATATGTGTGGCTAGAAGGCGGTGGCTGAGGGTCTTCATGTCCTGGGAATGACGTTAAACTGATGGTGAGGTTCCAGTTTTGAAGGTCTGGGGAATGTGGAGCATCCCTTCATCACCATTACTCCCAGGTCCACCCTGACCCGGAGTTGTAGTACCTGTTAGGGTCCCATCTATGAGTTAAATAGAAAATTTGTTTATAAAAAAAATTATAAAAAAATCTTTCAAACTATCGCTCCGAATCTTACAAAAGGTTGCCAGCATTAAATGACCCAACGAGATTGATATGCCGTAAAACAAAACAAAACAAAACAAACAAAACAACAAAATAAACGTATAACCTGAATATAAATACATAAACAAAAATATAACACTAATTCTGTAAGCAATACATGAGTTACTTCCCTTGTTCAAGGGAGATAACTTTTCTATCAAATTACTTCCCTTTATTTCAAGTTTTAGCACAGTTGTGAAATTCATTATAAAATGAATGCAATTGTAAAAAAAAAAAAAAATCTTCATGACGGATTGTAAGCTTACATTATCATGTCTCGCTAACAATCCCCCGTCCATACAGGCAAACTCCTGGAAAGTCCTCCTCACAGCATCCAGAAGTCGTACAGAGCTTATTAATGTAAATCATTGTTGATCGGCCCATTCTAGTGTGTCCATGTATAGATGTCCACAGGAGAACGTCACTTATGAGTTCGTTCGTGTTTTTCTACCAGTGTCTAGCGTGTCTTGTTCGTCTCACTTGGATAGTTTGTGTGATAGGCGGTAGGTTGTCCTTTAGCTGCTTTTTTTGCTGGGAACTGCTTTCATGATTTATTCAGGATAGCACGTAGCATTCTGGTGTAGTTCCCATCCAGCCTTTTCTTCAAGGGTTTCGTAAAAGTCGAAATGGGACAGTCACACATAAAATTACACTAAAGAGTGAAGATGAAAGAAAACGAAAAGATAGACAAATACCTGGATGTTGCTCGAGAATTGAAAAAACTGTGGAATATGAGGTTGAAATTGATAGCAATTGTAGTTGGTGCACTTAGAACAGCCACAACAAGTTTAGTAAAGAGACTAGAGGAATTGGAAATCAGAGGAAGAAAACTGGTTAGAATACTCAGAAGAGTCCTGGAGACCTGATGAGACTTGCTGTCACCCAGCCTCCAGTGAAAGACCATCGGCCAACGCTGGTGTGAAAAACTCATAAGGAGTAAATAAATAAAAAGCTGTGGTATTTCAGCAGATCACAGGGGTGAAGTTAAAAGAAAACGAAAAGATGGACAAATACCTGGACTTTGCCAGAGAATTGAAAAAGCTGTGGAATATGAGGGTGAAAGTAATACCAATTGTAGTTGGTGCACTTGGAACGGTCCCAATAAACTTGGAAAAAAGACTGGAGGATCTGGAAATCAGAGGAAGAATTGAGACCATCTAGACTACTGCAACCGGCTAGAATACCCAGAAGAGTCCTGGAGACCTGAGGAGACTTGTTGTCACTCAGACTCCAGTGAAATATCATCAGCTAACGCTGATGTGAAAAACTCAAAAGGAGTGAAAATAATAAAACATATTCTACTACTATATCTTAAAGATATGGTGGTAGGGAATGTATTTCGTCGATTTTCCCTACTCCCCAAAGACCAATATTAGCATTAGCATATCTATGATATACTAACACTAAACACAACGGAAGTTAAGATAATATAGGCTCATTTACACATACAAGAATATTCAAAATATACTATATACATAACAGTGATAATAAAAGAAAGAATACACAAACGTGTCCTTAAAGCTAAAATTATACACCTATTATTTCACGAACAAGCAGGGACACAAAATAGAAAAGGCCTTATAATGATAATAATGAAATTTATTGTGTACAGTGCTCAGGTGTACCACAACTTATCAAAGTCTCATGCCTAGTACATAGAATAATGTATTAGTGTCAGGAACCTAAATAGCGTACAGTAATAATATACATGTATGTGTGCGCGTGCGTGCATATGTGTGTGGAAGGGGTATCAGGTATAGTGTTGGCGGATTACAGGAAGCATGGAGGCTTTGAAAGATGCAGTGTTACGGCATACAGGCAGTTTATTCCATGACTCGGCAACTTGAGTGTGAAAAAATTTTCGAAAGTCATGTGAGCTATGCTGTTTTCTGACTTTGTAGGCATACCCACGTGTGTAGAAACATGGAGATCAAAAAGGTGCTCAAGGTTGCTGTTTTAAGATGATTAATGACCTTATGACCATTTACAAGGTCAGTTGCCAGACGCCGGAGTTTCAACGAATCCATTCCCGGGCAGCAAGATGTTCAGAATATGGTTGATGAATCTTATTATAATGGAGATTTGGGGTCTGTCTATAACCAAAACTACGTCAATGCCTACGTCACAATACCCTCAGGAATTGCATAAGTATCAATGGGTATTTAATCCATAGTCAAAATTAATATACATTGAATAAATCTTATTCATTAACGAGGTCACTATGAATATCTGAGTAAGATTTGCAAAACTTGTTATTAGTGTGTTTAAAATCCAGAAATGTGTCTTATATATCACTAAGAAATAAAGGTTTACATAATATATGGTGCGGTTAATTTGCACACTGGTTTTAACAAAACCGGGTTTAATAAATGATTACTTGGTGTAATTGATCTCTAATATTATAGTTTTATTCTCCAACGTATCAAAATCAATCCTATAAATGATTTTTATATAGAAACCAATTAAAATATATATATAAAATAAGGGTAATCTTTTATTATAATTATAATAATTAGATAAGAACGCATATGCATGGATCTGGATGCCGTGGGGAGGACCAGCCAGGGCCAATACCAATAGGGACGGTTGGCGAGGGAGAGTCATGGGTATTCGTACTGTTAGCGGGACCTGGAGTCGATGATAATTATTTCATAATAGATTTTACAGTTGTAGTAAAAAAATTGAAATAAAGGGAAGTAATTTCGTAGAAAAGTTATCTCCCTTGGAAAGGGAAATAACTCATTTGTTCATTACAGAATGTAGTGATTTTTGTCGTCTATCTTCTATATATTAATACATGTTCCTTGATTATACGACCGTTATCATCTTACAACACCTTCTAGTTAAAAATTAGACCGTCCAAATTGTCCTAGATTAAGTGCAAAAATATAAATCCTGATTATCTGGTGTAGCTTATCCGTCGGCTTAGCTCAGTCTGTAGAATATCCGGCTTGGAACCTCTGGGTTCCTGGTTTGATACCGGCCCACGCCAACTCAGCGTATGAGTAGCACAGGGATCTATGCGGTAAAGTGAGGAGCTGATGGTAGGTGACGCTAAAAAACAATCTCCTTGGTCTAGCGTTAGCGAAAAGGGGTTAGACTCCCTCGGTGTCTGGCTGATACCGACTTTAGGCCACCCTAAATGAGTGTCATCACACCAGCTAAATAATGAAACGTTCCGTTTTTATTACAAAGAAAGGAAGAAAAAGTTAGTTATTTACGTTACATTCTCAATGTTTATTAAATAATCATTATTTAACCTTAAATAGCATTAACATCTTATTTCTTAACATTGTCTATATTAAGGTCTAGCTGAGATAGATTTGACTCAAAACAGCTCGTATTATTTACCGCGCATCCCAATTATGTTGGTCAGACACAAGTTCCAATTAATGTGAGGCATTCATGAACCAAAGCTCATGGGATGGCAGTCAAAAAAAAATGCCCCTCGGCATTTCCCCTCAAGGGAGCGCCACATGCACTGGGTAATAAACCCCACCCTGCCCCTCTAAATCAAAGGAGCAGGTGTTGCTTGGGGAGCGGGCGATCCCCTGGGATCACGCCGTTAATTACATTAATACTTCAGTGGCCGAAGCCACCGGACCCACAGGCCCCGAAGGGCCCGTGTTATTAAGGTATTTGACATGCATCCCACATATGCAGGTGTGACACAAGGACATTTTTATGTGGGCCCACCCACGAGCCAAGAATCATGGGTGGTAGGGGCAAAAATGCGTTGATCCCGTCGGCATTTCCCTCAAGGGGCCGCCTCAGGCACTGGAAAATAAATCCAACCCTGTCGCTTTAACTCAAGTATTTAACGTAGGTATTGCCTGGGGGGGGCATAGCTCCCTGGAATCAACGCTGTTAATTTACATTAACAAACACAGGCCCCGAAAGGCCCATGTTATTTGTATTTACCACGTACCCAACCTCCACGGGTTAGGCACAAGGCCCTATTAATGTGGGACCACCCACGAACCGAAGCTCATGGGTGGTGGGTGAAAAAAATACGTGGATCCCGTCCGTATTCCCCCTCAAGGGGGGCGCCTCAGGCACTGGGTAATAAACCCAGCCCTGCCCCTTTTAATTCGAGGGGGAAGGTGTTGCCTGAGGGGATGGGCCATCCCTCCTGGGATCACGCGTTAATTTCATTAATAGACACAGGCCCCGAAAGGCCCATGTTATGGCATTTGCTTCTCATCCCACTTATGAGGGTGTGACACAAGGACATTTTTATGTGGGCCCACCCTCAAGCCGAAGCTCATGGATGGTAATCACAAAAAAATGCGTCGATCCCGTCGGCATTCACCCTCGAGGGGGGCGCCTCAGGCGCTGGGCAATAAACCCAGCCCTGCCCCTTTAAATCAAGGAGGCAGCTATTGCCTGGGGGATAGCCCCCTGCGATCGACGCTGTTAATTTCATTAATAGACACAGGCCCCGAAAGGCTCGTGTTATTAATGTTTTTAAAATCCTGCAATGTGTGTTATATATCATTAAGAAACAAATGTTTGCATGGTATATGTGGTGAATAATTTGCATACTGGTTTTAATAAAACCGTGTTTAATAAATAATTACTTTGTGTTATTGATTTCTAATATTATTGTATTATTCTCAAACGTATTAAAATCAATCCTATGTATAACTCTATATTGAAATCAATTAGAATAAAGTAAAAATAATTGTAATCTTTTTTGTGTTATTATCTAATTTATTAGTCTTTCTAATTCGATATAATATTCAATTATATTAAAACTTAAATACTTGTGCCAAAGGCATCTGCCATATTCTGAACGTCTTGCTGCCCTGGGAATAGATTCGTTGAAACTCCGGCGTCTGGCAACTGACCTGGTAAACGCTCATTAATAATTTTAACAACAGCAACCTTGAGCACCTTTTTGATCTCCATATTTTTAACACACGTGGGTATGCCTACAAAGTCAGAAAACAGCATAGCTCACATGACTTTTGGAAACATTTTTTCACGCTCAGAGTTGCTGAGGTATGGAATAAACTGCCTGCATCCGTTGTAGGCTGCCGAAACACTGCATCTTTCAAAGCCTCCATGCTTCCTGTAGTCTGCCAACACTATACCTGAACCCCCCATCTACACACATATGCACGCACGCACACACATACATGTATATTATTACTGTACGATATTCATGTTCCTGACACTAATACATTTTCTATGTACTAGACATGAGACTTTGATGAGTTGTGGTGCACCTGAGCACTGCACATAATAAATTTTATTATTGTTATTTAAAGGTGCAGTTTTTTGCTAGTTTCAATATTATTTTTCCGTTAGTATGTTTATCAATTTTTTTTTAAACGTAGACATTTTGACCTTCTAATGAAAACAATTGTTAATTTTTAAGAAATCAACCCTGTTTTATACTCATTTGACGATTTTACCACAAAACGCTTCATTTAAAAAATTATTCGGAAGACCCTGAGGATTTTATTCATCACCCGCAGTTACCTGAATAACTTTTATATACCCGCGTGGTCTAATGGTTAGAGTCGTAGGAAATTGACTCGTCGACCCGAGTTCAATTCCTGGATTCAAACTGTTTGCATTTCACATGGCGCTAATACCTTTGGGAAAGGTATGAATCCAATTCTCCTCCAGCTATGGGCAAATAGCGGGGCAGACTGGGATCTTTAACTTGGCTAGGTAACCAGCCTAGGAGAAGGAAAACTCTGAATTCAAACCTGTTAAACTCCGCTTAAGAAATTGACCTTGTGTCACATCCTGCCCGTGCGGAGGGGTTGGTAAATACATATACCCCTTTACTCAGATGTATATAATGGTGAAGAGAGAAAGATAAGTAGATTAATAGATGCTATGATGCTGGTCTTACTTTTTAACTTTTCTTCTACGGGTTACTGCTCGTCCATTTTCTCTTATTGATGTAGCGAGATGGTGATTGTCCTGAGTTTTGCGAGGACTACTATTAGAAAAGGAGGAAGAAGAAATAAGAGATAGTAAAGGGTTAAAAAAAAGTGATGAACATAAAACAGGTTGTCGTGAGTTTGACCGGGGCGTGATCCCCCGAATGGAGAATTGAAAGCCAACCGGAAGTTTCGGGTGTTGACCGGAACCAGAAGTCACGTGGTGACGTGGGACGACGAAGAAAAATACCGGCCTCTTTTTGCTTTCCGAGGCCTAGGGAACGGACGGGCCTCTGGTCCCTGTTGTGGGATTACAGTAATTTAACAGTGTCCCCTCTCTCTTTCTCTCTGCTTTCCTCCTCTCCGACACAACCCACGAGACGAGTCTGGAAATAAAAGCTAAGCGGCTTGTGACGATATATTTCTCGCGTTGTACTTTTTTATCGACAAGATGACCGCCGCGTGCCGAACACCTTTTTAGTGTCGTGAATTTGGAGGCACGTTGACAAAACCCGCTATACAACATATATCCTATTAGAACGTTACGTATATCGTTTTGGTACCGTGAATATACCACCACGTTACATTGATCGGTTGGGCTAACTTCTTTAAGGGATGATCTTCGTCCAGCGTAACATAAATAACACGGACTATACGAGAGTCGATTAGTCGATTGGTTGATTGTTTGGATTTTACGGCCCCTTTTCCCTGATTTTTTGAGATGAGGCTTGATAATAAATAATTGTATTATTCGGACTATTGTCCTCATCTTCATTCATATATACAAAACGTTCGGCCGACGTGCTCTCCGGCTTTCTTCAGGTGTTAATTGTCGGACTCCTTGTTGAATCGGGATCGTTCATGTAACTTCGAACCCTTTATTCAATCCACAGTAGACAGTTCTCATTCCAGGTACAAATGTAAACATTCTGTTACTATCGCCCTTAGACAAGGATTGAACCTGCAGCCCAATGGTTGCCACGTAGAACTGTATTAAGCCTACACATATATCCGTTGCACCATGTGTCCAACTGGACCATTCAGGGTGAATTGTTTTTGATCTTATAAACCTAATGACTTTTATTATCTGGACTATTTACCTTTATATTTATGTATGAATTTTTTTACTTTGACTCATATTGCGTTTTTTTATAAATCTAATCTACTCTTTTTAATTAATTATTAATTCTAATTATATATATATTTACCAACTCCTCCGCACGAGCAGGATACGACACAAGGTCAATTTCTTAAGCGGAGTTCAACAGGTTTGAATTCAGAGTTTTCCTTCTCCTAGACTGGTTACCTAGCCATGGTTAAAGAACCCAGTCTGCCTGCTATTTACCCATAGCTGGAGGGAGAGTCGGATTCATACCTTTCCCAAGGGTATTAGCGCTAAGTGAAAGGCAATTAACCACGTCCAGGATTTGAACTTGGGGCGACGAGTCCATTTCCCATGACTTTAACCATTACACAACGCGCTTCCTTTTATAAGGTTCCCGAGTTCGAGAAGATTCCCGTGTCCGACAAGTAACACCCGAAAAAGGCGAGAGGGAACATCGACCTAAACGTTGTGTATATAACAACGAAGATGAGGACAATAGACCAAAACATCCAAATAATACAAAATGTCAACCATTGTTGGGTTATTTTATGCCGAAGACATTTGGTTTTATTCATTCTTGGCGGGATTTAAATCTTTTTCGAACTCAATTTTTTAAACACATTCTTTTAAACTTATTTTTTTTATATCTACCCCATAGATGGACTCTAGCATGGACTGTCACTTCGGGTCAGAGTTGGCCTGGGAGTAATGGTGAATAAAGAGTACTCATACTCCCCAGAGCTCCAGAATTGAAACTTCACCATTAGATGCAGTTTAATGTCATACCCAGGACAAAGTATTAGTCAAGTAATAGTCCGCCCTGTTGGCTGGGGCGTTAGAATGCTCCGACTGCACTCTGCAGAGGGGTAAGATTCCCCCAATGGGGCCACCTGTTGGCCGTGGGTGGTGACCCGTGATGCTTAAGGATAGAGCCCAAGTGAATGAACAGTTCATGACATGCAATACTCCACTTTGGCCCTATCTTGGGCAAGACGGGCGGTCGGAGAGGCCCCCTCCAATCAATCGGCTGGTCACGTCAAGCCCTAGCACCTATATGATTTTCCCAACCCTATTGCCCTTATGGCAAGCCCCAACCTCTTTTTATCTATGGGTGCTAGAAGGCGGTGGCTGCGGGTCTACATGTATAGGAATGACGTTAAACTCTATCTGATAGTGAGGTTCCAGTTTTGGAGGTTTGGGGAATGTGGAGCACCCCTTCATCACCATTGCTCCCTAGTCCCCTCTGACCCGGAGTGGTAGTACCTGTTAGGGTCCCATCTATGGGTTAAATAGAAAAATGTATTTATAAAAAAATTGTATTATCCATTAAGAATTGATTTATTTCAAAACTTTATCGGCATTAAATGACCCACTGAGGTTGATATGCGTAAAACAAAACAAACAAACAATCAAGTAATAGTGAGTCTTGCTACATGGATTTAATTACTGTTGTTGAAGAGCTGCAAGTTGGACTCTATCTGATTTCTATCTTTTGTATCAAGGGGTAATAAACCTATGTTAACCTTTCTTCCGGATTTCAATGTTGTTATTTGATAACTCAGGCACAACATTTTGGCGACGAGGATGAGATACAAAATGTTGTATAACATTTTTTTAAATAATGTTTTTTGTTTCTTGTTGTAAAGGAACACATTTCCCCTACAAGAAAATTAAACTCGTCCAATGAAACACATAAATAATACAGACTATCACAGAGTGGTCGAATGATTGCTAGTCTTCCGACAGAGATTTAATTACTGTTGTTAAAGAGCTGCGAGTTGGACTCTATCTGACTTGTACCAAAAGGAAATAAACCTATGTTAACCTTTCTTACGTATTTCAATGTTGTTATTTGATAACTCAGACACAACACATTCTCCAACCCACTTAAAGTTAGGCTAACCGCATCTCTATTGTTCAGAATATAAAACAGGAAAAAAAAAAGAAAAAAGAAAAAAAAAGAAGCCTAAAACAAAAAACAAAACAAGACAAAACAAACAAAAAAAATCCCTCGTCCTCTTTATGTTATTCTTCTATTTTTCCCTTGTGTTTTTGTTCTTTTAATTTAATTTTTTTCCTCTTATAGAAAATGAGAAACAGACAAAAATTCCCCCAAAGTTAATCCTAATCTTGAAAGCTATTTTGCCTTGGGACACATATGCATACATGTTCAGACAGACAGACAGACAGCACGCATTCTTAGACATATTTACAATCATGGATACACATAAATGCACACATCAGTACATACACCGATATAAATAAATTGTAAAAAAGTTTGAGAGAGGTAAACCATTTTTATATACACAGACTTTATATATATATATATATATATATATATATATATATATATATATATATATATATATATATATATATATATGAACACTTATTTACCTATAAGTTTATATAACACACAAGCGCACGCACACAGACACACAGACAGACAGATAGACACACACACATACACACACACGCACACATATATATGTATGTATAGGTGTGTGTGTGTACGTGTAGGAGTGTGTTTGTGTATATATATATATATATATATATATGTCTGTGCCAGTTAGTGTTACACACACACACACACACAATATATATAAATATATAAGCACTTGTTTACACATAAGTCTTTTTCCCTTTCTCTTTCTCTCTGTCTCTCAAACACACACACACACACACACACACACACACACACACACACACACACAGACACCCCCACACACACGTGTGTGTGTGTGTGTGTGTGTATATATGTTTGTGTCTATGTTTTTGCATGTATATTTTTTTACATATATAAATAATGTCTGTTTATTTTATAATTATATATTTATATCTATATAGTGTGTATGCATATATATATATATATATATATATATATATATATATGTGTGTGTGTGTGTGTGTGTGTGTGTGTGTGTTTATGTGTATGTCTGTGTGTGTTTGTGCATGTATAGTTTTTAGTGCATAATCTGTAAGAATTAATTGGAATGGAGAGATAGGAAGAATTTTTGTGGAGAACAGAAACGAGAAACGAAGAATAAAACAAATAAATACATATTAATCTTGATAAAACTATCCAGAGACACACAGCTCATATTCACATACATATTTGTCTATCTTAGTCTGTTCATATCTATCTATCTATCTTTGGTCATATCTATCTATCTATCTATCTATCTATCTATCTATCTTAGTCTGTTCATATCTATCTATATATCTATCTATTTATCTATCTATCTATATATCTTAGTCTGTATCCCTTAGTCTTTATCTATCTATCTATCTATCTATCTATCTATCTATCTTAGTCTGTATCTCTCTAAGTCTTTATCTATCTTAGTCTTTATGTATCTATCTATCTTAGTCTGTTCATCTCTCACTCTCTCTCTCTCTCTCTCTCTTTATATATATATATATATATATATATATATATATATATATATATATATATATATATACATACATATATATATATATATATATATATATATATATCATTGGTTGACTGAGATATATAGATAGATAGATAAAGAGAGAGAGAGAGAGAGAGAGAGAGAGAGAGAGAGAGAGAGAGAGAGAGAGAGAGAGAGAGAGAGAGAAAGAAAGAAAGAAAGAAAGAAAGAAAGAGTGTTCGATGAGAGAAAAGAGAAGGGATAAGAAAATCTATCTATCTATCCGATTGATTGATTGATTGATTGAGAGAGAGAGAGAGAGAGAGAGAGAGAGAGAGAGAGAGAGAGAGAGAGAGAGAGAGAGAGAGAGAGAGAGAGGCGTTCTATGAAAGAAGAGAGAAGTGATAAGGGAATAGAGAGAGAATGAATTAGAAAAAAGAGAAAAGAACGTGAGAAAAGCGATTTTCCGATTTATTGTGAATTTAAGAGCCCCGCCTGCATCTCGTAAATCCCCAATCCCCTCACGCCCCCCCACATCGTATCACATGACCCCACATCGGCCCAGTGCTTAAAAGTTGAATTCAAGGCGGGAAACTCGCTTGTATTTACTACCGTTGGCAATTTACATGGCACCATTAAAAGTGTCAAACGGTCATGTCTGAAAATAATGGTCTTAAAGCATGTTGCGAAAGTGGGTAATTCTTTATCTATTCGCCTCACAGATTCTTGGACGGCTACCCAATTGGTTCTGGCATTGTCTGCTGTTCGTTGCCCCCCCCCCAAACTCTGGAATTTCAAAAGAAAATAAGAACTGGAGAAAATTTTAAAATAATTCCCATGAAAAAAAGAAAAAAAGAAAACAAAAAGAATTATGAAAAATATAATAATACTGGTGTTCCTACAAAATACAACCGTTATCATCTTGCAAACCTTCTGGTTAAAAATGAGACCGTCCAACTGAGTGTCGTCGTCTTAGCTAAAATATTGACTATTCCGTTTTTATCATAGAGAAAGAAAAGGAAGAAAAAAGACATGCAACACTGAAAAATATAATAAGAAAGAAAGAAAGAGAATAGAGAAAAGATAGAGAGAGTGGGTGATCACGCGGAAGCGAAAACGCTAATCTGTTTCAATCGAACAGAATGAAAGAAGAAGAAAGAAATAAAGAGAGAGAGAGAGAGAGAGAGAGAGAGAGAGAGAGAGAGAGAGAGAGTTAAATCAAAATTATTATACTTTTTACATATTAACCTATCTTAGCAATAGTTTTTAAGTAAACATATCAAACGTTGTAATAATAAAATGATCATACTGTGGTATATCCACAGGTCCTGCAGTGAAGATATTATCAAAGACAAAAAATTCAAAAAGCCCAATCCAGACACCCGATCATTTGTCGAGGCTTAGAACAGACTGACTGTATTTCCTGTAGATAGGTAAAACCCCGACACTAAAAATGATGTGTCCTGTGTATGACACTAAAATACATCTGATAGTGAGGCTCCCTTCTGAGGTTTTGAAGAGTGGGCAGTATCCCTTCATTGCCATTACTCTCAGGTCCACTCTGACCCGGAGTGTTAGTGTCCCATCTATGGGTCAAATGTTACATAATTATTAGATACCTAATATTTATGTGCAATAATGTAGAAAACAAGATGGCGTTTTAAGTGCAGCTGACGGCCTTGAAGATTGAGTGACAAGCTTGACCTCAGTCCTAACCCTATCTTCTGGGGATAGCCGTGAGAACCGGTAGAGAGGTCCCTCTCTTCCGGTTTAGATAGTAAGTAAGTTTCAGTCAGTTAGAAGGTAGGAGCCGAGCTCGTAGGTTGTAAGTCACGTGTTACGCGCCGCCGTTCTCATCTGCGCAGATTGTCTGGTTGGGGATTTAAAAATAAAATAAGATCAAGTAAATCGAAGTCTTGTGTTTATTATCTAAAAACTAACAATGACACAGGGCTTCTGATAAAGAGAAATCCCCAATAGAAGACCAGACCCGAAGTCCCCAAGAAAGTCCAGACCTTAGAAGATATACCAAAGACGATCCGAAGAAAAGACGGCCAAGATATAGAAGTAAGCAAGGATAAGAAAGAAAGGGGTATACAACATAAATAGAAATGTTAAAAAATTATTAGTATCAGGCAGGAATCCTCTTTTCCTTGTATTTTTTTTAAAATACGTCGCAGAAGATGATGACGTCACTACATGTCGTTGATTAGTTATGGATTTTTTGGTGGCTAATCAATCCAATTCTGGACTTTCACATATATTGAAAGGGAAATCTCCATCTGCATTCTGTGGTGCATGACGACAAAGACGTCATTATTTCTCTGAATGTTTAGATGAGGCTTGATGATTAATATTATCTGCCTTATTCGGACTATTGTCCTCATCTTTATTGTTATCTGTACAACGTTTCGGCCGATATGCCCTCCGGCCTTCAGGTATTTCTTGTCGGGATCGAGAACCTTCTAGGACTCGGGAACCTGCTTTTCGGACTCGGGAACCTTCTTGTCGTAATCGGGAGCCATCACGGAACTTTGAACCTAATCCTATATTCAGTCTACGGGGGTATCCTGTTCTCATTCCGCTAACCATAGTTGGGGTAGGAGTTGTGCTAATTATTTTTCTATGTTACTGCCGCCACTCAGATTAAACCCGGAATCCAGAGATAACTGTCACTTAGAACTGTCTTAACCTAACTACCTTATCCACTAGGCCATGTGTTCATTGTTCTGCAATTTTATTGAGATCGATATTGAGCCGCCCAGTTCTTGTGCAGCACGTGTTTCGTCAAACTTTTCTGTTGGAGGCCAGGTCTTCTAGATTTGAAAGTGTAATGGCGCATTTATTCGGAGATGTCTTCATATGGTCTTTGAACTGCTCTCAAAGGCCCCCCTGTCCTTCGAGTGTCTTCTGCGTTTACCATAAAGTATATATAGGAATACTTGATACGACAGTTTGTAGGATTGGAGTCTCCTTAGCATTGGACAATCCATCTAGACAAGGAAAAGTCTGTTATATAACCTCCACTGCCCAGCGACAGGAAAGGCTAGGGGACTAAAACCAAAATCAAATCGGGAGCTGGAATCCCTAAGGTGGTGGGATGCTGAAATTCAGCGCTATCCAGCAACTACGGCATTATCACTGCCAAACTGCATTTATTACCTTTCTTTTTGACCACAACTGTAGTGTGGAGAGGGGGGACTGCTGCTTGGGCAACAGCTCATCCTCCATATCAACCCACCCAGGCTACGTGGTTTCACTTGTTTTTGAACACTACGCTTCGTCTCTAGTAGTCGGATGGATGTCATTCATAATGGAATGACTTGATACCATATAACTAAATTATTTGCATTAAGAATAGTTTCTTAACGCAATAATTTTATCTCAAATTAAGCCTAGCATAAAAGAGAATACTCGTCAAAAACAAACTCATATCTCTCATTAAATTCGTGAACTTTACTCATAAATTGTTTGTATTATATATTATATTTAACCCACTATTAGTTTTTCTTTTTATTAAGGATTATCGTTATTAGTTACTTGAAACCATACAACTGTGTGCAAATTATCTGTATTAGATAGGAACACCTTGGTGACATAACCACATGCAAAAATAAAGACCTAGTAAGAAACAACTGCTCAATAAATATAAATATGAACGCACAGTGAACGAGATTCTTTAACCTTTTGGCTTAAAACAACCCCAGACGAGTTGACATGCCGTTAAAATTAAACAATTAATGTTACATAATTATTAGATACCTAATATTTATGTGCAATAGTGTAGAAATCAAAATGATGGTTATAAGTTCAGCCGGCGGCCTTGAGGGATGATACCGTGAGAATCGGTGGAGGAGACCCTCTTCCGGTTTTAGATTAGAGATAGATTTTAGTCAGATCGGCCAGGTAGTCTGTGTGCAAATTATCTGTATTAGATAGGAACACCTTGGTGACATAACCACATGCAAAAATAAAGACCTAGTAAGAAACAACTGCTCAATAAATATAAATATGAACGCACAGTGAACGAGATTCTTTAACCTTTTGGCTTAAAACAACCCCAGACGAGTCGACATGCCGTTAAAATTAAACAATTAATGTTACATAATTATTAGATACCTAATATTTATGTGCAATAGTGTAGAAATCAAAATGATGGTTATAAGTTCAGCCGGCGGCCTTGAGGGATGATACCGTGAGAATCGGTGGAGGAGACCCTCTTCCGGTTTTAGATTAGAGATAGATTTTAGTCAGATCGGCCAGGTAGTCTGGTGGGGGATTTCGAGAATAAAATACGATCTAAGTAAATCGAAGTCTTGTGTTATTATCTAAAAACTACCAATGACACAGGGCTTCCGATAAAGAGAAATCCCCAATGGAAGACCAGACACGAAGTCCCCGAGAGAAGTCCAGACGTTAGAAGAGATCTAGAAGAACTTAAGATGTCAGAAGAACAGAAGAAGAATAGAAGTAAGAAGTAAGTAATGAGAAGGGTATGCAACATTAATCAATCAACCAATAAAGTTATATTACAAGGGTGAGTAAAAAAGTATTGCCATTTTGCTTTAGGACAGGTATAATTACCCATAGAGGAACATGTATTATGCATCAAAATAAAGCTGGTCCTCTGTGGATCACATCCCTACTTCTCCACATAGTCATCGTTTTTCTTAATAGCAATGTTCCAGCTTCGATTGAGAGCATGAATCACAGTCCCGTAAAATAATTTTCTTTGAGACACTTCTTCACTACAAATTTCACTTTCTCATCACTAGAATAATGTTAGCCCTCTTTCATGGGACTGAAGAGATGATAGTCTGAAGTCTCTAAATCTGGTGAGTATGGAGGATGCGGTAAAGTTGTCCACCCGAATGAAGCGATTTTCTCCCTTGTTCCGATGCTTGTATGTGGTCGAGCATTGTTATGCAGAAGAATGACATTGTCGATTGGCAAGTTGGGTCTTACTCGTCGGATTCTTGCTCTGAGCCTTGTTAGGGTCTCAATTTAAGTCTCAGTGTTATAAAAAAAACTTCAAGTGAAATAAAGAAAGTGGCATTACTTTTTGACTCACCCTCTACCTACACGCACCTTACATTACTTAATACCTGTTGTTACTCAGTGGTGGTCTATCTAAGTACTGAGCGGACATATTGCAGCTTAAGTCGGACAATTTAGCAATAACAGGTGCTTCAACGAAATTCAGTTTAGTTTGTATTCATGTGACCATTGTGTCATACCACAGTTAATGTTACTTCCTCGGACTCCCCTCCCCCAGGCAACGCCGGCAACTCTTGCTAGTTAGAGACAAATATTGGCCTTTGAGAATAATCACAAAGACACCTGGCTAGTAACAAACAGTTCACACACGCAATTTTATAAAATAACTAAAAGTGGCTACCCAGCGTCGCTTTGGTAGAGCGGGGACTCTGGTGAATTGATTTATTTACTTTTGAAATTTATAATTGTAGAATTTCAATGCTATTTCTATGTATATTTTGATTTTTAAATATTTTCGAATATAAATCAAATCTTCATAATTTCTTGCTATGAAAAAATCAGAAATCGTCAATAACTTAAAATTGGTTGACTTTGAGACTTTTATGATAACATTTTTGGATTTCATAGGCAAAAATGCTTATAAAAAATAAACCAATTTTTAGGAGTAGGGAAGCTCTAGAACTCATTTTACAGACAAAAAGTAGCCATTTTTTCGCCGACACCACCCAATTTGCAGAGCTAAAAATCGATATAAGCTTAAATTTTGGGAAACTTTATTATAATCCACATTTGGACAAAATTCCAGAAAAATTGAAGCGGTTGGGTGACATGGCCTGGATGATTTGACATGGAATTACCCTCGTGTTCCTTCATCTTCAGACCGTTATCATCTTGCAACAATCTCTGTCCAAATCGTCCAAGATGAAATGCAGAAATGTAAAACCTGATTATCTGGTGTCGCTTATCCACCGAATTCTTGTTGGCATCCTTCCGTCTACTAAAGACGATGGCGTAGTGTCCACTTTAAAAAAATCTGCAACTGCGTGAGCTGAACAGACCAATTTTTGAATGGCAATCTCTGGTGCAGTGACTGCAAACAAACAGTGATGCTTGCTGGAGATGCTGTTGTTTCTCCTTCCTTTTGGCTCTCTTTTCTGTGGTGGCTTCTCTTCCTCTCTTTTCACTCCTTTTCGTTCCTTGTTTGACGAGGAGGCATCATGTCGCTCTGTCTTCTGCACAAGCCTCCCATGTGTTGGTGTTGATGTGGCATGTCTTCATGTCCTCTTGCAGACATCTTTAAATGCAGGCGCGGTCTCCCTACCTGTCGGTTGCCTTCAACTAATTCACCATACAGTAGATATTTGGGGATGCGGCCTTTGTCCATCCTCCTGAGTGACCAAGCCAACGCAGACGTCTCTCGCAGATGATGGCGGGCATACTGTTCATGTTTGTTCGATCCAGCTCTTCTGTGTTGGGCATTTTGTCCTGCCAGCGTATGCGTAGAATGCGCCGAATTCTTATTTCTTATGAATTGTCATTTACAGTGGTACCTTGACTTACGAGTTTAATTCGTTCCGTGACCGAGATCGTAACCCATTTTCCTATGTACTAGAAGCGGCTAACCAGCATCACCTGATTAGAGGGATAGACAAAATAAACAAAAAAACAGAACAAAAAAAACGAGGTATAATGATTAGCATGTTAGTCTCACATATCCATTATTATTATTATTATTATTATTATTATTATTATTATTAATTATTATTATTTTATTATTATTATTTACTCCTTTTGAGTTTTCACATCAGTGTTAGCTGATGGTCTTTCACTGGAGTCTGAGTGACAGCAGTCTCCTCAGGTCTCCAGGACTCTTCTGAGTATTCTGGCAGATTGCAGCAGTGCAGTGTTCTGAATGGTTTCAATCCTTCCTCTGATATCCAAACTTTCCAAGCCCTCTATTTCTAATCCTTTTGGACTGTTCCAACTGCACCAACTACAATTGGTATCACTTTCACTTTCATATTCCAAAACTTTTTCATAGTTCTCTGGCAAGGTCCAGATATTTGTCTAGTTTTTTCATTTTTCCTTTAACTTCACTCTTGTGATCTGCTGGCACTGCAAAAATCCACCAGTTGACAAGTTCTTTCTTTTTTGTTTATCAAACTAGGTCTGGCCTTCTTGCTGGGATAAGGTGATCCGTTTTTATCTCAAAGGAGTCCCAGAGAATTTTGTGCGTTTCGTTCTCAAGAACAGATTCTGGTTTATGCATATACCATTTTGTTGTGTGGTCAAAATTAATTTCTTTGATAATTCCCAGTGATCACTTCCCAACCCAAATCGGTCTAGTTTCGTATTCTCGTTGCGCTATGTTTGCTACATTCGCAGAGTTATATGGTTAACAGTATTCATTCTCTATTTACCGCAAAGTCTACAATTTACTTTGGAATGGGTCTTATCAATTCTTTGCTATTGACTGTGTTTTCCTTTATTGCATATTTGTTGCAGCAAAATTATAAATCTGTTTCTCTTTTTGAGGATTTTCCCTTTCTTAACCATGTCCAAGTCTTTTCATGTTTGCAACCATCTTTCTTTTCGTTCCGTTTGTAAGCGTCCGGATATAATTGTTTTTCTTCCCAATTTTTAGTTTATCTAAGTCTTTGTCGTTTTTTTGTTTGTCCATCTGCCGTTTCTACTAGTTGGGCCGCCATAAGAATTTGTCTTTTGCTCTCCTTGTGTTAATCTTCAAGTTTGCTTGCGATTGTTGGTTTCTCACGCATTCCTCTATGTTGCAAGAACCTCTTCCCCTCCTTACTTGACACATACATCTTAATCTTTCTATCATCCTCTAGGGATCCTCTCTCAGTTTT
>CM042138.1:20576684-20606977 GCA_023376005.1 Doryteuthis pealeii | reverse complement strand
AGTGAGAGAGATATTGTACTCTGAATGCGTATATATATAATATAATCGCACCATGTGACTTGAGTGGAGTAGTCTCTGCTCTGTCGTAGGTCCCAGCCAAAATATTATATATACACTCTGCCTCACAGACATCTACGATATTATCAAAACCAAGCCATCTGCCCATGTCTTCTCTCTCTTCTTTCCTGCTGACCCTGGAATGGATTCGCTTCTGAAACTTAACGGCGTCTAGGCAAACTGGACCGGTAACGCTGCATTAAGCGTTCATAATCCATTTTGACACAGCAACCTTGGCCACCTTTTTTGATCTCTATGTTTCTAAACACACATGAGCATGCCTACAAAGTCAGAAAACAGCATAGCTCACATGACTTTCGAAAACATTTAATATACACGTTCGAGGAGTGCCGAGGCTGGAAAAAACTGCCTGCCATCCGTGTAAAAGTCGCTCGGGGCGTGCCTAAATTGTCCGGTATCAGCAGTCAGCGGGGAGGTTCTATCCCCTTTTCACTTGCCGCTAGACCAAGGAGATTATTTTAGCGTCTGACCCCCAAGCGCCACACCTACATCAGCTCCTTACTTTACCGCACAGAATCCCTGTGCCACTTCATACGGTGAGTTAGCGAGACTCGCGCCCGGCGGCGGCATATCAACTAGGAACCTTTGTGGTTTCTTAGCCGAACGCTCTACCGACTGCAGCTAACCCGGCCTATCCGTTGTAGGCTCCGCAAACGAGCTCATCTTCAAAGCCTCCATGCTTCCTGTAATCGCCATTACTATACCTAAACCCCATCCTTACACTATGACGTACGCACGCGCACACACAATAACATTGTGATATTATTACTGTACGATTATTCACTGTTCCTGACACTAATATATTTTTCTTATGTACTTAGACATGAGACTGTGTTGATGCAGTTGTGCGTGCACCTTGAGCCACTTGCACATAATACAATTTCATTATTGTTATTAAAGGGGCAGTTTTTTGCTTAGTTTCAATAATTATTTCTTTCCGTTATATGTTTATCAATTTTTTTTTAAACGTAGACATTTTGACCTTCTAATGAAAACAATGTTAATTTTTAACAGAAATCAACCATGTTTTATACTTCATTGACGATTTTACACAAAACGCTGCATTAAAAAATTATTCGGACAAGACCTTGAGATTTTATTCATCACCCGCAGTTACCTGAATAACTGTTATTATACCCGCGCTGCGTCTAAATGGTTAGAGTCGTAGGAATTGACTCAGTCGACCCGAGTTCAATTCCTGGATTTCAAACTGTTTGCATTTCACACTGCCGCTAATAGCGCGTTTGGAAAGCATGAAATTCCAATTCTCAACTTCCAGCTAATGGGCAAAATGCGGGGCAGCTGCGGATCTTTAAACTTGGCTAGGTAACCAAGCCTAGAGAGAAACTCTGAATTCAAACCTGTTAAACTCGCTAAAATTGACCTTGTGTTCACATCCTGCCCGTGCGGAGGGTGTGTAAATACATATACCCTTTACTTCAGATGCTATATAATGGTGAAGAGGTAGGATAAGATATAGTGATTAATAGATGCTATGATTGAGGTCTTACTTAACATCTTCTCTCTACGGTGTTTACTGCTCGTCCATTTTCTCTTATTGATGTAGCGAGATTGGTGATTGTCCTGTAGTTTTGCAGAGACTACTATTAGAAAAGGAGGAAGAAGAAATAAGGAGATAGTAAAGGGTTAAAAAAAAGTAGATGAACATCCCAGGTTGTCGTGAGTTTGACCGGGCGTTGATCCCGAATGGCTCCGCACAACCGGAAGTTCCGGGTGTTTGACCGGAACCAGAAGTCACGTGGGTGACGCTGGAACGACGAAGAAAATACCTCTGCCTCTTTTGCTTTCGAGGACCTAGGAACGAACCGGGCCTCTGGTCCCTGTTGTGGATTCACAGTAATTTAACACAGTGTCCCTCTCTTCCTTCTCTCTGCCTTTTCCTCCTCTCCGTACACAACCCACGCAGACGAGCCCTGATAACTAAAAGCTAAGCGGCTTGTGACGATTATAATTTCTCGCGTGTTCCTTTTTTATGACAAGATAGACACAGCCACGGTGCCGAACCCTTTCTAGGTCGTGAATTTGGAGGCACGTTGACAAGACCCGGCTACTACGAGAGCAATATTTCCTATTAGAACGTTACGTATATGTTTTGGTTACCGTGAATATTACCACCCACGTTACCCATTGATCGTTGGGCTAACTCCTTAAGGGATGATCTTTCGTCCAAGCGTAACATAAATAACACGGACTATACGAGAGGATCGATTAGTCGATTGGATTGATTGTTGATTTTTACGGTCCCTTTCCCTGATTTTTTGAAGATGAGGCTTGATAATAAATAATACTTATGAGTAGTGTACAATAATGTGGTAGCTTTTAGTAATCGATCTATGCCACTCTCGGTCACGCATAACAAACAATGGCGGTGCTCTCGTGTAATACAATATAGAATGTCATACTTGCCGTGTCATATATCACAAACATAAGAACGATAATTGAAGTGATCAAGAAGTCTTGAGAAGCGCGCACTTAACCACGTCAATAATCTGCGTGACGTTTCCTTTGACAATAATCTTATTTCCTTCTCTCCCACATCTTCCCGACATCCTTCTAGGTGTCGAAGCGAGAGTGTCGCTTACTCGTAGAGATACAAATGTTAACAACCCTTCTGTTACTAACGCCCTTAGACAAGGATTGAACCTGCCACCAATGCGTTGCCACGTAGAACTGTATTAAGTACACTATATCCGTTGCACCATGGTGTCCAACTGGACCATTCACGGTGAATTGTTTTTTGATCTTATAAACCTAATGACTTTTATTACCTAGACTATTTACCTTATATTATGTATGAAATTTTACTTTGACTATATTGTCGTTTTTTTATAAATCTTAATCACTCTTTTTAATTAATTATTAAATGCTAATTATATATATAATTACACCTCCTCCGCACGAGAGGATACGACACAAAGGTCCAATTTCTTAGCGGAGTTCAAACAGTTTGAATCAGAGTTTTCCTTCTCCTAGACTGGTACCTAAGCCATGCGTTAAAGACACCAGTCTTTGCTTGCTCATTAACCCACTAGCCTCGGAGGGAGAGTCGGATTCATACCTTCCAAGGGTATAGCGCTAAGTGAAATTCTGCAATTACCACGTCCAGGACTTTGACAACCTAGCGCCAATCGCACAGCAGTGGAATGAAGTCACAACATTACCCACCACTCAACTATCTGATCACTAGTCTGCACATACTGCGCCGTAGCGCATCGATCCGGATCGATTTTTATGCAGGCAATGACATGCACGCATTCCCGTACTGTATGCCGCGTACCAGACTGGCGGATAAGCCACTCGCGCCCGGTATACTGACTTTCACCTTGTACCACTCGGAACTCTCCGCATCATCTCTGATATCGTTCGACTACTTACTATTGAGAGCTCTATGGCGCTCTGCTCCGCGTCTGTGCAGATAACAACAGTCAACCGACAGTGTCGCAAGTCTCATCATTCTGACTCTAACTCCTCACTTATACAGCTCTCGCCGAGAGGTGTTGAAAGTGGTCCACGGGTTCGTATGAAGAAACTCACCCTTCACGAGACTGGCAATGGACTTGTCTGGAGCGGGTCGAAGCGCGGGCACTTCTTGGCTACTTAAGCGAACCTTCGTGCACGTCAATGCAGTAAGCGTGATACACCCGACTATACCAGCGTATAATGAACTGTATTTACATGACATTATCTCACCTGACGATGGATCAAGTATGAGTCCCTGCGTCCGAGAAGTAACCGTAACCTCTCCAAGCACTGTTACTCATAAAAACCGCAAATCGTGTGCTAGTAGACTGCACCCACGATGAAGCCGCAGGTGATTCTTCATATCTGCACGCCATACCAACCCGTAGAAGACTCGCACACCGCTAGATCTTGATACATGTACGCAGGAATCATTCACAGCATTGTCCTATACGCGCGAGACTCACGGCATCTTCTGATGTCTCCATCCAGGTAGTGTACATATCTCATCCATGGCACTGTCACGGGGCGTACCGGACGTACATCCCAATATACACATCGCAAGGAGCATACTAACTGTGTCTTTACTACATTCGACTCATTCACTATTCTACAATCTACACTGGGCTATGCGGACGATAACTCTGTCCTCGTATGTTCTACACGCGCGTGTCTCGACTCCGGCTATAATAGCAACCTAGAGCCGAGCACTGCCACACATCTACTGGAGAGCCCGTCAACGCAAACGACCTTCAGAGATCATTAGTGAAATGCTGTGAATATACTCGACTTGAAAGTCACAAGACAAGTAGTCGCGACAGACCACACCAAAACGAAACACTGCGCAATGACGCTTTGACTCAATACTCAATGTGTATCGTGAGTGCTAAACACGTAAACAACTCTTGTAGAAGCTTTCTCAATTTTGACGGGCGAGATCAATGTGAGAAAATCAATATATACTCGAAGATCTCCTCTTCTTCTACATAGTCTTATCTATACTTACCAGTGTTATCTCCTCACGAATACCCCATCTACTCGGTACTCTCATCGGCACATACATCTCTGTCAGAGTGGCACCTCAGACGCTCTAACTTACGCTGAAGATTACTAATAACTTAACAGGCTAGAAAACAATATATCGCGTGAATTCTAATCTAATCCACCACAATAACATACTTTATCTCACCTTCATGCAACGATACTCTAAGATATACTACTCCACAGCGCTATGAGCAGATAATATACGAGTGAGTGAGGTGCGCGCTCTTCTGTCTTGGCTTGGCGACGTAACTCCCTCGCTCTGGCGCGAGCGCATAGCACTATTCCCTCGAGGATATTGCTCGACACATAAATCCGGCGATGTAATCATGATAGATATGTTATACGTCCACGCGTGTCTCTGAAGGGATAAGCCCAAACGTGAATGAACAGTTCATTGGACATGCAAACTCCACTTTTGGCACCTATCTTGGGCAAGTACACGGGCGTCGCCCTCCATATCAATCGGCTGGTTCCACGTCAAGCCTTAGCACCATAATATTATACTCCTCTCACAAACAATATTCGATCTCGCTATAGGAACGTACATATATAGTGATTCACACATAGTGAGTATGCGGTGTCATAGCTCGCGAGCATCATAACAATTGTATGTCAATACTCTCGGTGAGAGAGCGGTGCTGTGCCAAGGTCTAAGCTTGCTCTCCTCGCGGTATGGGAATCGTACAATCATAAGTCATATCACCTCAACATACAACAGATCACTTCTCCACATACATATACTATCGGTGATCGTACGCTTTCACTGCATCATCCTACTGGGTCCCATCTATGTGGTTTAAATAGAAAAATGTATTTATAAAAATTGTATTATCATTAAGAATTGATTTATTTCAAAAACTTATCGGCATTAATGACCCACTGAGGTTGATATGGCCGGCTAAAACAAAAAAACAAACAATCAAGTAATAGTAGTCTTGCTACATGATTTAATTACTGTTTGTTGAAGAGCTGGCAAGTTGCGACTCTATCTGATTTCTATTCTTTGTATCAAGGGTAATAAACCCTATGTTAACCTTTCTTCCGGATTTCGAATGTTGTTATTTGATAAACTCAGCACAACATTTGGCGGACGAGGATGAGATACAAAATGTTGTTATAACATTTTTAAATAATGTTTTTTTTGTTTCTTGTTGTAAAGGAACACATTTCCCCTACAGAAAATTAAACTCGTCCAATGAAACACATAATAATACAGACATCACAGAGTGTCGAATGATTGCTAGTCTTCACAGAGATTTTAATTTACTGTTGTAAAGAGCCTTGCGGTTGGACTCTATGACTTGTACCAAAGGAAATAAGAACCTTGTTACCTTTCTTACGTATTCATGTTGTTATTTGATAACTCAGACACAACACATTCTCCAACCCACTTAAAGTATAGGCTAACCGCATTCTATTGTCAGAATATATTAAACAGGAAAAAAAAAGAAAAAGAAAAAAAAAGAAGCTAAAAACAAAAAACAAAAAAGACAAAACAAACAAAAAATCCCTCGTTCCTCTTTATGTTATTTTCTATTTTTCCCTTGTTTTTTGTTCTTTTAATTTAATTTTTTCCTCTTATAGAAAATGAGAGAAACAGACAAAATTCCCCCAAAGTTTAATCCTAATCTTGGAAAGCTATTTTGCCTTGGGACACATATGCATTTACATGTTCAGACAGACAGACAGACAGCACGCATTCTTAGCATATTTACAATATGGATCACATAAATGCCACACAATCAGTCATACACCGATATAAATTAAATTGTAAAAAAGTTTGGGAGAGAGGAAAACCTTTTTTATACACAGACTTATATATATATATATATATATATAATATATATATATATATATGTGCAAAACAATATATATATATAATATATATATATATGGAACACTTATTATTAAGGTTTATATAACACACAGCGCACGCACACAGACACACAGACAGACAGATAGGGACACACACACATACACACACCGCACCAATATATATGTATTGTATAGGTGTGTGTGTGTACGTGTAGGAGGAGTTTGTGTCTATATAATATTATATTATATATATATGTAACTGTGCCAGTTATGTTTACACAACACCACACATATATATAAATATATAAGCACTTGTTTTACACATAAGTCTTTCCCTTTTTCTCTCTTTCTCTCTGTTCTCTCAAACAACACACCACACCACACACACACACACACACAACACACAACAGACACACACCCACAACACACAGTGCTGTTGTGTTGGTTTGTGTATGGTATATATGTGTGTCTATGTTTTTGCATGTATATTTTTTTTTACATATATAAATTAATGTCTGTTTATATTTATATTATATTTTATATCTATATAGTGTGTATGCAATATATATTATATATAATATATATATATATTAATATGTGTGTTGTGTGTGTGTGTTGTGTGTGTATGTGTGTGTGCTGGCATGTATAGTTTTTAGTGCATAATCTGTAAAATTAATTGCGAATGGAGAGATAGGAAGAATTTTTGTGCGAGAACAGAAACGAGCAACAGAATAACAAATAAATACATATTAATCTTGATAAAACTATCCAGAGAACACACAGCTCATATTCACATTACATATTTGTCTATCTTAGTCTTGTCATAATCTAGACTATCTAATCTTTGGTCATATCAATCTATCTATCTAATCTATCATCTATCTTATCTTAGTCTGCTTCAATCTATCATATATCTATCTATTTATCATTCTATCTAATATTTAGTCTTATCCCTTAGTCTTTATCTATCTATCTATCTATTATCTACTATCTTATCTGTATCTCTCATAAGTCTTTATCTATCTTAGTCTTTATGTATCTATCTATCTTAGTCTGTTCATCTCTCACTCTCTCTCTCTCTCTCTCTCTCTTTATTATACTATATATATATATACATACATACAGATATATATATATAATTATATATTATATATAATACATATACATATATATATATAATATATATTATATATATATATATTCATTGGTGACTGAAGATATATAGATAGATAGATTTAAAGAGAGAGAGAGAGAGTGAGTGAGAGAGAGAGAGAGAGGAGAGAGAGAGAGGATGAGCAGGAGAAGAGAGAGATAGAGGACAGAGAGAAAAGAAACGAAGAGCGTTCGATGAGAGAAAGAGAAGTGATAAAGAAATCTATCTTATCTTCTATCCGATTGATTTGATTGATTTGAATGAGAGAGAGAGAGAGAGCAGAGAGATAGAGAGAAGAGAGGAGAGATGAGAGAGAGAGAGAGAGAGAGATGAGGGTGGGGCGTGTCTATGAAAAGAAGAGGAGAAGTGATAAGGGAATATAGAGAGAATGAATTAGAAAAAAGAGAAAAGAACGCTTGAGAAAAGCATTTTCCGATTTATTGTGAATTTAAGAGGCCCCGCCCATGCATCTCGTAAATCCCCAAATCCCCTCACGCCCCCCCCACATCGTATCACTGACCCCACATCGGCCCAGTGCTAATAAGTGAATTCAAGGCGGGAAACTCGTTTGTATTTATAACGTTGGCAATTTTACATGCACCATTAAAAGTGTTCAAACGGCATGCTCTGAAAATAATGCGTCTTAAAGCATGTTGCGAAAGTGGGTAATTCTTTATCTATTCGCCTCACAGATTCTTGGACGGCTACCCAAATTGTTCTGGCATTGTCTTGCTGTTCGTTGCCCCACCAACTCTTGGAATTCAAAAGAAAATAGACTGGAGAAAATTTTTAAAAATAATTCCCATGAAAAAAAGAAAAAAGAAAACAAAAAGAATTATGAAAAATTATAATATACTGAGTTTCCTACAAAATACAAACCGTTATCATCTTGCAAAACCTCTGGTTAAAAAATGAGACCGTTCCAACTGAGTGTCGTCATCTCAGCTAAAATTATTGACTTTCCGTTTTTATTATAAAGAAAGAAAGGAAGAAAAAAGACATGCAAACACTTGAAAAAATATAATAAGAATGAAGAAGAAAGAAGAAAGAGATGTAGAGAACAGATAGAGAGAGTGGGTGATTCACGCGAAGCGAAATGCTAATCTGTTTCATCGAACAGAATGAAAGAAGGAAAGAAATTAAAAGATATGAGCATAGAGAGAGCGAGAGAAGCGAAGAGCGAAGAGAGTTAAATCAAAATTATTATACTTTTACATATTAACCTATCTTAGCAATAGCTTTTAGTAAACAATCAAACGTTTGTAATTTATAAAATGATCATTACTGTCGGTATATCCACAGGTCCTGCCAGTGAAGAAATATTATCAAGACAAAAAAATTCAAAAAGCCAATCCAGACACCCGATCATTTTGCGAGGCTTAGGAAACAGACTGACTGTATTTTCCTGTAGATAAGGTAAAACCCCGCCACTTAAAAATGATGTGTCCTGTGTATGACACTAGAATGCATCTGATAGTGAGGCTCCCCTGTTGGAGTTTTGAAGAGTTGCAGTATCCTTCATTGCCATACATCTCAGGTCCACCTGACCCCCGAGTGTTAGTGTCCCATCTATGGGCAATGTACATATTATTAGATACCTGAATATTTATGTGCAATAATGTAGAAAATCCCAGATGCGCGTTTTTAAGTGCAGCTGACGCCTTGAAGACCTGAGTGACAAGCTTGACCTCAGCTCCTACCTATCTTACTGGGATAAGCCGTTGAGGAACCGGTTAGAGAGGACCCTCTCTTCTGGTTTAGATAGTAAGTAAGTTTCAGTCAGTTAGAAGGGTAGGAGCCGAGCTCGTAGGTTGTAAGTCGCGTGTTACGCCCGCCGTTCTCATCTGCGCAGACTTGTCTGTTGGGGATTTAAAAATAAAAAAGATCAAGGTAATCGAAGTCTTGTGTTTATAATCTAAAAACTAACAATGACACAGGGCTCTGATAAGAGAAATCCCAATAGAAGACAGACCACGAAGTCCCCAAGAAAGTCCAGACCTTTAGAAGATTACCAAAGGACGATCCGAAGAAAAAGACGGCCAAGATATAAGAAGATAAGCAAGGATAGAAAGAAAGGGGTATACAACACAATAGAAATATTAAAAAAATATTAGTATCAGGCCAGGAATCCTCTTTTCCTGTATTTTTTTTTAAAATACGTCGCAGAGATGATGACGTCACTACATGGTTCGTTGATTAGCTTATGGATTTTTGAGATCTAATCAATCCAATTCTGGGACTTTCACATATATTAAAAGGAAATCTCCATCTGCATTCTGTTGGTGCATGACGACGAAGACGTATTATTCTCTGAATGTTTTAGAATGAGGCTAATGATTAGTATTATTCTGCGTTATTCGGACTATTGTCCTCATCTTTATTGTTATCTGTACAAACGTTTCGCCGATATGCCCTCCGGCCTTCGGATCTTGTCGGATCGAGAACCTTCTAGGACTCGGGGAACCTGCTTTGTACTCGGGAAGCTTCTGTCGAATCGGACCAATCACGGAACTTTGAACCTAACCTATATTCAGTCTACGGGGTATCCTGTTCTCATTCCGCTAACCATAGTTGGGTAGGAGTTGTGCTAATATTTTTCTATGTTACTGCCGCCACTCAATTAAACCGGAATCCATGAGATAACTGTCACTAGAACTGTTCTTAACCTTAACTACCTTATCCAGCAGGCATGTGTTCATTGTTCTGCAATTTTATTGAGATCGATATTGCAGCCGCCCAGTCTTGTGCAGCACGTGCTTTCGTCAAACTTTCTGTGGAGGCCAGCGTCTTCTAGATTGAAGTGTAATGCGCATTTATTCGGAGAGTTTCATATGGTCTTTAACTGCTCTCAAAGCCCCTGTTCTTCGAGTGTTTCTGCGTTTACCATAAAGTATATATAGAATACTTGATACGACAGTTGTAGGATTGGAGTATACACTTCAGTAAATCCCCAATGATAGATGCTTAGCATGAGGCAATCCATCTAGCAAGGAAAAGTCTGTTATATAAGCCTCCACACTGCCCAGCGACAGGAAAGGCTAGGGACTAAAAACTCGAATCAAACGGGAGCTGGGAATCCCCTAAGGTGGTGGGATGATGAAATTCAGCGCAATCCAGCAACTACGCATTATCACTGCAAACTGCATTTATTACCTTTCTTTTGTGACCACAACTGAGTGCGGAGAGGGGGACTGCTGCTGGGTACAGCTCATCCTCCATATCAACCCACCCAGGCTACGTGGTTCTACTTGTTTTGAACAACTACGCTATGCTCTGTAGTCGTATGGATTCATTCATTAATGGAATGACTTGATACCATATAATAAATTATTTGCATTAAGAATAGTTTCTATACGAATAATTTTATCTCAAAATTAAGCCTAGCAATAAAAGAGAATACTCGTCAAAAACAAACTGCATATCTCTCTTAAATTCGTGACTTTACTCATAAATGTTTGTATATATATTATATTTGAACCACTATTAGTTTTTTCTTTTTATTAAAGATTATCGTTATTAAGTTACTTGAAACCATACAACTGTGTGCAAATTATCTGTATTAGATAGGAACACCTTGCGTGACATAACCACAAAAATGCAAAAATAAAGACGTAGTAAGAAAAGCAACTGCTCAATAAATATAAAGTGAACGCACAGTGAACGAGATTCTTTAACCTTTGCTTAAAACAACCCCAGACGAGTCGACAATGTCCGTTAAAAATTAAACAATTTAATGTTACAAATTTATTAGATACCTAATATTTATGTCAATCAGTGTAGAAAGTCAAATGATGTTATAAGTTCAGCCGGCGGCATGCAGTTGACGTAGTGATCTCTCGTGGATACCGTGAGGAATCGTGGAGGAGACGCCTCTTCCGTTTTAAGATTAGAAGACTAGATTTTAGTCAGAATCGGCCAGGTAGCTTGTGCAAAAATGTATTGTGGAACCGGGAATCATGCAAATACCGAGAAACAACTGCCAATAATGAACGCAACATGAACGATTACTGTAACCAACGAGTCAACATGCGTATAGAACAATAGTCGATATTGCCTAATTTAATTGAATCATGTATAAGAGGTTGGATGATACGTGACTGGAGACCTCCCGGTTAGTAGAATAGATTTTATCACGCCAGGGCTTGGGGTTTCGAATAAATCGTAAGTAAATCGAACGTGTTTAAAAATAAATACGCCCTAAAAACTAATGGGAAGACCAGACACGAAGTCCCTCGAGAGAAGTCAGACGTTAGAAGAAGATCTAGAAGACTTAAGATGTCAAAAGAACACAGAAGAAGAACTAGAAGTAAGAAGTAAGTATGACGAAGGGTATTGCACATTAATCAATCCAACCAATAAAGTTATATATACAAGGGTGAGTAAAAAAGTGATTTACGCCATTTTGCTTTAGGACAGTATAATTTACCCATAGAGGGAACATCGTATTATGCTCAAAAATAAAGCTTGGTCCTCTGTGGATCCACATCACCACTTCTCCAACATAGTCATCGTTTTTCTTAAATAGCAATGCTTCCAGCTTCGATTGAGAGCATGAACTACACAGTCCGTAAAAATAATTTTCTTTGAGACCTTCTTCACTACAAATATCACTTTCTCCATCACTAGAATAATGTTAGCCTCTTTCATGGGACTGCAAGAGATGATAGCTGAAGTCTCTAAATCTGGTGAGTATGGAGGATGCGGTAAAGTTGTCCACCCGAATGAAGCGATTTTCTCCCTTGTTCCGATGCTTGTATGTGGTCGAGCATTGTATGCAGAAGAGAATGACATTGTCGATGGCAAGTGGGTCCTTACTCGTCGGACTTCTTGCTTCTTGCCTTGTTAGGTCTCAATTTAAGTTCTGAGTGTTATAAAAAACAACTTCAAGTGAAATAAGAAAGTGGCATTACTTTTGACTCACCCTCTACCTACACGCCCTTACATTTACTAATACCTGTTGTTACTCAGTGATGGTCTTCTAAGTACTGAGCGAATATTGCAGCTAAGTCGGACAATTAGCAATAAACAGGTGCTTCAACGAAATTCAGTTTAGTTGATTCATGTGACCTGAGAGATGTGTCATACCCAGTTAAATGTTACTTCCTCGACCCCCCCCCCCAGGCAAACGCCGGCAACTCTTGGCTAGTTAGAAGACCAAATATTGGCCTTTGAGAATAATCACAAAAGAACACCTGGCTAGTAACAAACAGTTTCACAACCACGCAATTTTAAAAAATAAACTAAAAGTGGCTACCCAGCGTCGCTTTGGGTTAAGAAGGGGGGGACTCTGGTGAATTGATTTATTTACTTTTGAAATTTATAATTGTTGGACACATTTTTAAAGTAGAAATTTCCAATGCTATTTCTATGTATATTTTGATTTTTGAATATTTTCGAATATAAACTCAAATCTTTCATATATTTTCTTGCTATGAAAAAATCAAGAAATCGGTCAATAACTTAAAATTGGTTGACTTTTTCAGATTTCTGTGATAGCATTTTTGGGTTTAATAGGCAAAAATGCTTTTTATGAACCCCAATTTTTAGGAGTAGCGAAGCTCTAGAACTCATTTTACAGACAAAATAGATACAGAACAAGTCGCCCAATTTTTCGCCGACTCCACCCCCAATCTTGGCAGAGCTAAAAATCGATATAAGCTCAAATTTTGGGATTTCATAATCCACCATTTGGACAAAATTTCAGAAAAATTCGAAGGCAGTGGGTGACATAGCCTGGATGCATTTTGACATGGAATAACCCCGTGTTCCTTAATCTTCAACCGTTATCATCTTGCAACAATCTTCTGTCGCAAATCGTCCAGAAATGAAATGCAAGAAATGTTAAAACCTGATTATCTGGTGTCGCTTATCCACCGAGTTCTTAGTTGGCATCCTCCCCGTCTACTGAAGAGGATGGCCTAGTGTCCACATTTGAAAAAATCTGCAAGTGCTTGAACAGACCAATTTTTGAATGACAATCTCTGGTGGCAGTGAACTGCAACAAACAGTGATGGCTTTGCTGGAGTTTTCTGTTGTTTCTCTCCTTCCTTAATGACACTCTTTCTGTGGTGCTTCTTTCCTTCTTTTTCATCTCCTTTTCGTTCCTTGTTTCGACTAGGAGGCATGCAGTCGCTCTGTCTTCTGCACAAGCCTCCATGTGTTGGTGTTGAAGTGACATGTATTCATGTCCCTCTTGCAGACATCTTTAAAGTGCAGGCGTGGTCTCCCTACCTGTCGGTTGCCTTCAACTAATTCACCATACAGTAGATATTTGGGGATGCGGCCTTTGTCCATCCTCCTGAGATGACCAAGCCAACGCAGGCGGCTCTCGCAGATGATGGCGGGCATGCAGTTCATGTTTGCTCGATCCAACTCTTCTGTGTTGGGCAATTTGTCCTGTGCCAGCGTATGCGTAGAATGCGCCGAATTCTTATTTCTTATGAATTGTCATTTACAGTGGTACCTTGACTTACGAGTTTAATTCGTTCCGTGACCGAGATCGTAACCCATTTTCCTATGTACTAGAAGCGGCTAACCAGCATCACCTGGTTAGAGGGATAGAACAAAATAAACAAAAAAACAGAACAAAAAAAACGAGGTATAATGATTAGCATGCTAGTCTCACATATCCATTATTATTATTATTATTATTATTATTATTATTATTATTATTATTATTTTGAGCTTTCACATCAGCATTAGCTGATGGTCTTTCATTGGAGTCTGAGTGACAGCAAGTCTCCTCAGGTCTCCAGGACTCTTCTGAGTATTCTGGCAGATTGCAGCAGTGCAGTGTTCTGAATGGTTTCAACCCTTCCTCTGATTTCCAAACATTCCAGACCCTTTTCCAATCCTTTTGGGACTGTTCCTAGTGCACCAACTACAATTGGTATCACCTTCACTTTCATATTCCATAACTTTTTTAGTTCTCTGGCAAGGTCCAGATATTTGTCTATTTTTTTAAATATTATTATTATTATTATTATTATTATTATTATTATTATTATGTATATTTTAATTTTTAGATATCTTCGTAAATAAAAATCAAATCTTCATAATCTTTGCACAAAAATAGGGTAAAATACAAGAACCGGTGATATCTAATGTATATATATATGTACTTTGTTGTTAATTGTTTTATTTTCGTAGTTTCATCCGGACATACATACATACATACATACATAACAATAGCATAATCTTTACAGATCATTGCCGTCCCTCACAATCCCATAACTCCACTACCAGAACCCTTCCTTGCATGAGTCCTCAAATGACTCATCAAACCCGCCGCAGATCCACAAAGTTTGATGCAAATATGACATAGAAAGGACGTCCTTCCCGTTGAATCAGATGATACAATTTGATGCTTATGCACCCACCATATGTCTCTTGAGACCAGAAGCCGTCTTACAGACTTTGTTACAGATTGCACATACATACATACATACATACTGCCCTTTATATATGTATAGATATAAAGATATATAAAGTAATGGGAAATGGACTCGTCGCCCCGATTTCAAATCCTGGACGTGGTAATTGCATTTCCCTTAGTGCTAATACCCTTGGGAAAGGTATGAATCCTACTCTCCCTCCAGCTATGGGTAATTAACAGGGCAGACTGGGTTCTTTAACCATGGCTAGGTAACCAGTCTAGGAGAAGGAAAACTCTAAATTCAAACTCCGCTTAAGAAATTGACCTTGTGTCACATCCTGCTCGTGCGGAGTGGTTGGTAAATATATATAATCATAAATAAATATATAGATATATGTATAGATATAGATATATCAGTTTTTAGCTTTAAAATTGCATTCATGGTTATTATTACATGAATAAACAGCGACCATATTTCACTATAATTTGATTGTTTTTTCTCTTTACAAATAGACCGACAAGATCTGGACAAAACAGGCGCGTTTATTTGCAAACAAATCTAATAATACTAACAGGCACCCGAAGGCGATGTACTGTTTGAATTTGCTTGAAATGTGTTTCAAATATAAGTTTGATTCATTTCGTAAAGTTATGGTTCATAAATAGGTTATTCACGCAGGGAAATAAAAATGGCGGTTTATATTGGTTGTAAACTTTACATCACTACATCATTGTTTGTAGAGAGCAAAAAGATAATATATTTCGTTAGAAAGTGTTTGCTTAACCTAAATGGCAACAACGAACAACTAAATCTCATTATAATGGAGATTCGGTTCCTGTCTGTCAGTAACCGAAATTACGCCATTGTTTACGTCACAATACCCTCAATAATTGCGTATGTCTATCAATGATTATTTAATTCATAATCAAAATCATTAATACATAGAATAGAATAAATCTTATTGATTAATGATGTCTCTATAAAAATCTGACTTAGATTACATTGACCAGCTCTGCTCGGATACTGGATGTTGCGCAGAGGACCTCCCAGGAGCAATGAATGATAGAGAAGGTTGGCGAGAGATGTCATGAATATCCGTGCTGCCGGCGTGGCATAATGATTATGATATATATATATATAATATATATATATATATATATATATATATATATATATATATATATATAATATAATATAATATAATATAATATAATAAGATAAATATATAGGTTTTACATATCTATTTATTGGGTGACAAAGTAACATTCACAACCATATTGGTTTCATGCGATGCATTCATCAGGTGAAGATGTTTCACCTGATGAATGCATCGCATGAAACCAATATGGTTGTGAATGTTCCTTTGTACCCAATAAATAGATATGTAAAACCTATATATTTATCTTATTATATTATATAACAGCTCTATTTTATATTGAGCACTCTACCAATTAATACTGCCTTTGGTACACTATTCCAGCAAAAGCTGAAATAGTGACCATCTCACACTACAGTATATATATATATATATATATATATATATATATATATATATATATATATATATAATATATATAAATAAATTTTTGTACAGGCAAATTTATATAATATATTGAGGGTTATCATAGTGATCACCATGATATCAATGGATGGAAGACTAAGGGGGAATGAAAGGAATAGAGAAAAAAAATTGTTTATTGATAAAACAAGGGCCCTTTCGTCCGGTGCTTTTCAAGTTTTACACCCGGAATCGATTAAAAGTCAAGTTGTAAATTAATTACGACATGAATAGATATGGAATGAAGACTAAGGACTAAGGAATAGGTTTGATAAGAGGGGGGGGGGCGAAAAAAAACCCCATCAAGTCGTACCTGACCCAAGCCGCTCACCCAATAAAATAAGTGGGTGCTTAGGTCTAATATATATATATATATATATATATATATATATATTATATATATATATATATAGTTAAAAATCAAGATGATTTTATTTAAATAGAAGAAAGAAAGAAGGGTATACAACATTTACACCAACATTTACTTTTAAGTACTGGAAACGACAAACATTGTCGGCCATTGCTGTTACAAAGTTTTTCATGAGTCCGACTGTGATATAAAGAAGTTGGTAGAAGACATTTTTAGAGTCTATGAGTGGCAGATGCTCTACTTTGAGTTTGTAGAATTTTAATCACGGATTCCAAATCAGTGTACTCGGTATAGTCTTAAAACACACACTTTTACCCGAATAGCAAAATCTTTATTGAAAATTAGGCAAGAATATGCACCCCCCGGGAGTTTTAATGTAATGAAATATATTAAATTAGAAAGACTAACGAAATTAAATAAGAGCACATATAAAAAGATTACACTTATTTAAATTACATTTTAATTGCTTTCTATATAAAGTCATTCATAGGATTGTTTTTTATATGTTGGAGAATAAAACAATAATATTAGAGATCAATAACACCGAGTAATTATTTATTAAACCCAGTTTGTTATGCAAATTAAATGCACCTTAAAACTGGTTAACTTTCAGATTATGTGATAGCATTTTTGGATTTAATAGGCAAAAATGCTTTTATGAACCAATTCTTAGGAATAGGGAAGCTCTATAACTCATTTTAAAGACATAAATAGATTACAAAAAGTCGCCATTTTTTGTGACCGACCATGCAAATTAGGAAAGCTAAAAATCGACATAACTCTGCTAATGCTTGGAATTGGAAGCTCAAATTTTGGGGATTGTTTAATTTTAACATCGTCTACGCCTGGACAACATTTCAGAAGAAATTGAAGAGCAAAATGTTAACAAAATATTGTAGCTTCGGTTCTGAGCAAAAACCAAACTATCTTTTTGGTACAAATAATTTTCATTATATGTGAAATAATAATGGAAAAAAAATGTCATAGATGCAGGGCCACATTGATCTTGCTATGAAAAAAAATCATCAATAACTTAAGTTGGTTAATGTTAAGATTTTTTTGGTAGCATTTTTGGATTCCTTGGACAAAAAAGCTCAACTTTTGGGGATTGTCTAACTTTAACATAGTTCACTCCTGGACAAAATTTCAGAAAAATTAAAGGGAGTGAGTGACATGGCCTGGGTGATTTGACACGGAATTACCCATAATATATATATATATATATATATATATATATATATATATATATATAATGAATAGAGAATGAATGAAAAAATGAGAAAAGTATTAGCAAGAAAATATGCTCAATGCTAATAGAAGCAGAGCAGATTTATAATCAATTGTAATATTATGGATTTGGACTCATAACTTAAAGTTTCATTGTTATGCAATCATCAGATGAGTCAAATGGTTGAGATCTTAAAAACCAGTAGCAAAATGGTTGAGATCTAAAAAAAAAAAAAAAAAATTAATTTAAAAAAATTTTTTAATTTCAACCATTTGACTCATCTGATGATTGCATAACCATGAAACTTTAAGTTATGAGTCCAAATCCATAATATTACAATTGAGTATATATATATATATATATATATATATATATATATATATAGTTCATTTTGAAATGTAAAGTTTAAATGAAGAGACGTAAGTGCAGCATTCCCCATTCTTATCACACGTGACTTCCTGTGAATTTTTCTTGCCTTATTGTTATAGGTGATATACCCTATAGACTAATGGAATGCGCCGACGGTTACTATAAGTAACAGGGACAATTATGGCTTGTAGAGTAAGCCAATGCGAGTCAGCTCATAACTCTATTGTCGGACGTATTTCCCACTTCTCTGTACTGTAATTGTCTACTCTTTTGTTAATACATTTTCCTACATTTGTTACCCGTCGTTTTGTTCTTATTTGACCCCTTAAAACCCCACAACACTTATATACTGAAAACTCAGTTCAATGATAAAATTCAAATTGTTTGCGATGGACGTTACTCCAAGGAAACGTAGGAAAATTGTAATGTTGCACGAACACACTGGCAATCATTACAGAGAAATCGCGGATATTATTAATCATAACAGAATTATTCGTTTTGTTTCAATTAATTTGCACAAGGATGTACAGCTCCAGATATCAATACTTTTTGAACACATCCCGTATTTGTGTATGTATGTGTGCATAAACATATGTTTATAGTGTTTTACGTTGGCGTATATTCGTGAATGGTGTTTCTGTTTCATTCTTTTTTTATTAAAGGCTTTTACCTGTGTTTTTTGTTGTTCATAGAATTTTTATTTATTTAGTGCGGAGGTGTTGGGGGAGGGGAGATGGTCTCTTTTCGTATTTTTAACAAGAACTGACACACTGGAAGTATTTAAGGACAGAGTCATAACTTGTGCACCGTTGTGTATTCCTGATGTAATAAAAGAAAACAAAATAAAAAAATAAAAAAATAAAGAAAACTAGTTTTGCCCAAAATATAAAACACAAACTATGCGGCCATCTTGTTTTTTTTTTCTTCCATTCTCGCAAGACATTTCATATTTCTGTCGTTGAGAGTAGGCTCCATGCAGGCATAATCCATTTTGTTTCTATAACTCGTGAGGAGATATTTTTATAATATTTTTTCTCTTTTAACCGATTTTACGATGAGTCAACTGGCAGCCACCCCCACCCCTCCCCTCCCATCTCTCTCCCCCCAAAATTGAAGCTATCAGTTGGTGCAGTTCGCTTAATGGTAATCAATCATTACAGAAAAAAAAAAAAAAAATCAGAAAAATGCAAAAAAAAAAAATGTCGTTCCTTTTATGTCAGCGTAAAGGCCAATATGATCTCCGTTGATCGTTAGATGTCATACTGAGTACACGTACGGACATACCTGCATACTTCCAATATAATAAACATACATCTTATCCTAATGTAGATTCAGTGTCTTTCGATCTGTAATCGAAACTACGTCACTGCTTACGTCCCAATACGTCGTAAGTTTATCAATTAATATTTAATTCGTAGTCAAAAATCAGTAGTACATGGAATAGAATAAATCTTATTTATTAACGATGCCTATGAGAATCTGAATTGCGTTAGTTTATCAACGAGTATCTAATTTATAGTTAAAATCATTAATTGATACATAGAATAAAACTTATTCATTAACGATGTCTCTCTGAAAATCTGAGTCAGATTTACCTAAACTGTTATTAGTGCGTTTAAAATCCTGCTATGTCTTATATATAAAAAGAAATAAAGGTTTACAGAAGAGAGAAGAGAGAGAGAAGAGAGAAGAGAGAGAGACAGAGAGAAAGAAAGAAAGAAAGAGCGTTCGATGAGAGAAAAGAGAAGTGATAAAGAAATATATCTATCTATCTATTTGATTGATTGATTGATTGATTGAGAGAGAGAGAGAGAGAGAGAGAGAGAGAGAGAGAGAGAGAGAGAGAGAGAGAGAGAGAGAGAGAGGGAAGAGGGGTGGGTATTGATTCAATCAGAAAGTAAAAAGAGAAAGTGAGAAAGAGGGATAGAGAAAAAGAGAGATTGAGTAAACCAAGCGGGTAAAAGAAGGTGAATTTGTGTGCTGGTTTTAACAAAACCGGGTTTAATAAATAATTACTTGGTATTATTGATCTATAATATTATTGTTTATTCTCTAACGTATTAAAATCAATTCTATGAATTTTATATTGAAACTAATCAAAGTATATTAAAATAGTGTAATCTTTTTATATGCGTTCTTATCTAATTTCGTTAGTCTTTCTAATTTAATATATTTCATTACATTAAAGTTTGGTGGCGCATATTTTTTGTGTCGAAAGTAGTGAGATCGATCTCTTAAAAAAATTCAGGTTGGCAACCCTGATTGAAAATCAACCGATCAATATTGACCTTGAATACACCTGAAAATATTCAGTTCATATTTGCCACTCAGAATTCTCGTTCAACTGGATTATTACATGTGCGTTCGATTAGATTAGTCATGAAAACCGAACACAGAAAAACACTCCACTTTGGCTAGACGGCGGTCGGAGATGACCCCCTCCGATCAATGAGAATGTCACGTCAAGCCATAGCACCTATATGATTGTCCCAATCCTATCGCCTTTATGGCAAGCCTTAACCCTTTTTATCACATATCAACTAGAAGGGGGTGACTGAGGGTCTAAGTGTCCTGGGTATGATGTTAAACTCTATCTGATAGTGAAGTTTCAATTCTGAAGCTCTGGGGAATCACCATTGCTCCCAAGTCCACTCTGACTCCATGTCGTAGTACCTTTTAGGGTCACATCTATGGGTTAAAAAGAAAGAAAAATGAGTTAAAAATATGTTGAAAAAAAAATGAGTACCCATGAATAAAACAAAATGTCTTCGGCATAAAATAATCTATCAAGGGTTGACATGCCGTAAAATACAACCAACCAACCAACCAACCAACCACAAAAATATCGAGCTTAAAAGTCACCCAATCAGGCGGCAATTAAGCTAGCTCTTACGGAGAGGGCTTTGATTAGACATTCAGCCAAATAATGTTACTTTATAAATTGAGTAGAAATTAATTTTAGTATTATTTGGATTATTCGGACTATTGTCCTTATCTTCATTGTTATCAGTACAACGTTTTGGCTGATGTGCCCTTCGGCCTTCTCAGGTATTTCTTGTCGAGTCTCCGGAACCTTCTTTTCGAACTCGGGAACCTTCTTGTCATAATCGAGAGCCATCATCGAACTTTAAACCCAACCCTTTATTCAATCCATGGGGTATCCTGTTCTCATTTCGCTAATCATAGCTGGGGTACTGGTTTAAGCTGAATTAATTATTATTCTATGTTACTGTCGCCCTTGACCAGGATTGAACCTGCAGCCTAGAGATAACTGTCAATTAGAACTGTCTTAACTCAAAGCCTTTATCCACTATGTGTCCTATTAGACAATTCAGTGGGAATTTTGGGAATGTTTTGTTTTACCTATATCTACCTTTTTACTTATGTATGTTTTTTTTACCTTGACTCATATTGCGTTTTTTAAATAATATTAATTATCAAGTTGCATCTCAAAAATTCAGAGAAATAGTAAATTAAATTTTATTAAATAAGATTTTTAGATGTTTGTTTATTAGAAGCATTGCTGGATAAAGTATATATTATATTTTTGTTTGAAGGCAATTACAATGCATGTATCGCATTCGATACTTTTTTTTATAGAAAAACAAAATTTCGAATTTTATGCGATACATGCATTGTAATTGCCTTCAAGCAAAAAATATAATAAATTTTATTAAATTTGAAGGTAAGCTTAAGTAGTACTAATGCACAATAGCGCAAAAGAGATAATATTAGATTACGTATAAAAAGCATTACATTTCACGGAAATACCCCAAACCTTTTAGACACTAGGGTTAGGGTTAGTGATAAGGTTAGGGTCAGTGTTAGGGTTAGGGCTAAGCTACTTCGGGAGTTTCCGACCTCTAATGCGATTTATACGTAAATTGCGATTCGAATGATATTATCTCTTGCGCGCTATTGTGCATTTGTATCGCTTCAATATTGCATTAATATTTAAGTTTACCTTTAAAAAGTTCAACGATGATTCTTCTGTTGCCGCCATTTAATGATCTTTAACGTTGGTATGGCAACTGATTTAAAAGAAGGAAAACTCTGAATTCAAACCTGTTAAACTCTGCTTAAGAAATTGACATTGTGTCGCATCCTGCTCGTGCTGAAGGGGTTGATCAATATATATATATATATATATATATATATATATATATATATATGGTCACTTCCTGTAGTTTCTTTTTTTTTCAATCTTTCTGTCATTCATTTTCTTTTCTCTTTTTTCTTGTTTTTGTTTTTGTTTCTATCTGTCATGCATTTAACTTTTCTTTTTCCTTCTTTTATTTATTCATTAATTCATTTATTTATTCTCTTTCTTTCTTTCTTTTTTTTTCTTTCTAACTTCTTTCACTCTTTTTTTTTCTATCTTTTTTCTTTCTATCTTTTTCTTTCTTTCTTTCTTTCTTTCTTTCTTTCTTTCTAGCTTCTTAATTCTTCTTATTCTTTTTTTTTCTATCTTCTCTGTTTATTTATTCGACTCGACAATTCCTTCTGTCTCTTTCTTCATCTCTTCTATTTTATATGTTTTTTGGGGGAGGGGGCAGGGGATTCGCCGGTTTTAGCAATTGCATCTTGTCGTAAAATAAAAGAAATTTTCGCCATAAGATCATTCACTAATGTGTGTCTATGAGTGTGTGTGTCTCTCTCTCTGTATGTGTGTGTGTGTGTGTGTGTGTGTGTGTAAATAAGAAGTACAATAAATGAATCTCTCTCTCTCTTTCTCCTCCTTCCTCTCTTTTTCGGTGTGTATTTCTCTTCTCTCACTCAATCTAACTCTCTCTCTCTCTCTCACTCACTCTCTCTCTCACTCTCTCTCTCTCACTCTCCCTATCTGTGTGTGTGTGTGTGTGTGTCTGTGTAAAATAAGAAGTACAATAAATGAATCTCCCTCTCTCCTTCTCTTTCCGTCCTCTCTTTTCTGTGTATATTTCTCTCTCTCTCACTCACTCTACCCCCTCCCCCTCTCCATGTGTGTGGTGTGTGTGTGTGTGTGTGTGTGTGTGAAATAAAGCTCTAGTTATTTTCTCTTGGTAATGCTGATTTACCAAAAACCACATGTCACGCACGCCATTTTTTTTATTAGCTAGAAAGTAATTACCATTCACACGTTAGCACAACTTAATCGGGATTCCCCCACAAACTTCTAAATTGCTTTTACACATTCTGGTCTCTCTCTCCATCCGTATTCTACTGAGGACAATCTTTAAAGGTGATTTTAGCCGGCACAACACTTTTAAAGTAGTTTACAAGATTTTTCAGGATATAATCTGACGATATTTCTCACTGTTTTAGGTGTCAATTGGCCAGGTAATAAAATCTATTACAGCGAAATATAAATTTGTATTGTTTCAAGCAGAAATAAAATAGTATATTATATGGGCTGGCTGGGGGGAGCTGCACAAGGATGCTGTGTGCGATCTTAAACAAATCGTGGAAGCAACATCCCACAAGAAAGCAGCTATACGGCCACCTGCCCTGTCTCACAAACCATCCGAGTAAGACGACCAAGACATGGTGGACACTGCTGGAGCAGTAAGGATGAATTCATATGCGATGTGCTTCTGTGGAAACCAGCACATGGACATGCTAACGCGGGTAGTCTAGCAAAGACTTACATAGACGAGCTCTGTACGGATACTGCATGCTGTGCAGAGGACCAACCGGGGTCAATGAATGATAGGGATGGTTGGCGAGAGATTGTCATGGATATCCACGTTGCTGGCGTGACTTGATGATTATATGGGTAGATATTTACCGGCATGTGCGTGTGTGTGTGTGTGTGTGGTGTGTGTGCGTGTGTGTGTGTGTGTGTTGTGTGTGTGTGTGTGTGCGTGTGCGTGTGTGCGGGTATCATAACGGTTATCAATACGAAAAATGGTATCGACTAAACGGAATTCAAATTCTGTCCGTGGCTGTCTGCATCCAGTGTGCGCTAATGCCGATTCAAAGTAACTTCCACAGCAAAGAGAGACAGAAAGAAGGAGGGTCAACAACAGCTCCAGCAATTATCACTGTTTATATGCAGTCAGTGCACCAGAGACTGCCATTCAAAAATTGGCCGGCTCAGTCACTCATGCAGAAGCAGATAAAAATGGGACACCATGCCATCGTCTTTAGCAGACGGAAGGGTGTCAACGTAAAACCGAGTGGCCTGGCACCTCAATGTCAAAACAAGGCCCGAAAAGGAATGAAATAGAGAGGAAATTAGCCTCCACAGCAAAGAGAGCTAGAAGAAAGGAGAGACTACAGAAATTCCAGCAAGCATCACTGTTTGTATGCAGTCAGTGCACCAGAGATAGCTATTCAAAAATTGGACTGCTCTTGCGCGGATGTAGATAAAAAAACATTTTTCTGTTTTTTTTTGGACACGACGCCATTGTCTCTAGTAGACGGAAGGATGCCAATAAATACCCCTTTGAAAGGCACGAACATACTTCTCCCTAGCTATGGGTGAAATAGCTGAGATAAGTTCGCAACGAGTCTAGGAGAGCAACAATCGTAGATACAACAGACAACACCCTTCAAATCGTACACAACACAGAGCATTACTTTCTAATGGTTCCTGAGTAATATAGTTTTAACCAAAAACAAATTCCGCCATGTCGTCTTGGGCGGTAGAATACAGCGACTGCACCCCTGCAGAGTGGTAAGACCACCCTTTTGACTGGGGCCGTAGAATATGCCAATTGAACTCCTGCAGATGGATAAGACCGCTCTGTCGGTTGGTCGGTAGAATACGCCAAATGCACTCCAACTCAACCCGTCTGCCACTTCCCGCCAAGCCCAAGCACCTATATATATTTACCAACCCCTCTGCACGAGCAGGATGAGACACAAGGTCAATTTTTTAAGCGGAGTTTAACAAGTTTGAATTCTCCTAGACTGGTTACCTAGCCATGGTAAAAGAGCCCAGTCTGCCCTGCTATTTACCCATAGCTGGAGGGAGAATTAGATGCATACCTTTCCCAATGCTATAAGTGCCATGTGAAATGCAAACAGCTTCGTCCAGGAATTGAACTCGGGTCGACGAGTACATTTCCTACGATCTAACCATTAGACCACGCGCCTCCATGTTCTGGGTATGACGTTAAACTCTGGAACTCTGAGGAACCCGGAGTACTCATTCATCAATATTACTGTCAGGTCAATTCTGACCCAGTGTGGTAGGACATGTTAAGTCCCATTATGGGTCATAGAAAAAAGAAAGAAAAAAAAGTGAGAGAGAGTTAAATCAAGATTACTATACTTTTTACATATTGAACTATTGGGCCATAGCTCTTAAGATAATCAGGATTTGCATTTTTGCATTTGATCTTGAACGATTTGGACTGTCTCATTTTTAACCAGAGGGTGTTGCAAGATGATAACGGTCGTACTTTTAAGGAACACGAGTATTAATAATAATAATAATAATAATAATAATGTGTAGATGTGCCAATTGTAATTTGTGCCCTTGGAACGGTCCCCCAAAATCTGGAAAAGAATTTGGGGGAATTGGAAATCAGAAGAAGGATCGAGACCATCCAAACTACAGCACTGTTGGGATCGGCTACAATACTCAGACGAGTCCAGGAGACCTGAGGAGACTTGCTGTCACTCAGCCTCAAGTGAACCACCGGCTACGGCAGATGCGAAAACCTCATAATAATAATAATAATAATAATAATAATAATAATAATTGTCAGTTTGTTGATCACGTTGGAGAGTTTACGATGCCTCCGAGAGATATTTGATGCAAAACAAAATGACAAATTTCCTCACACCGGGAAATAAACGGAAGCATAGAATAAAAATAAAATTTGTGGAAAACGAAAAGAGAAATTAGAAATATATATATATAAAAATCAAACATCGAGAGGATGGATAGATCTGAAAAAAAAAAGAAAAAAAAGAAAGAAAGAAGAAAAGACATAAAGTAGAGAGGGAAAAAGAAATTAAGATAAGTTGGAGAATAAATATACGCTAGACAATAAGTGATAACGTTTTTAAGTATGTGTGTGTGTGTGGTGGTGTGTGTGTGTAGGCACGCCTGTATGTATATAAATAAACAGACATAATCATGAATGCATATAGGGGTATATGTGTGTAGGTATGTGCATATATACGTAAACATGAAATATGCAGGGAACTGGAGACCTGAGTAGACTTGCTGTCACTCAGACTCCAGTGATGCGAAAACTCAAAAGGAGTGAATAATAATAATAATAATAATAATAATAATAATAATAATAATAATAATAATAATAATCTGTTCTTGAGAACGAAACGCATAAAATTCTCTGGGACTTTGAAATAAAAACGGATCACCTTATCACAGCAAGAAGACCAGACCTAGTATTGATACAAAAAAAAGAACTTGTCAACTGGTGGATTTTGCAAGTGTCAGCAGATCACAGGGTGAAGCTAAAGGAAAATGAAAATGGACAAATATCTGGACATTGCCAGAGAACTGAAAAGTTATGGAATATGAAAGTGAAGGTGATACCAATTGTAGTTGGTGCACTTGGAACAGTCCCAAAAGGATTGGAAAAGGGTCTGCAATGTTTGGAAATCAGAGGAAGGGTTGAAACCATTTAGAACACTGCACTGCTGCAATCTGCCAGAATACTCAGAAGAGTCCTGGAGACCTGAGGAGACTTGCTGTCACTCAGACTCCAGTGAAAGACCATCAGCTAATGCTGATGTGAAAACTCAAAAGGAGCAAATAATAATAATAATAATAAAAGATAAACTGTTAATAATATAATAAGCGAATGCAACAAACTAGCACAAAAAGAGTATACTACACAAGAGGCACGGCTGGGTGGGAAAGGTGATCCACTGGGAATTGTGCCAGAAATTCAATTTTCACCATCCAACAAAATCGTATATGCACAAACCTGAATCTGTTCTGGAGAATTAGACTCATTAGATTTAATGAGACTTAGAGATACAGACGGATCACCAAATCCCGGCCAGAAAACCAGACATAGTGTTAATTAACAAGAAGAAGAAAACTTGCCATCTCGTGGATTTTGTTGTGCCGGATCAGCAAGACAAAAACTTGCACCTTGTCAGAGATCTGAGAAAACTGTGGAACATAAAGGTAAAGGTCGTACCTATCATAATTGGTGCCCTTGGAACGGTCCCCAGGAGTCTGGAAAAAAGTCTGGATGAATTGGAAATCAGAGGAAGAATCGAGACCATCCAGACTACAGCATTGTTGAGATCGGCTGGAATACTCAGAAGAGTCCTGGAGACCTGAAGAGACTTGCTGTCACTCAGCCTCCAGCGAACCACCGGCTAAGGTCTGTGTGGGAAAAAACTCTAATAGAGCGAAAAGAATCTGGAAATCAAAGGAAGAATTGAGACCGTCCACAATACAGCATTGCTGCAATCTGTGAGAATACTCAGAAGAGTCATTGAGACCTGAGGAGACTCAAGTGAAACACCATCAGCTAACGTGAAAAACTCTCATAATAATAATAATAATAAAAATATAATAATAATAGAGAGAGGGGGGACATAATAAATCGAAAGAGAGAAAAATTATTTAAAATTGAAAAAGGACGCATAAAACGCAATGGAAGATGATTGCGATATAAGTCATTTTTTAGGTATAGTTCGAACTTGTTCCCTCTTTGCCTACATTAAACCGTCTTTATTTGAATAGAATGAATTCTGAGGTGATTACATAGTGAACTTTGAAATATCCCATCGTACAAGTAAAAATTAACAAGAAAAATTGATAGAGACGAGGGGGAAATTTGGTAGGTAAAGAATTAAGTATGTGTTTATCTGTCAGTCTCAGTTTGTTCATCTCTATCTATCTATCTATCTCTCTCTCTCTCTTCTCTCTCTCTCTCTCTCTCTCTCTCTCTATATATATATATATATATATATATATATTATATATATATATATACGTAGATGTGTATGTATATATGTATATATGCCTGCATATATATATATATATATATATATTATGTGGGGGAGGGGAATAAAATAGGGAATTAAATCCGAAGCCAAATTTTTCATCCCCCTTACCACATAACATTTCGTCGACTTTAAGTCCTGATGAAGGTTTGTTAGAAAACCGAAACGTTATAACGTCGACGTCACCATCAAGAATACATTAATCTTTTTGGAATACTTCGTGTTTTTATACTTTCTACACACACACACACACACACACACACACACACACACACACACACACATACATATATATATATATATATATATATATATATATAATATATATATATATATATAATATATATATATATATATATATGATCGAAATAGAGATAGCGCCATCTAAAACGTTATCTGTGTACCGCTAATGACTTCTTTAAAGCGACGATAAATTCCCCCATCAAAAAAATTTTTTCTCGTATTTTTATTTTTATTGCGTAAAAAATGCTAATAGTCTCGAAATAACCACAGACAAAATACTACTACTACCATTACTACTACTACTACTACTACTACTATACTACTACTAATAATAATAATAATAATGATGATGATGATGATGATGATGATGCTAGTAATAATAATATTAATAATACCAAACAATAATAATAATAATAATAATAATATAGTCAAACTAATAATGATATTGATGAACTACTACTACTACAACTACTATGAATAAACAATAATATAGGAAAACTAAGAGATGATGATCATGTGACAAACAACTACTACTACTACTACTAATAATAATAATAACAATAATGATATTGATGAATAACTACTACTACTTCTATAACTACTATAGATACATTAATGATAATATAGAAAAGCTAAGAGATGATAATGATAATGGTGATGATGATAATTATGATCATGAGACAAACTACTACTACTACTACTACTACTACTACTACTACTAATAATAATAATAATATTGATGAATAACTACTACTACTTATATAACTACTATAGATATACTAGTGAGTATATAGAAAAGCTAAGAGATGATGATGATAATGGTGATGATGATACTTATGATCAGGAGACCATCTACTACTAATAAGAAGAAGAAGAAGAAAAGAAAAAAAGAAAGAAAAATGGTGAAATAAAAACGAAAGGAAGAAAGTCGAGAATCATCAAGTTATGAAATTTAAAAGTGGAAAGAAGAAAAGAAAAAAAAAGAAAAAAAGTCGAATAAGAATAAGAAAGAAAGAAAGAAAGAAAGAAAGAAAGAAAAGAAGAAACAGTTCACGTTGAAGGAAGAGAAAATAATAAAAAGGAAGAGAATTGTTAAAAAAATAGAAAAAGTCTAGTTAAGTTAAATTGGTGAAATAAAAGCTAAAAGATAAGTAAGGAATCGTCGAGTTATAAAATTTAAAAGGGAATAAAGAAAAAAGAAAAAAAAAGAAAAAAAGAGTAAAAAAAAAGAAAAGAAAAAAAGAAGTTAAAGTAATATAAGAAAGAAATAAAGAAAGGAAATGAAAGAGAGGGAAAATTCGCTTCGTATTTGGAGCGAGTAAGTTCGGTTGCTGGTTCTCTTGATAAAATCGATAAGAGACTGTGAATTTTTGCAGCCATCTTCTCTGTAGTTTTGCACCTTCATGGCATCGACGTCATTTTCAGAGGTTGTGGCGAGTGGAATGGCGAAGATGCAAGTGAAGGGGCCACGGCGAAGAAAGAAAAAGAAGAAACAAAAAACAAAAAAACTTCCCAAAACTCCCAACAAAAACAGCAACAAAACAATATGGCGACATATAACTGCGTAAAAATAAGTCCAACAAACTGATAAGGTTCAGAATAAACTCAAATAAAGTGAAAAAGAATTAAATGATAGTAAAATAACAATGTCC
>CM042138.1:20550983-20576584 GCA_023376005.1 Doryteuthis pealeii | reverse complement strand
GGTCTAGAGGGTCCCATCTAGGTTAAATAGATTAAAAAATGAGTTTTAAAATGTGTTTTAAAAATGAGGTGAAAAAACAATTGAATGCCTAACAAGACAAATGTCCTCGGCATTAAAATAACCCAACAAAGTGTTGATATGTCGTAAAAAATTCACCAACTACACATTCTTCTTCTTCTTCTTCTTCGTCTTCTTTTCTTCTTCTTCTTCTTCTTCTTCTTCTTCTTCTCACTTGTCTTTTCTTCTTCTTCTTTCTTCTTCTCACTCTCTTCTTCTTCTTCTTCTCACTGTCTTTTCTTCTTCTTCTTCTTCTCACTTGTTCTTTTCTTCTTCTTCTTCTTTTCTTCTCACTTGTCTTTTCTTCTTCTTCTTTCTTCTTCTTTCTTCTTCTTCTTCTTCTTCTTCTTCTTCTCACTTGGCTCTTCTTCTTCTTCTTCTCACTTGGCTCTTCTTCTTCTTCTCACTTGGCCTCTTCTTCTTCTTCTTCTTCTTCTTCTTCTTTCTTCTTCTTCTTCTTCTTCTTCTTCTTCTTCTTCTTCTTCTTCTTCTTCTTCTTTCTCTTTCTCTTCCTCTTCTTCTCTTCTTCTTCTTCTCTTCTTCTTCTTCTTTCTTCTTTTTTTTCTTCTAAATAAGCCATTTAATTCAAGATAAGAACCAACCTAACTCCCCGCTCCACTGGGTCTTTATCTATATATTTCCTAACCAAAATTACCTTCTTATGACAATCGTTATTTAAACCTGTTGATATTTCAGCCCGCACCCCCACCCCAGTGTTCTTTTTGCAAGAGTAATTTGCCATTACCGACTTTCGGTTGATTGAACCTGTTTTCTTGCTCCATTAACGCCATTAGAGATCTTCTCTTCTTTGTTATTTATTACAAGGACTCTTTTTTTCTTTTCTTTTCTTTTTCTTACAGGCAATGATTTCTTGACAAAAGTTCAAAAACCCGACCGTATTTGTAAAAAAAAAAAAAAAAACTATTTTCATTGTAATTATTTAATGAAGTATAATTCCTACTTAAGAGAGAACAACATAAATTTACCTTCAGCATCTTTGGTCAACTTCCGATAGCTAAGCAGAAGAGATGGTGGCAAAGAAGATGTTGTAACAGTGTTCGATCATCATCATCATCATCGTCGTGTTGGTAACACGGATATCCGTAAAAATCTCTCGCCAACTATCCCTATCATTCATTCAAATTTTCGTTTTTTTGTAAATTTTAAAACGAAACATTTTTAAGTGTCAAAAAAAATACTACGATGCATTAGAAATGTTTTTACTATAAGAATGCATTGGAAATACTTTTACAATAAAAATGCATTGGAAATGGTTTTACTATAAGAATGCATTGAAAATACTTTTACTATAAAAATGCATTGGAAATGGTTTTACTATAAGAATGCATTGAAAATACTTTTACTATAAAAATGCATTGGAAATGGTTTTACTATAAGAATACATTGGAAATGGTTTTACTATAAGAATGCATTCGAAATGGTTTTACTATAAGAATGCATTCGAAATACTTTTACTATAAAAATGCATTGGAAATACTTTTACTATAAAAATGCATTGGAAATGGTTTTACTATAAGAATGCATTGGAAATACTTTTACTATAAAAATGCATTGGAAAGGATTTTACTATAAAAATTTATTGGAATGGTTGTTTAGTATAAGAATGTATTGGAAATATTTTTACACTAGGAATGCATTGAAAATGGTTTCACTATAAGAATGTATTGGATATGGTTTTAGTATAAGAATGCATTGGAAAAAGTTTTACTATAGGAATGAATTGAAAATGGGTTTCCTATAATAATGTATTAAAAGCATTCTACTATAAGAATGCATTGGAAATGGCTTTATTCTAGGAATGCATTTGAGATACTTTTACTCTAGGAATGCATTTGAAATGGTTTTACAATAGGAATGCAGAGGAAATGATTTTACTATAAGAATGCATTGTCAACAGTTTTAGTAAAACCATTTCCAATGCATTCCTATAGCATTGGAAATGGTTTTACTATAGGAATGCATTTGAAATGGGTTTACTATAGGAATGCATTTGAAATGGTTTTAGTTTAAGAATGCATTGTAAAGAATTTTACAGTAGGAATGCATTGAAAACCCTTTTACTATTGGAATACATTAGAAACAGTTTTTACTATAAAAATGCATTGGAAAAGATTTTACTATAGGAATGCATTGGAAATGGTTTTACTATAAGAATGCATTGGAAATGATTTTACTATAAGAATGCATTGGAAATGATTTTACTATAGGAATGCATTGGAAATGGTTTTACTATAAGAATGCATTGAAAATGATTTTACTATAAGAATGCATTGGAAATGATTTTACTATAGGAATGCATTGGAAATGATTTTACTATAAGAATGCATTGGAAAGGTTTTTACTACAAGAATGCATAGGAGCAATTTAAAATCGGGGAGATCATTCTAACGGAGCCTGTATTACGCCACCATCAAAAGTTAAGAATACATTGAAATAGTGTCCTCTCGTTCACCAGACGTATGCGCTGACCAGTGAATTACAACAGAGCAGGATACCGCCTCTAAGCATTTTATTTTCTTGTGGATCAATTGCAAATTATACATCTTCTCCTCAGCGCCTTTACCGAACATTCGGTCTTATCTGTCCGACTCACGCCACATACCATCTTTATTTCTATTTGTTAGATGCATCCATTGAGCCTAAGTAATCGGAAATTTTCGTTCGTCTTCATCTTGATAAGTGCTGACGAAAGAACTCAATCAGGTTTGCTCTAATCTATTCACGTGTTAATTTTTCCCGGCACGCCTTCCTTTTACCGGTAAGTAACAGCAGTGAGCCCTGCCAATAAATCTCGGCCAACTCTCCGCGTTCGTCCCCGACTTCTGAAAAAGCACCAGATTACGAGGGTCAGTCAAAAAGTGATGCCATTTTGTTTAGGGCAGGTACAATTACCAACACAGGAACACGTATCATACATCAAAATGAAGCTGGTTCTCTGTGGATCACATCCCCTCTTCTCTACATAGGTGAGTCAAAAAGTAATGCCATTTTGTGTAGGTATAATTACCAACACAGGAACACGTATCATACATCAAAATGAAGCTGGTCCTCTGTGGATCACATCTCTACTTCTCCACATAGGTGAGTCAAAACGAAATGCCATTTTGTTTAGGAAAGGTATAATTACTAACACAGGAACACGTATCATACATCAAAATGAAACTGGTCCTCTGTGGATCACATCCCTACTTCTCCACATAGGTGAGTCAAAAAGTAATGCCATTTTGTTTAGGAAAGGTATAATTACCAACACAGGAACACGTATCATACATCAAAATAAAGCTGGTCCTCTGTGGATCACATCTCTACTTCTCCACATAGGTGAGTCAAAACGAAATGCCATTTTGTTTAGGAAAGGTATAATTACCAACACAGGAACACGTATCATACATCAAAATAAAGCTGGTCCTCTGTGGATCACATCCCTACTTCTCCACATAAGTTAGTAAAAAAGTAATACGATTTTGTTTAGGACAGGTATAATTACCAACACAGGAACACGTATCATACATTGAAATGAAGCTGTTCCTCTGTGGATCACATCCCTACTTCTCTACATAGTCACCGTTTCTCTCAATAGCAATGTTCCACCTTCGAATGAGAGCATGTATCCCTGCTACGTAAAATTCTGTTAACTGTTCTTTGAACAACTTCGGGACAACTTTACCGCATCCTACAGATTCACCAGATTTAACGCCTTCAGACTATCATATCTTCGCCCCACGAAAGAGGGTTTGGGAGGCAAACGTTATTCCAGCTGGGGTACAGGTGTTAAGCTGTGTTAATTATTATTCTATGTTATTGCTGCCCCTGACCCGGATTGAACCTGCAGTCTAGAGATAACTGTCACTTAGAACTGTCTGAACCTAACTCCTTTATCCACTACGCTATGTGTCCAATTGGACTAACACCTATACCCCAGCTATGGTTAGCGGAATGAAAACAGGATACCCCCGTGGATTGAATAAAGGGTTAGGTTCAAAAGTTCCGTGATGGCTCCCGATTACGACAAGCAAGTTCTCGATTACGACAAGAAGGTTCTCGAGTCCGAGAAGGTTCCCGAGTCCAACAAGAAATACCTGAAGAAAGCCGGAGGGCACATCGGCCGAAACGTTGTACAGATAACAATGAAAATGAGGACGATAGTCCGAATAATACAAATAATACTAATTATTAAGCCTCATCTAAAAATTCAGAGAAATAGTATCATTTCTTTTCTTCTTTAAGGATCGATGTGGCTTTAATAAACCACGAAGATTTAGCAACCTGTATCAAAATGACTTGATTCGGCATTAAATGACCCGAAACGGGTTGGTAAATCAAAACACCCAATCAAACAACCAACTAATGATAATAATAATAATCAGCAGGAATTTAATCTAATTGTTTACTTAAGAGCTATTGCAAATAGTTTAATATGTGAAAACTATAATAATGTTGATTTAACCCTCTCTCACTCTTTTCCCCCCTTTTCCATCTTTTCATTATGCTCGATTGAAACATATTAGCATTATCGCTTCCGCGCACTCACCCCTCTCGATGTCTTTCCTTTACTCTCTTTCTTTATTTCTTTCGTTCTTTCTTTCTTATCATATTTTTTGTAGCATGTCCTTTCTCTCCCTTTTCTCTCTTTATTATTAAAGCAGAATGGTCCATTATTTAGCTGAGATGACGACACACATAAGAAATAAGAATTCGGTTAATAAGCAGCACTAGATAATCAGGATTTACATTTTTGCATTTAATCTTGGACGATTTAGACGGTCTCATGTTTAACCGGAGGGTGTTGCAAGATAACGGTCGTACTTTTAAGGAGCAAGAGTATTAATAAATAATAATAATGGGTAACTATGCAACAGGAATAAATAAGCCAAAAATACTTGCTAAGGAAGGTAGACTCAAAAGATACCGAGACAGAGTTAAACAAAACAAGCAGAATAGGACTTTCCAAAATAATGAAAAGAAATTCTACCAACAAGTCAGTGAACAAAGCATTAAGACAAGCGAATATCCAAAGGCAAAGGAAACAGAAAACTTCTGGAGCAAAATATGGGAAAAGAAAAAACACAATAGGAAAGCAGAATGGATAAATAAAATGAAAAATTAACTGCAAGGACTGGAAGAAGGACCCGAAGCAAAAATACATCTGGAATCGCTAAGAGCAACACTAAAGAAATTACCAGACTGGAAAACACCGGGGCACGATGGGTACTGGTTTAAAAAATTCACATCCATCCACGACAGAGTGGCCAGACAGTTGAACAAATGTCTAGAAGAAGCAAACATACCGGAATAGATGACAAAAGGTAAAGCTACCTAAACCTAGAAAGACCGCCAAAAACAACCATCCCCTGCAACTATAGGCCAATAACGTGCCTACCTATAATGTGGAAAATCTTAACAGCACAAATAAAAGAAGAAATCTACTACACGTGGATTATTTCCAGAAGAACAGGATACCGTAAGGGAACAAGAGGAACAAACGACCTGCTCTTTATAGATCAGCACATTCTTAAAGAGGCTAAAGAAAGCGAAAAGATCTACGATGGCATGGGTTGATTACAGAAAGGCATATGACATGGTTCTGCAAACATGGATCCTTGAATGCTTGAAGATGTACAAAATATCGGATAAAGTAATAAAATGTATCACTAATGCTATGAAAAATTGGAAAGTTGAATTAACAGCAGGAGGACAGACCTTAGCAGAGGTGAACATTCAAAGAGGCATCTTCCAGGGTGATTCTCTCTCCCCATTATTATTTATTATAGCAATGATGGCTCTTGATTTTATACTTAAAAAATGTACAGGCGGTTACAAATTTACCAAATCAGAGGAAAAAATAAATTACCTTATGTACATGGTCGACATCAAAGTTTTTGCCAAAAATGAAAAAGAGCTTGAAACACTTGTACAAACAATTAGAATATACAGTCAGGACATAGGGATGGAATTTGGCATAGACAAATGTGCAATTATAGTTATAAAAAGAGGGAAAAAAAGAAATAACGGAAGGAATAGAATTACTGAATAAGGAAGAAATAAGGACGCTGGAAGAAAAGGAAAATTATAAATACTTGGGAGTACTGGAGGCGGACACCATCAAACAAGGAGAGATGAAAGAAAGAGTAAGGAAAGAGTACCTCAGGAGAACTAGAAAACTCCTAGAAACTAAATTCTGCAGCAGAAATATCATCAAGGGGATAAACACCTGAACGGTCCCTTTTGTAAGATACACTGGACCATTCTTAAAATGGACAAGAGAGGTGCTCCGACAGATGGACCATAGGACAAGGAAGCTTATGACAATGCACAAAGCATTCCACTCGAGAGACGACACAGACAGACTATATGTATCAAGAAAAGAAGGAGGAATAGGTCTCGTCAGCATTGTAGATTGTGTAGATTCGACAATCCGAGCACTCGATGAATATACAAAAAGAGCAAAGAAAGCTGCAGCCAGAAAAGACAATTGCAATATATGTACGGGCACAAATGTAACAAAGACAAGAAAGCAGAAATGGGAAGAAAAACAACTACATGGACACTTCAAACAAAACACACGAGAGATTGCACATCAGAAGACGTGGACATGGCTAAGAAGAGGAAACCTCAAGAGAGAAACAGAATCTCTTATAATTGCAGCACAAGAAAATGCCATAAGGACAAATTATATAAAAGCAAAAATAGATAAGACACAACAGAATAGCAAGTGCAGAATGTGTGGGGGAAAAAGACGAAACTGTCAATCACATTATAAGCGAATACAGTAAACTCGCACAAAGAGAGTAAAAGAATAGACACGACTGGGTGGGAAAAGTGATCCACTGGGAACTGTGCAAGAAATTCAATTTTCACCATTCAACTAAATGGTATATGCACAAGCCTGAATCTATACTGGAGAATGAGACGCACAAAGTTCTCTGGGACTTTGAGGTACAGACGGATCACCTAATCCCAGCCAGGAGACCAGACCTAGTTTTGATTGATAAGAAGAAGAAGACTTGTCATCTCGTGGATTTTGCCGTCCCGGCCGATCACAATGGGAAAATGAACGAGAGCGAAAAGATTGACAAATACCTGAACCTTGCCAGAGAACTGAGAAAACTATGGAACATGAGGATGAAGGTCGTACCATTTGTAATTGTGGCTCTTGGAATGGTCCACAGGGGTCTGGAAAAGAGTCTGGATGAATTGGAAATCAGAGTAAGAATCGAGACCATCCAGACTACATCATTGTTGAGATCAGCTGGAATACTCAGAAGAGTCCTGGAGACCTGAGGAGACTTGCTGTCACTCACCTCTAGTAAACCACCGGCTACGGAAGGTGTGAAAAACTCGAATGGAGTGAAATAATAATAATAGATATTAATAATGATAATAGTAATAATAATAATATTATTATTATTATTATTATTAATAACAATAATAAATAATAATAATGATAATTATAATGATAATAATAAGTAAGTAAAGTCGTAGGGGAGGCCTAGAGTCGGTATCAGCCAGATAGTGAGGGAGTCTATCCCCTTTTCACTAGTGCTAGACCAAGGAAATTGTTTTTTCACTGTCTGAGGCGAGGCGCCACACCTACCGTCAGCTCCTCACTTCACCGCACAGATCCCTGTACTACTCATACGATGGGTTGGCGAGGGCCGGTATCGAACACTCTACCGACTGAGCTAAACCTCTATAATAATAATAATAATAATAATAATAATAATAATAATAATGTTAGACGGCCATTATCTTTGGTAACATCTCTCTTTCTCAAACACCAAAAAAATTCTTAACAGATTTAATTAAAATTCCCTTTTTTCCCCTTACGCGTCGATTCTTCAGTTAATAAGTCCTAATATGCAAATTAATCACTAAGACGCTAATTGAACACGTGATTTCTCTCTCTCTTTCTCTCTCTCTCTCTCCGGGCACCGTGATTGTTCAGTTCTCACAGGTGGGTCATGTGACTGCCCCCCCCCCCGCTATTTTTTTGGTACCCTGTTTCTTTCTCGGAAGATGTGCAAGCCCGAATGTTCATTAAGCAGTGTTAATATGTCACGTGGCGCGTTGTCTCACCCCCCGAGCCCCCCATGCCCAAGCCTTGCAGGTGCCCACTCGATTCCACCATCGATTAACCCCCCTCACCCCTCATATTTTTAAAAGCATGCTTACTCGACTAATAATAATCAAGACTGGCATAGCTGTCACGCACTCCCCGTAACGGAGTAACGGAGTTTTTTTTTATACGCTTAATGTCCCTTTACTTTTACATGATTTATAAACCTCAGCTAATGCCGCCAGTTCACTTAGAAGAGGAAAAAGAAGTGTGTGAGAGAGAGAGAGAGAGAGAGAGAGAGAGAGAGAGAGAGAGAGAGAGAAAGAAAAAGAGAAAAGAGAAAAAGAGAAGAGAAAAGAGAGAGAGAAAGAGAGAGAGAGAGAGAGAGAGAGAGAGAGAGAGAAAGAGAGTGAGTGTGTGTGTGAGAGAGAGAGAGAGAGTGTGTGTGTGACTATGAGAGAGAGAGAGAGAGAGAGAGAGTGTGTGTGTGTGTGTGAGAGAGAGACAGTGTCTGTGTGAGAGAGAGGGATATAGATAGATAGATAGATAGATAAAGAAAAAGAGAAAGAGAGAGAGAGAGAGTGAGAGAGAAAGAGAGAGAACGAGTGTGTATGTGTGTGTGTGTGAGAGAGAGAGAGTGTGTGCCTGTGAAAGAGATAGAAGAGAGAGAGAGAGAGAGAGAGTGTGTGTGTGAGAGAGAGAGAGCGTGTGTGTGTGTGTGTGTGTGTGTGTGAGAGAGGGAGAGAGAGAGAGAGAGAGAGAGAGAGAGAGAGAGAGAGAAGGAGAGAGAGAGATTTTAATAAAGTTGGAGAAAACTGTGTTAGATCATTAACTGAGCTGAAACCATTGAAAATTCAAACGAAATGATAAAATTAATGAGATAAGAATATAGTAATTCACTAGGCCAAGTCTGATACATGGTCAGCATTATGGAGGTCCCAGTAATTAAGTAACAAACAGGGAAACTGGAGTTCAAATCCTGGATGAAGTTGGTTGGATTTCATAGAAGGCTTATACTCTTGGGGAAGCTATACAACCAATGATTCATCTAGCATCATGTAGTATTTCCATCTAAATTTACTCTCGAACCACATGTAGTATTTCCCCCTGAATTTACACTTGACCCACATGAAGTATTTCCCTTTTAATTTACACTTGACCCACAGGTAGTATTTCCCTCTGAATTTACACTATACCCACATGAAGTATTGCACTCTGAATTTACACTAAACCCACAGGTAGTATTTCCCTCTGAATTTACACTATACCCACATGAAGTATTGCACTCTGAATTTACACCAAACCCACAGGTAGTATTTCCCTCTGAATTTACACTATACCCACATGAAGTATTGCACTCTGAATTTACACTAAACCCACAGGTAGTATTTCCCTCTGAATTTACACTATACCCACATGAAGTATTGCACTCTGAATTTACACTAGAACAACATGAAATATTTCCCTCTGAATTTACATTAGATTCACATGTAGTATTTCCCTCTGAATTTACACTAAACCAACATGAAGTATTGCCCTCTGAATTTACAATCGACCAACATGTAGTATTTCCTTAGAATTTACACTAGACACACATGTAGTATTTCCTTTGAATTTACACTTCAATACGATGTGTTTTTAAAAAAAATATTTTATTTAATTCAAGGTTTTACCAGTCTTTGTACCATGTAAAAACAAAAAACAAAAAAACAAACAAAAGAAAACAGTAGATTTTGTGCAATTATTGCTGTTAGAATTGCCTGCAATATTTATTTTCTTTTTTTTAATCAATTTGATTCATTTTATTCGATGTAACTTTTTAGCGTCATCTTTTCTTTACAAATGGTAAACTTTGCTTTCTGTAAAGTTTCAAATTGAAAACATTTCCAAACTTGTAAGAATTCTTTGTGTCATTGTTACGTAATGGGCGTGACGTAGAGCTGTGAGGGTGGCCTGATGTGTGAATTAGAATGGAAAAGTTTAAGTGATGATTTGGCGTGGTTTGATTGGACGAGCGAATGGTACGTGGCAAAGGGGAAAAGGAAGGGTGAGAAGTCAGAGTGTAAATTGAGTCTGGGAGAATGCGTGAACGGAAGAAGACATAAAATTTCTTGCTTCCGGTAGTTGTAATCTGGAGCAAATCAAATACTCATCTCAGCCATTCCGACAAGGAGAGAGTAATGTAAACAAGCGTTTTAACACATCTCTCCATTCCGACAAAGAAACTGTAGTGTTACACCATTAGTAAGAAGAAATATTAGAGAAAATACTGATATAAGTTTTTTTTTTAAGGAAACAACATTTTGTGTAAAGAACATTTTAAACAAAACATATCCGTTTCTATAAAACCGGATATGGCCTTTTTAAAAATGTTCTGTACATAGTCTAAATATAACATAGGAAAGTCTTTACTAACCTCCCCCGCAAAAAAAACCAAAAAAAAGAAAAACTAATTATTGAATATTAATAACATTTTCGGTAATTGTATAAAGAGAAAACGAAATATTTTGTTAATTGTGATTACAGAACTTTCGTTAATTTCATGATTTATTTCATTTATTATATTTAAATATGCTAGACTATGTACTGTGAGCATCATTAGATCCCCCCCCCAAAAAAAAACAAAAAAAAAAAACTCATACTAAAAAAAAGGCAAGAAGCAGGTGAAATCATATGCAGACACCGCAGATGAACTGGCACTTCTTGCAAATACACCTACACAAGCCGAATCTCTGCTACATAGCCGGAGAAGGCAGCACGGAACATCTATCTCTCTCTATATATTTACCAACCCCTCCGCACGAGCAGGATGTGACACAAGGTCAATTTCTAAAGCGGAGTTCAGCAGGTTTGAATTCAGAGTTTTCCTTCTCCTAGACCGGTTGCCTAACCAAGGTTAAAGAGCCTAGTCTGCCCTACTATTTATCCATAGCTGGAGGGAGAGTAGGATTCATACCTTTCCTAAGGGTATTAGCGCTAAGTGAAATGCAATTACCACGTCCAGGATTTGAACGGTGCAAGTATTTGAGTCGGTCTATTTATAAAATCTGATAAAACTGAATTCACGTGTTTTAAAAAGAAAGAAGGCATCCCCACACCCGATGGTAAGCTTCTAAAGTCAGAAGAACAATTCACATACTAGGTAGTAATATCTCATCCATAGAAAGCGATGTTAATGCAGGCACAGGAAGGCATGGCATGCTATAAACAGATTCACAGTTATATCAAAAGAGTGACCCCCCCCAAAAAAAAGAAAGAAAGAAAGAAAGAAAAGTAAAAGAAAGGAAATGTTAATTGTGATTAAAGAACTCTCGTTAATTTCATTTATTATATTTAAATATGCTAGACTATGTATTGCAAACATCATCAGATCCCATAAAAGAAAAAGAACTCATACTAAAAAAAGGCAAGAAACAGGTGACATTCCGCACAGACTTCTAAGCCTCTAAGGCCAGTAAAACAATTCACGTAGCTAGGTAGTAATATCTCATCCATAGAAAGCGATGTTAATGGGCGCACAGGGAAGGCAGTTATAAGGAAAGATAACAGAGAGTGAAAAAAAAGAAAAAAAAAAAAAAACAGAAAAGAAAAAAGAAAGAAATAAGCAAATCTGATAAGACGGGTGAAAGTATTTGAGTTTTATTATAATTAAATATTATATTGAATATATATGTGCCCAGCAGGGTGGTGCATATTTTTGCTAGTGAATATTACAGCTTTATTCCAAATATTTGAATAGCTTTGTTGAAACAGAGAGAGAGAGAGATGAATATATATATATATATATATATATATATTCATTTATGTGTCTGTGTGCCTGTGCCTTCCTTTTATTGCTTTATACAACATGCACACATATACACATATATCAGAGAGAGAGAGAGAGAGAGAGAGAGAGAGAGAGAGAGAGAGAGAGAGAGAGAGAGAGAGAGGGGGGAGTACGTCGAAATATTAGAAAGAGGATTAATTGGCAGAGAAAATGAAAACGAGGCAACTCCTAAGCCAAAGGAAGACGCTCCCCCCCCCCAAAAAAAAAGAAAAAGAAAAAGCCGAGCAAAATATTCCGGTATGTGAATATGGCGTTTTGAAATCCTCAGGAGAGATAACGATTGATTCGGAAAGAGAAACACAGGTAGTGGAAGCCAAATAGGTGTTAGTGCTCCTTCCTCGGCAGACAATCGGAATGTGATGATCGGATGCTACATACAACTCCGGAGCGCGGGGTGCGGGGGCGAAAGATGAAGGAATGCAACATTCGGTTAAAAAAGCCCCCCCCCCCAAAAAAAAAAAAAAAAAAACCCAATGGAAATCTATACAGATAATAATTATGAAAAATACTTTAGAAGATTTTCAAAGACGAATCAAAAACATCATTTGTAATTGGGAAAACAAATTGAAATTGAATTTTGAATAGCGAACGAGCGAATGGAATGTAGTATGGGATTTGGCTCTACCCCTTTGTGAGCAGTTCAATTTTGCGAGTCAGTGCAAACAACAATAAATGAAACTATTTTTAAAACTAAAGATCATCATTCATCATCATCATCATCATCATCATCATCATGTCGTGCTGGCAGCATGGATATCCAAGACTTTCTTTCTCTCTCTCTCTCTCTCGCCAACCGTCCCTATCGGTTATCGGCACTGGGAATATATATATATATATATGTACACACACACACACACACACACACACACACACACACACTCCTCCTCAATCATACAAATAAACGGGAAGAAACAATAAGCAGTACCAAACACAGCACCATAAAACAAAAGTCCACTGTTCCTACAGGGCATAAGCCACAGTATAAACAACATTTCAGCTCGTTCACTTGGTTTGAAAATCGCACTTGCAAGAAACTCAATAACTATGCGCTGTTGACTTCATATCCACGCTACCCTAACTTTATATATATATATATATATATATATAAAGCTAGAAAGATAAGATATAAGAAAATTAATGCATGAGAATAATGCTGAAAAAAAATTTGAAAGAAAGAAGGAGGAAAAGAAAGAAAGAAGAAACTAAGAAAAAAAGAGATGAAGAAAGGGAAAAAAAAAAAAGAAAAAAAAAAGAAAGAAAAAAAGAAAAAAGAAAAGAAAGAAAAGAAAAAGAAAAAAGAAAAAAAGAAAAAAGAAAAAGAAAGAAGAAAAAGAAAAAGAAAGAAAAAGAAAAAAAAGAAAAAGAAAAAGAAAGAAAAAAAGAAAAAGAAAAAGAAAAAGAAAGAAAAGAAAAAAGAAAAGAAAGAAGAAAAAAAAGAAGAAAAAAGAAAGAAAAAGAAAAAGAAAAAGAATGAGAAAAGAAAAAGAATAAGAAAAATAAAAAGAAAAAAAGAAAAAAAGAAAAAAAAAAAAAAAAAGAAAAAGAAAGGAAAAGGAAAAAGGAAAAAGAAAAAGAAGAGATGAAGAATGAAAAAGATCTGTGAATGTGACTTTTATGTAAATGCATTAAAAGTCTTGAGAATAATGTTCAGTGAAAAGAAAAGCGTTAATGCTGAGCGAAATAGGGGTTTGCCATTGTCAGAACAGTGAATCTATTTTGTCACGTGACCAATTAGGTGGATCAGTTGCCAACAGCAACTCCTTTTCCCCAAAATACATTAGCCATCATTGCATTGTGACCACTTAATTCTGCACATCTTGAAAATAGATGTTTGTCTATCCACACACACACACACACACACACACACACACACACACACACACACACACCCACACACAATATATATATATATATATATATATATATATACCTTGGTACAGATGTATATTTATTTCGGCATTTCTTTGCCTCCTCAGACTGATTTTTACTAATTCGAACACCTCATACACGGTCATATTGGTATGGTCTTCCCATTTCATACCAATAAGGTCTTTGAATTAGTCAAAATCAGACTGAGGAGGCAAGAGAATGTCGAAATAAATTTATATCTATACCAAGATATCCATTTATTCTTTTATTTATAATACTCCGTATATCTAAAAACATATACACAAAGCTTTATATGTACGATTGGTTCTCAATTTTGGTTGAATACTATCAAAGAGACACTTCATATAATCCACACACGCACAGACAGACAGACAGACAGACACACACACACACACACACACAATATATATATATATATATATATATATATATATATATATATATACGCAGTGAAATTGTTGGTGCGGTTATTGGCAACACAGTGATGTTTGAAATATATGCACATGTGCCTGCTCTTGCACGCGCCTCAAGAAGATCTACTGGATCCATCGTTTGGTTTGGTGTGTTGTATTTGTTCAATTACACTTATAACTGCGTGGGTTATTTAATGCCAAAGCCATCTTTATAGAAGAACAGTAGTGGTCCTATTTAACCTATAGTTGAGGAGATGAGTGGGTTCATACATTTCCTAACAGTATTATTCCGAAAGTGAACGTGATAGCGCGACTGCTATGTAGTGGTGAAGTTCCAATTGTTGAACTCAGAGGAATTTCGGATTACCCTTTATCATCATTACACCTAGGTCCACCCTGACCTGGAGTGGTAGTACCTGTTAGAGTCCCATCTATGGGTTCAACAGATAAACAATGAGCATGAAAAATTTGTTAAAATTGAGTTTGAAAAAAAAAATGAATATACAATAATAATGAAGTAAACAAAATGTATTCGGTATAAAATAATCCAACAAGAGTTGTCATGCCGTAAAATCCAATCAACCAATCTTTTAAAACTGTTTTTTATCTATTTGACCCATAGATTTAACCCTAACTGGTACTACCACTCCGGGTTAGAGTAGACATGGGAGTAATGGCAAAGAAGGGATACTCCATAATTCCCTAGATTTCCAGAATTGGAACCTCCCCACTAGATAGCAGTCGCGCTATCACGTTAATTTTCACAATAATAACATTCCCCGGTAATCTAAACATTAGCTACATAAATGAGAGTAACCTCCCCTTGTTCATTTCATTTTGAGGAAGCCATATGTTTTGGTCGGCCTTTTTCATTTCACCGTAAATCTACACTGAAAATACGAATTTGTTCCAATCAATACAACTGCATGTTTTAACACGAAAATATAAAATGTGTTCTTAATTGTGCTTGCGCATTATTTGAAATGAACTTAATTGTTATTAAGAACACATGATATTTTCGTGTTAAAACATGCAGTTGTATTGATAACGATGAAATGAAAATGGCCGACTAAAACATATGGCTTCCTCAAAGTGAAATAAACAAGGGGAGGTTACTCTCATTATGTAGCTAATGTTCAGATTACCCATTCCCAGAGTTAAAGCATTACAGTTTAACGTCATACCAGGACACAATTTTTAAAGATATGTTTTAACAAAATGAGTTAAAAAAATAAATACCATACAAGAATGAATAAAACAAAAACGTCTTCGGCACAAAATAATGCTAGAGTTGATATACCGTAAAATCCAACCAACGAACCAACCTCAATTTTTAACACATTTTTCATACTCATTTTTTATCTGTTGAACCCATAGATGGGACTGTAACAGGTACTACCACTCCAGGTCAGGGTGGACCTGGGTGTAATGGCGATAAAGAGGTAATCCGCAATTCCCCTGAGTTCAACAATTAGAACTTCACCACTACGTAGCAGTCGCGCTATCACGTTCACTTTCGGAATAATACTATTAGGAAAGGTATGAACCCATCCTTACTGGATGCAGTTTAGTGTCATACCCAAGACAACGTTAAAATTGTGAACTTATTGATTTAAATTGAAGCCACAATTCAAAAGTTGACAAAGGTTTTTTTTAAATGGGGCAGAGTTAGTTCTAGTGGTGAACAGTCATCTATTAATAATGGAGATTCGCTTCCGGTTTTTGTCTGTAAAAAATTACGTCACTGCTTACGTCACATTACCCAAATCGTCATAACATAGAATAAAATATATTCTACGATTTTTGGCATGTTCAAATTTTGAGTGTATTTATTCAATAAATACACTCAAAATTTGAACATGCAGCATTAGACAGTCCTCATTGTTTTTTAAAACAAGTTTTAATAAATACATGACTGGTATTATATATCTATATATAGTTTGTTTTATTTTAATACATATTTAAAGTTTATATTTCAAATTGTTTTATTTCTTAATCCTTTAATGAATTTGATGATTTTACTTACTTAGGGTACAAACTCGCTGACATTGAATTTTTAACTTCCACCCCTCAGGCAATATGTTTCAAAATCCTATTTTTTACATCGCCAGGAGGGTGTTTTTAATTTTGCTAGTTTGTATAATGGACATAATGAACTCATACAGCCTCTTCCAACAAGATGTGAACTTAAGGCAGACATAGCGAAAAGGACAACAAAATGTTGGGGAGGATGTAACGCATTTGCGCCTAAAATGGAAATAGCCACTTATGGTTGGCAGCCTTCAATATACAATGTGTCATTTACTAAGTTAACCACTACCCAACGACATCATTAAAAATGCCCGTTGTGTAATGGTTACCGTTGTTGGAATATTTTGGGGATATAGTTATTTACTAAGCTTAGCTTAGATGTGGCACAAGGCCAGAAGTATGGGGCACCCAATGAGAATCAAACTCACCAACAATGGTTTACGAATCTTGCTTCCTAACCATTACACTATTGGGTATATAAGGTGTGCAGAAGTTCACCACTTAAACTTATAGACTCTGCGTGGGCGCGTGGATTAAAGCCAGCCAATCAACAGCTCGAATACGTGTTAACTATTTAATCACCGATCTTGAAAGACGTTCATTTGCACGTATTCGATACGGACAAACGGATCTGTAATCAAGGATTCCGCTCAACCTAAGTATTCTACCCTATACCCAACACTAAGGACTAAGGATTCTACCCAACACTAAGGGACACAACCAAAGGATTCTAACCCAACACTAAGGGACACGAGAACAACCAAAGGATTCTACCCAACACTAAGGGACACCGAGGAACAACCAAAGGATTCTACCCAACACTAAGGACACCGAGGAACAACCAAAGGATTCTACCCAACACTAAGGGACACCGAGGAACAACCAAAGGATTCTACCCAACACTAAGGGACACCGAGGAACAACCAAAGGATTCTACCCAACACTAAGGAACACCGAGGAACAACCAAAGGATTCTACCCAACACTAAGGACACCGAGGAACAACCAAAGGATTCTACCCAACACTAAGGGACACCGAGGAACAACCAAAGGATTCTACCCAACACTAAGGACACCGAGGCAAAGGATTCTACCCAACACTAAGGAACACCGAGGAACAACAAAGGATTCTACCCAACACTAAGGGACACCGAGAACAACAAAGGATTCTACCCAACACTAAGGACACCGAGGAACAACCAAAGGATTCTACCCAACACTAAGGACACCGAGGAACAACAAAGGATCTACCCAACACTAAGGGACACCGAGGAACAACCAAAGGATTCTACCCAACACTAAGGGACACCGAGGAACAACCAAAGGATTCTACCCAACACTAAGGAACACCGAGGAACAACCAAAGGATTCTACCCAACACTAAGGACACCGAGGAACAACCAAAGGATTCTACCCAACACTAAGGGACACCGAGGAACAACCAAAGGATTCTACCCAACACTAAGGACACCGAGGAACAACCAAAGGATCTACCCAACACTAAGGACACCGAGGAACAACCAAAGGATTCTACCCAACACTAAGGAACACCGAGGAACAACAAAGGATTCTACCCAACACTAAGGACACGAGAACAACCAAAGGATTCTACCCAACACTAAGGGACACCGAACAACCAAAGGATTCTACCAACACTAAGGACACCGAGCAACAACCAAAGGATTCTACCCAACACTAAGGAACACCGAGGGATAACTACATAAAAAAGTAAGTATACGAAGTATGTCAGAGAAGTTCTAGGACTGGTATCACAAAAAAATCATTTCAAATCCAAACTATAAACTACTGGAAGGATTCTTCCGGGATTCTCCGTAGCTCTGTCGTCACGGCTTTTTTGATGTCGGGGCACATCCTCAAAATGGTTTCCCTTGATAACCCTTCGAGCTTGGGGAAGAGGAAAAAATCACATGGAACCAGGTCGGGCGAGTAGGGAGGTTTCTCCAGCACACTGATGTTCGTCTGGGCAGGAACTCTCAGATACTCAGGGCAGTGTGGGCAGGTGCGTTATCATGGTGAAGCACCCACGAATTGACCTGCCACATCTCTCGCCTCTTCTCGCGCACTGAACGCTACAGTATCTCTTTGTAGACATGCTGGTTGATCGTCTGGTCCCGTGGCAAGAACTCACAGTGGACAATGCCCCTCACATCGAAGAATGCGATCAACCTGGATCTTTTCTGACATACCTTGTAAACGTACAATGTACGCGATTCCCTATCTTTTAGGCATAAAATAATTCCGAACGGGTTGACATGCCGTTAAAATCTCGCCTAAAAGTTAAGAATCTCGAGGCTTTTAAGAATTTGTGGCGGATGACGCCTCTGGGAGATAATAATAATAAATTATCTATAAGTACTAATAATTGTGTCCCAAACTTGTTGGCCATGTCTATTTACTCAGCCTTCCCGCCATCACTGGATAATTTCATTGGTTCACGTTTGTCTTACAATTACAATCAGGGCGGGACCACTTCCGAAAAATTACCCTTCATCTAATTAACAATAAAATTCTCTATCATTTGCCGCTTCCTACAGAATTACTTCTTCCCTTCAGGCAATTCATACACGCACCGGAATGCTTCCCCTGACACAACTACCACGTTCTTTTCTTCTTTGAGTAAACAAATATTAATTCTCCGTTATTATTTTGACAATTCATAAACCCTTCTCAAAACATAGGTAAGGTTTTTTCTATTGTCTGCGGAATTATAAGACATAATTCTCTTTTCAAACAGCTGACACATTTCCCAGTGGAAGACCCAAATTTCACTTAAGGGGCCATTGTTGATTGGTTGATTGGATTTTACGGCATATAAACACTTGTTGGGTCATTTTATGCCGAAAGTGTTAAGTTTATTCATTTTTTAAATATGTATTCAAATTTTTAAAAACTCAATCACTTTTTTTAAAAACTCATTTTTTCTGTTTGACCCATAGATAAGACCCTAACAGGTACTACCACAATCTTTAGGTGAAATATAGTTCCTCTTTTCTTATGGTCGTTTGAGTTAAAACACTGATTTTCTTCTTTTCAATTCTGAGCCTTCAAAAATCCTATTCTCTCTTTACCATATTTCGTTTCAACAAAGGATTTTATAACAACCCCCAAATTGCCTCGACTCAATCAAGGTTGTAGTTACCCAACCCCTCCACCATGAGTAGGATGCCACCTAAGATCAATTTTAAACGGAGTACAGCTGGTTTAAATTCAAAGTTTGCTTCTCCTAGGCCAGTTGCCATACCAAGGTTAAATAGCTCAGTCTTCCCTTCGATCTACCTATAGCTGGAGATTGGGTTGTGGGGGAGAATATTTGGATTCATACCTTTCCCAAGGGTATTAATGCGTTGGAAAATCCCAATAGCCTCGTCCGAGATTTGGATTTGAGTTGCTGGTTCCATTTCCTACGACGATACCCATTACAGACAAACCCCTCCAATCAAGGTATACGTAATTTACCAGCATATCAAGTTGGCTTCTAAGTCTTTACTATAATAAATTTATTTCGACCAGCTCCTTTTTAAAAGAAGCCAGCATCTTCAGACAACCAAACACACAACGAAGAAAAAGCAAAATATACAGATATATTTAGCGGTGGACTTTTCCCTCTTATACCCCCCCCCCAAATAAAAACAAAAAAACAAACAAAAGTCTCTGTTATATCATAACGATTATATATTGTCACTTGTGTTATATACAAGGTGAGTCAAAATGTATCGAGATTTTTTGTACTTTTTGTACAAAAAATATACAGTTTCAAACTCGGCACTTTTAAGACACACCTTGTATTCTGAAAAAAAGATTAACGTTCCATTCATTGTTCATTTCTATCTTGGTAAATACAGCTTCAATCTCGATACTTTTGTGACACACCTTGTATTCTGAAAAAAAATTAATGTTCCATTCATTGTTCATTTCTATCTTGGTAAATACAGCTTCAATCTCGATACTTTTATGACACACCTTGTATGTTATATGTTATGACAATTCATAGACCCTTATCCAAACATAGGTAAGATTTTTCTATTGTCTGTGGAATTATAAGACATAATTATCTTTTCAAACAGGTGATACATTTCCCAGTGGAAGTCCCAAATTTCACTTGAGGGGACATTGTAATAAAATCTGGTGAAATATAATTTCCTTTTCTTATGGTCGTGAGTGTCAAAAACATTTTGATTTCCTTCTTTTAAACTCTGAGCCCTCAACAGCCCTGTCGGTGGGTCTTTGAAATACAACGACTGCACCTCTACAGAGGGTTAAGACCCCCCGCACAAATGGGGCCACCTGTTGGCAGTGGGTGGCGACCTGTGATGCTTAAGGATGGAACCATCACTAAAACCATCGATAGTTAGTTTTAAAGGTTTATCTACACTTTGGGTCGTCTAGTTAGTTTTATTTTCAAATGTTGATAGCATTGCTTTATACACATACAAGCTAGCCCTGTCGACAGGGGCTTTAGAATAAACTGAGTACACCTCTGCAGAGGAGTAAGACTCTCCTCCAATAGGGTCACCTGTTGGCCGTGATTGGCGACCCGTGATGCTTAAGGAAGGAACCCTGGTCGCTGAGCAGTCCATGACGTGCAACACTCCACTTTGGTCCTTACGTAGGCTACACGGGCCGTCAGAGAGACCCACTCCGATCAATCAGCCGTAGCATCTATATGATTGTCTCAACTCTATTGTCCTTACAGCAACCCCAACCCTTTTTATCATATATGTGTTAGAAGTTTAGTGTCCTGTGTATGACGTTAAACTATCTGATGGCGAGGTTTCAATTCTGGAGCTCCAGGGAGTATGGAGAACCCCTTCATCACCATTACTCCCAGGACCAACTTGACCCGCAATGGTAGTACTATGGTTTAACTAAATCAAAAAATAAGTTTTAAAATCTGTTTAAATATTGAATTAACAAAGAAAAATTGTGTTTCAAAAGAAAAATTGAATACCTAACAAGAACGAATTAAAAGAAACTTTTTTGGCATGAAATAATCCAATAAGGGTTGACATGCCGTAAAATCCAACCAACCAACCAACCAATCAACCAACCAGCCCGTCTATGGTTTAGATAGATCAGAAATGAGTTTTAAAATGTGTTTTAAAAATTGAGTTTACAAAGAAAAATTTGAATACCCAACAAGAATGAATAAAAGGAAACGTCTTCGGCATAAAATGACCAAAGGGTTGACATGCTGTAAAAACCAACCAACCAACCAATAAACCAACCAACCAATAAACCAACCAACCTTGAGACTGAATGAATTAACCCCTTCCTGTCTGCCAGTTTTTGTGCGCATGCGTTCTGTGTTCCATTGTATCTTAAAGAAGACCTCAACATCGCTTAGTGTTCGTTCTGATTTGTGACTTCTCGACTCAACGTCGTTCGTTCGTGATCAGTATTGATTCGTTTTCCCCGCGCATTCCACCTATCAGTCTACGAAAAATTCCTTACTTCTTTCCTTTCCTCATTCGAAGTCACTATCTCCTACCAACCACACCCACCCGCCCAAACCGATGTTTGTCTCTCATTGTTCACAGCGCCATCTACTGGCAGCGCTGGCAACATAATGAAGACGTAGCGAAAAGCAGTTGTCATTGATGGACAGTCGAGAGAGCTAACCCCCTCCCCCCCAAACCCTTGTCAGCCTTGCAAAGACCGAAAACCTCGCGTCAGTCCCGATCCGTCAATTTCTCTTCAATATTTTAGCTCTTTGGCCCACCCGTAGCCTTGTCGCATCGATCGTTTTGGCCGGCGGTAAAGGTTGTTTCTAGGCCTTTTCCAGCCAAAAGTACTCGCCTCTAATGGCGACACTTCCTGTTTTTATTCCGTTCTGAAAGACGCTAGAAACAATGTCGTCGACGATTCTTGCAGATGCTTTTGCCTCCCGGCTATCATGAACTTTACTACATCGTCTGATAAACGTTTGACATGAAATATGAAAAGCCTTCTCCAATGAAAGTGGTGTCCTAATTTCAAGGAATTATAACACCTTAGAATACGATGACTATTAAATCTTATTATAATGGAGATTCGGTGACTGTATTAGAAAAAGAAAAAAAAGAAGAAGAAGAAGAAGAAGAAGAAGAAGAAGAAGAAGAAGAAGAAGAAGAGAAAGAAGAAGACAATGGCTTATTTTCACATTTTACACAATATAAACAATGTCACACAAAACAAAAAACGTAATGCTGGTTGTTGTAGTAATGTGTAGAGGATGATCCCTAATTAGGACTGAGCCTATTTTAGTAGTGAAACCTCATTAAAAAAAATTAAATCTTATTATAATGGAGATTCGGTGACTGTATTAGAAGAAAAAAAAGAGAAGAGAAGAAGAAGAAGAAGAAGAAGAAGAAGAAGAAGAAGAAGAAGAAGACAATGGCTTATTTTCACACTTTACACAATATAAACAATGTCACACATAACAAAAAACATAATGCTGGTTGTTGTAGTTATGTGTGGAGGATGATCACTAATTAGGACTGAGCCTATTTTAGTAGTGAATACCTCATTAAAAAAAAATGAAATCTTATTATAATGGAGATTCGGTGTCTATCTGTCTGTAATCGAAACTACGTCACTGCTTGTATCACAATACCCTCAGGAATTGCGTAAGTCTATCAATGAGTATTTAGTTTATAGTCAAAATCATTAATACTTCAATACATATGATCAATCATATTTATTAACGTTGTCTCTATGAAAATCTGAATTAAATTTGCCTCAAAACAGCCCATATTATTAGTGTTTTTAAAATCCTGCAATGTGTCTTTTTATATATCACTAATAAATAAAGGTTTACATAATATATGATGTGATTAATTTGAATACTGGTTTTAACAAAATCGGGTTTAATAAATAATTACTTGGTGTTATTGATCTCTAATCTTCTTATTTTATTCTCTACTAACGTATTAAAATCAAGGAATTGTACCACCTTATCGACAGAGCTTAGAATACGATGACTATATTACATCTATATATTAATACTCGTATTCCTTATTTGTACGACCATTATCATCTTGCAACATCCCCTGGTTAAAAATGCGACCGTCCAAATCGTACTGATTATTTGGTGTTGCTTATCCACCGAGTTCCTATTTCTCATGAGTGTCATCACTTCAGCTAAATAATAACCATTCCCTGTTTGTTATAAAGAAAGAAAGGGAAGAAAAAAGGACATGTCACACAGAAGAAGAGAGAGAGAGAGAGAGAGAGAGAGAGAGAGAGAGAGAGAGAGAGAGAGAGAGAGAGAGAGAGAGAGAGAGAGATTATTATGCTTTTTACATATAGAAGTATTTATCAATAGCTCTTAAGTAAACATATCAAACATTAATTAAATTAAAATACTGTGGTATATATGTAGGTTCTGCTAGTTATCTATGAATAGTGCGACCATCTTTTTGACATTAATATGTACTAGCAGATATATGCATCCTCCGGGTTCAAGTATTTATGTTTTAATGTAATAAAATATTGTATTAAATTAAAAAGGCTAATCAAACTAAAGAATGCAGATTAAAAGACTTGAAACAGAGGGGGTGGGGGTGTAATCGAAAATTAGAACAACTGAAACTTACTCTTCCATCACTCCCGTCTTTCATTGCTAAATTTTCCAAATTTATCTATTTAGTTAAATTAGGAAGTAAAGAATAAAATTACAGTTATTTCTTCTTGTTAATGTATTTCTTTTAAAATGTACTGAAGAGATCTTTGCTCATGTTCATTAAAATAAAACCAAACAATTACAAATCAATAATGCTAAACACACATTTATTAAAATCAAATTTCTAATATCAATATGTAAATTAGCCTTCCCGTTCACAATGTAAACTGCTATTATGTTGTATATATAAATACAATTGCATGTTATTAGTATGTAAAACACTATTTTGTTGTATGTATAAATACAATTGCCTGTTACTGTATGTAGATATGGTCAACGGTATGAAAGACAATTTTATTAATATTTGAGGTTGAAATAAAAATTAAATCATGGAGAATGTGACGTAAATAACTAAGGGGATTGTAACTTGAGTAGTAATATAGTTTCGGTTACAGACAGAAAAACACACAATCTCCATTATATATATACATATACATAAATATAATATAATATATATATATATATATATATATATATATATATATATATATATATAGTAAAGAAATAACAAAAGACTTAGAGATTTAGCTTTATAGTCTATTTCAGGGAGCTTAGACAAGCTTAGACTAAGCTCCCTGAAATAGACTATAATTCTAAATCTCTAAGTCTTTTGTTATTTCTTTACTCATATATTTGCTCTGTGACTCTAACATTAAGAGCACACATTGAGCTCTCAAACTGCGACTTGGTTTTGTTTAAATAAAACTCTTGTGTCGTAAGGAAGATTTCTTCTCTGGACTTTTGTATTATATCTATCTATCTATCTATCTATCTATCTATATATATATATATATATATATATATATATATATATGAGGAAAAATGAGTAAAGAAAAGAAATGTAAATGGATAAAATGAATTTAATCGATATCACATTAATCGATATCACTTACACATGTGTTTCGGTCAGTTTATGTGTGTGAAAATATTTCGCACACATAGAAGAATCGACCATCATCAGAGTGAACATTTATTTTGAAAAATTTTGGGTTATTGAAATTTTAAATTTTTAAAATCTTAAAATTTAACATTTGATATTTTAGCTAAATTAATACTTGAGTCTTAAGGTATATATATTTTTTTCTCTAAATTTTTAAGTTTACGGTTTGCTGCCGCATGATTTCGTTTATAACTGGTGTTTACTGTTTTAAATGTTGAAGTAAATTAGTGTAATTTATTTAAATTGCAAATAAATAATAATAAAAAGATTTAAAATTAATAATAAATAAATAATAATAAATTCTGGATATTGTGCGCTTCCAACGATCGTTCTTATACCCACCGGTAAGTTAATACTTATACATATACAAATATATATATATATATATATATATATGAGGGTCATTCAATAATAAGGCAAATTTTATATAAGGAGTTGGTTATAGGAGTCTTGGTTTACTGTTGCTGTATGAATCATGTTATGTCACTTTTCATACGTGTGTGTCTTCACATGGAGTCACTTCTCTTAACGAAATTTATTTGGACAAGTAATGGTGTTCTCGATATTCCAAGAGTTGCGCCCCTTGCCATAGATCATCATTTATCCTTATAAATATAGACAATTTTTACATTGAGAAAGTGGACATATCTACACTCGGTTGAAAACACCGTAGAAGATACTTCT
>CM042138.1:20518483-20548483 GCA_023376005.1 Doryteuthis pealeii | reverse complement strand
TATATATATATATATATATATATATATATATAGAGAGAGAGAGAGAGGGGGGATAAAAAGGAAAGAAGGATAAAGAGCGAACTTACCCTTTCTGAAGCAGCCATTTTTGTTCTAGTAAAGGCTATGGTATAGATAGATAGATAGATAGATAGATAGAGAGAGAGAGAGAGAGAGAGAGAGAGAGAGAGAGAGAGAGAGAGAGAGAGAGAGAGGGATAAAAAGGAAAGAAGGATAAAGGGAACTTACCGTTTCTGAAACAGCCTTTTTTGTTCTAGTAAAGGCTATGGTATAGAGAGAGAGAGAGAGAGAGAGAGAGAGAGAGAGAGAGAAGAGAAGAGAGAGAGAGAGAGAGGAAAGAAGGATAAAGAGAGAACTTACCCTTTCTGAAGCAGCCATTTTTGTTCTAGTAAAGGCTATGGTCCCGAGCTATGTTATGGATATAATAAAATCTAGGTAGCATCTTCCTGTAATTCCTAATGTTGAGAAATTCTCTCTCCTGTTATGAATCATGAATTATGGAGTCAGTGAACGTGCCTAAGTACCGCACAAAAAGACGAACGGCTACCACCATCGGATGAAGCGAGGCAAAAATCTCGACATCTTTTCCCATTCATCATCAGTGCTTGGCTGGTTGCTAATGGCGGTCATAATTTTACCCACTTTTCGGCTTTTGTCATATTTTCATATCAGCTTTCGTTTTAAGCTATCGCTTCATAGTGTAGCGTTACGGGAGTCGATTTAAAAGGAATGATGACGTTGTAATGTTAATAATTCTATACTTATCTTTTTACTATTCACTATTCTCTTGGCTGGAATCTGGTGGTTGGGTCTGTTGTTGGGCTGGATGGTATTATCACTGTTTGAGTCTGGAACAACTTGGGAATCTTTTGAGGATATCTTATCTTGTGCCGTTCACACTTAAAAAAAAAACGAATGCAAGACTTTCTTGTTTTTTTGTTTCTGAGCTCTTATTTTTATCTCACACTCAAGTAAAAATGCCTTAGGGAACAGACAATATTAGGTCTGTTCTCTTCAACCACTTAGTCCAGACTGACAATTCATCACCAGCCTTCTCGTCTAGTTCTGACCAATTATATATATATATATATATGTGTGTGTGTGTGTGTGTGTGTGTGTGTGTGGTTGAAAATTGAGGAAAATGCGGATAAAACAACACAACTAAATTCAATGATATTTTGCCTCGGAATTTTACGAAGCTTTGTCACAATTTATTCTGAAGACAAAGTGGGCTCTATAGTTTACTTTTATGCTGAAAAGGGAATTTGGGGGAGGGCAGAAGATGAGGGGCGTACTGAGTGATAAGATGTCAGTGGAAAGGAAAGGAAAGGAAAGGAAAGAGCGGAGGATTTGTGTGGTATGGAGTGAGGAAGTGAAGAAGAAGGGAATAGGTTTAATTGTGGGGCATGGTATTTTTATGGGGTCATTCATTGCCATTGAAGAAATTTGAGAGTCTGGTAGGAAGTTAGTGTGTGGCGCCAGGTAGCCTAATATACATCATCCCCAAAATCTTAGTAACTTTCCACTCTTATCTACACGTAACTTTTTCCATCTCATTATATTAGAGTATTGTTTGTTTTTTTGTTTCTGCGTTCTAAACAGGATTCTAAAAAAGACCTTTATCGTCTACCCAACATGATATTAGGCAAAACACTGTTTCAGAATCTCGGAATTAGCAACGCATAAGTGGCCTCATCACTTGTACATGAGAACAAGGACGAAAATAGTCCGTTCAGGAGTGGGGGTCAAAGTTCAGGTTATGGACATGTATGCCGAAAAGGAAGGGGGTCTACTTAAAAAATGGTGACATTGTAAAAAGTATCTGGTACCTCTAAAGGAGGTGGCTTCATTCCTGAAATGAGTTATCCAAGCAAGTACGTGGTACTATTAAGTATTTTTGTAATTTAATCATTGTAGTTCTTTTAGGCAATAACAAAATAAATAGAATTATTCTAATTAATTACACTGGGGAACAATTTTGGACATAATTTCTGTTGAGTTTGATTTTTCATTTGATTTAGACTAATGTTGGCATGCTGATTCCAAAAATGCAGCCAGGTTTCTTCTATCACGTCAAGTTTTTTCTCCACAGCTTACTCCCAAAATAAGCACAATTGTATTGTTTGTCTGTAAGTAACAGAACTGGTCAACTGATTGTATTGATTGTTTTATTGAAAATGAAGGAGAATTATTCAGATCTGGTGACTAGGTTGATTCCCAATCAAAGAGCAAACATCAGCGCATTTGTGCAACTAGTCTATTTTGCATATTTTGAATTAAAACGTGTCGATTAAGAAAAATCTTGGGTCCCTTACAAGATCTGAAAGCAGTGTGTTGAGAATTTACGGATGTGGATCAAGGGAACAAGTGATAAGTTGGCATTTGGTAAACCTATGATTTGGTGAGAGCCAAAATATCATTGCACAGAATGTTACTTTTGTTTAATGAAAACTTCACCATATAACAAGAAAAAGAAATGTAAAATTGAATATCCTAGTCTAGCATCAGCTATACGTCCAGTGCTTCATTCAGCTGAAATCCCAGTGTGGGGCAGTAGAGCTTGAGAGAAACATTGGGTGGAAAGGAATTGGCCTCCAATATCTGACCTCAAACCTGTTGATCCAAACATTCTACATGAACCATTTGTTGACATAAAGAAAATTATTTTCGCACCTTGCACATGAAACTAGGTCTCTTGAAGCAATTCATTAAAGCATTGCCAATTGAAGTATTTCAGGTACCATATTTTGGCATTTCCTGCCCTGTCAATTGAAAAAATCGAGGCCAGTGTGTTTGATGGTCTAGAGATTCTGGAAGTTATCAAAGATGAATATTTCATCAGGATAATGTCAGAACTCGAAAAGAATGTTTGATTCTTGACAGGTTCTTTACCTTGTCAAGAACTTTCTTGGAAATGCATGAGCAATGAATTACACTGAAATTGGATAGCCACAGAATTCTTGATAGCAACATGAGCATTTTCTGCATAGCCATCTTGCTAACTTCTTGAAAACATTGATGCGGTCAGCTATGAGCAAAACGAATGATTCCACCAAGATTTGAAATTCATGGATGAATTGTATCAAGTTATATGGGATGTAATAGGGCCGGTTTAGCTCAGTCGGTAGGGCGTTCGGCTAGAAACCACAAGGTTCCTAGTTCGATACCGGTCCTCGCCAACTCAGCGTATGAGTAGCACAGGGATATGTGCGGTAAAGTAAGGAGCTGATGGTAGGTGTGGCGCTTCATCTCAGACGCAAAATCAATCTCCTTGGTCTAGCGCTATTAAAAAGGGGATAGACTCCCTCGCTGACTGGCTGATACCGACTTTAGGCCGCCCCGACGACTTTACTTTACCTTTTTTTTAATATGGGATGTAAATATGATGGCTAACTATGGAGCATAAAGGGGGATTGTCCACATATTGAACACTCTAGAAAAAACTATGCGTTAATGTTTACCTTAATTACTTGCACACAATTTGACTTACAGTAACAATATTCTTTGTATGAACAAGATGAATTTGTACACACATTACAGTCAAGCATTTAAAAAAATTATTTTCCATTGTAAATTTTAAAAACATTCTATAAAATAAGCTCAAATTTGTCACATGCAGTATTCTTCAAGCGAGTATTATGAAATTTTGATTTGGTTCAAATGGCATTATTTTTTGCTGCTATAAAAAATTCAGTTTCTTTCATCAGGTTTCCACTTCTTAACCGTGTCCAGATAAAGTCAGAAGCAATCTACTTTGTTTGTCACTTGAAGTATCCATACAGTTGTTTTTCTTCCCATTTTGGTTGTTTTTCTTGTTGTTCTTGGATTATTTCTGTTCATACTGCTATTACTGGTTACACAATCTTTAATGCTGCTGAGTCCTCTTCCTCCATCTTTTCTTGACACATAAAGTCTGTCTATGTCATTTCTCATGTATAAGGCCTTGTGCATCGTCATCAATATCCTTGTCTTTTGGTCTATTTGTCCATTTTTAGAATGGTCCAGAGTATCATACAAGGAGGAAGGCCCAGGTATTTATTCCTTTGATGTGCTTTCTGCTGTTTTTTTCTTTTTTGTCCAATACTTTAAATGCATAAGAAAAACAATTTTCTGATGAAGTTACTGTTATCTCAATTATGTAAATCTTAATCCTAACCACTGTTACTTAAAAAAAGTTGATGTAATAGAGAAAATAGGGAAATCTGTGGATTCAAAGTGCAAAAGTTTGTCAAAAACAAGTGTCAGATCTAGCTCAACAAAATTTGTGATGACCAGTGTAATGTTTTATTATTTCCCATAATATATACATTTTTAAAACCATACATCTGTGGCATCAACTCCTTCCTCTGACTATCTCCTTTTACAAAACCTCCTACCTCTCTATTTCCTTTCTCTACTTTATCTTTCCACCTTTTTCATCTTATATATATGATATTATGTTTTAAAATGATAAAGGTTCACATTGTAAACCGCTATTTTATTATATATCTATTAATAATGGAGATTCGCTTCCGGTTTTTGTCTGTAACACAAATTACGTCACTGATTACGTCACATTACCCAAAATCGTCATAACATAGAATGAATACACTCAAAATTTGAACATGCAGCATTAGACAGTCCTCATTGTTTTTTAAAACAAGTTTTAATAAATACATGACTGGTATTATATATCTATATATAGTTTGTTTTATTTTTATACATATTTAAAGTTTACATTTCAAATTGTTTTATTTTTTAATCCTTTAATGAATTTGATGATTTTACTTACTTAGGATACAAACTCGCTGACATAGAATTTTTTACTCCCACCCCTTAGGCAATATGTTTCAAAAATCTATTTTTACATCGCCCGGAGGGTCGTTTTTTATTTTGTACTATTAAATATAATTGCATGTTATTAGTATGTAGATAAGGCGAACATTATTAATAAGGCAAAACAATTTTTATTAATAATTAAGGTTTAAATAAAGATAAAATAATGGATAATGTGACGTAAATAACAAAGGGAATTGTGACTTGAGTAGTAATATAGTTTCGGTTACAGACAGGAAAACACACAATCTCCATTATAATAAGATATGTAAGTAGTTGCGTCTTGTTACGGTCTGTTGATAGTCACCTATTTATCAACAATACCGTAATCTCATATAAGACCCCCGGGGGAAAACATAACAAAATCTCGAGATCGGGGAAGAGAAAAGACGGCTTTTTACGAGATCGTCAGGCTTTACGTTGTCATCTTCAGATCTGACTCATTCACGGTAATCAAAAAGATTTTAAAAAATCCCCCTCCCCCCAAGTCATGTTACCGGCAATGTTGAAAACGAAATAGTTTTCTAATAAAGTAAACTTTGCAACCTCGACATTTGTGTGGGTTGAAAGTCGTTGGCCCGATGCCAACTTTGTAAGTAAATGTCAGTGTAGACATAGATCTGGAATCACACACACACACACACACACACACACACACACACACATACATACACATACACACACATATTAATATACACACACATACACACACATACACATACACATACAGTGTAGACATAGATCTGGAATCACACACACACACACACACACACACATACACATACATGCACATACACATAATTCTGTAATTATACACACACTTACACACACACATACACACATACACAGTGTGGACATAAATCTGTAATCACACACACACATACACACACATACATACAATACACACAATGTAGACATAAATCTGGAACACACACACACACACACACACACACACACACACACACACACGAGTGCCTCTGTGTATGTGTCTCTTGTAGAAATATGTGAACTAGAATCTTCACACACACACACACACACACACACACACACACACACGAGTGCCTTTGTATGTGTGCGTGTCTCTTGTAAAAATATGCCAATATGTTAAGTAAACGCCAGTGTAGACATACCCCTGGAATCACACACACACACACTCACACACACACACACACACACATACACGAGTGCCTTTGTGTGTGTTGTCTCTCCTCTTCTCTCTCTCTCTCTTCTCTCTCTCTCTCTCTGTCAAAGTATATGTACGTATGCATATGCAACCCACAAAAATGAAAGTACAGAAATATAATGCTAAATTGTATGTATTCTTATTTGTGAAAGATGGATGTCGATTAGTCCTGAGGGATGAAGCAATTGAGATATTCGTCGTTCGGATCAGGAAGAAATAGAGACTTACAGAAGAAGATCGAGAATGAATATGAAAAGAAGAGACGCATCTCTTCTTTGGACACTATTGCAAAGAACAAGGAAATCAAAACTGGTCACTGCCATTGATTTCACGATAATGGACTTAAGTAGAGAGCAGAGAGAGTAGAGAGGAGAGAGAGAGAGAAGGAGGAGAGGAAGGAGAAGAGAGAGAGTCGACTTTTGAAGAGAAAAAAAAATCAAACGTTCTTTTTGTATATCTGCAATGTTTCCTCCGGCTCAAGTAAGAAAAAGTTATGAAATAATTGTTTTATGAAAACTTTAGAGTTCAACATTGTTAACATATCATTTAAAAAAAAATTTCTCGTCGAGAATATTACCTGCATGTTCACTGCCTTGTTAACCTTGTTTACCGCAGTAAAAAAAAAGTAATTTAAAAACTTTCACCAGTACTTCGGGTTTTCTCTATGATAAAAAAACAAACAACACAACAAAACAAACAAAAAAGAAATGACACATGGACACACCAGTAAAAAACATACATAAATCAGTTCTGTGCGAATTCTGGATGACGTGTGGAAGACCTTCCAGGAACTATGAGAGGATGAGAGAGAGAGAGAGAGAGAGAGAGAGAGAGAGAGAGAGAGAGAGGAGAGAGAGAGAGTTTGATGTGAATCCATTTGTCAGAACGACCTGATGATGATGATGATATATAACTGTGCAAATTATTGTCAAATAAAAAATTTTGCAATTAAAAAAAAGATTGCAGTAGAACGTTGAGAATAGTTATGATTGCAATCGAACATTTAGAAATTAATCGAATTTTGGCATTAAATAACCCATAAGGAATTGCTGTGCCATTAAACAAATAACCAAACCAAAAGCCACATTTTCTTTCATCACACGAAAACACTTTTAAGTAAAAGCAACCAGAAACATGGTAATTATAAAATATCCCAATTTTTTCCTTAAGGGGCCAATATTTCGGCATACATGTCGGTACCTAAACTTTGTGGGATTAAAATAAATTTGAATAAAAAAATTACAATGTCAACCAGGAGGAACCAGACAAATAAACTTCTCGGCATGTGCAAAGATAAAGGTCTCTTTCTGGCGCCAAAAACAACCGTTGATCATTTGAACGCTAACATTGAGTCAGAAGGAAATCTCCTCTCTAAGTGTTACGATTTTATGGGCCATCCTTTAGATTTCAAGCAAGAGCGCTTGTCCAGCGGAAATTTTGGTAAAGAATCCTTTGGTTGTTCATTGATGCTCCTCGGTATTGTAAGCCCTTCGTCAATGATTGCAAATGGACGTCTCTCAGTATCAGTGATTAAGTAGTCAACCAACCACGCTGTCGGGCTGTTGATTGGCTGAGGTTTAAACCACGTGATGTCACTTAGTCTATAAATTTAAGTGGTGTATTGTAGCACACCTTACATACCAAAAATAATCCAACACCAAGAAATAGCTATGGACTTAGAAATAAAGTCTGAACCTTGAAAGTATATTTTTGTCTTTGTCTTTGTTTTTTCTCCTCTTTCATTCCTTTTCGGTCTGAAGGAAGAGGCACATATAATGGGGTCATATGAAATGGACTCGTCATCCCGAGTTCAATTCCTGGACGTGGCTGTTTGAATTTCACATAGCGCTAATACTGTTGGGAAAGGTATGAATCCAATTCTCCCTCCAGCTATGGGTAAATAGCAGGGCAGACTGGGCTCTTTAACCTTGGCTAGGTAACCAGCCTAGGAGAAGGAAAAATCTGAATTCAAACCCGTTAAACTCCGCTTTAGAAATTGACCTTGTGTCACATCCTGCTCGTGCGGAGGGGTTGGTATATATATATATATATATATCATCAGCATCATCATGTCGTACAGGCAGCACGGATATCCATGACAATCTCTCGCCAACCTTCCCTATCATTCATCGCCCCAGGGAGGTCTTCCTCGCTGCAGCTAGCATCTTTACATAGCTGGTCAATGTAGGTCCTTGCTGGGCGGCCCACACTGGCATGTCCATGTGTTGGCTTCCACAGGAGAACATCACTTATGAGTTCGTCCTTGCTTCTCCAGCAGTGCCCTGCATGTCTAGTCCGTCTCACTCGGATGGTCTGTGAGATAGGGGGCAGGTGACCATACAGCTGCTCCCTAGTGGGATGCTGTCTCCACAACTTGTTCAAAACTGCTCGCAGCATTCTTGTGCAGCTCCCATCTAGCTTATTCTCGATGCACCTCGTTAGTGTCCAGGTAGTGCAGCCATACAGCAGTACTGATATGACTACAGCCTGGAAGAGATGTCGCTTTATATATATAATGGGGTTTAAAATAAAATAAAATAAAACACGCATCAAATAACCAAGAGCCTAATTCGACGCATAAAATCCTATATCCCATAACATTGAACCCATCGCGGTTTAATTTTTGAGCCAACACACGATTCGCTTTTGAATTTTATGGATCTGTATGCTTAACTGTGAATAGATGTTATGGACAGAGTAACATAGGGAAAATAGTGTAACCGAGTTATTCTGACAGACATAAAGATTGACAACAATAAGTCTAATAGAGATTAGTTTGACAGAGATAAAGGTGACAGAAATAAGTCTAACAGAGATGATTTTGACAGTAATTGGTTTAACGGGATTGAATTTAAGAAAGACGCGCCTGACAGAGATAAGTTTCAAGGAAGGAAGGAAGGAAGGAAGGAACCAATTTTTGAGCTTCTGTTTTTGCTCTAATTAAACTATTCCTAACTGTGTGTCGTTTAAGTGACTGATGTTTTAAGGATTAATCTGATTGTGGGGATGTAGAAATACCCGGGTTGGTATCCGGTATATATATATATAAAAAGTAAAGTAAAGTCATCGGAGCGGCCTAAAGTCGGTATCAGCCAGTCAGTGAGGGAGTCTATCCCCTTTTCAAGGAGATTGTTTTGGCGTCTGAGGTGGAGCACCACATCTACCATCAGCTCCTTACCGCACAGATCCCTGTGCTACTCATACGCTGAATTGGCGAGGACCGGTATCGAACTAGGAAACGCTCTACCGACTGAGCTATCCGGCCCCTTAAATATATATATATATATATATTATTATATAATTTAATATACCAAGCGTGTTGGAGATCTTGCGGAGAGAAAAAACCCGGCAGAGAGTTTGATTGTAAAAATATACTACCAAACAGCACCAGAAGAAAAAAATTTTTGAAAAAAAAGAAAAGACCAAGATATTGTACAAAAAAATAATCTATTGGTATAATTTGGCCAAAAGAAAAAACAATTTACATATTGTATTATATGTATATTAAGATATATATATATTCATATAACGCTAGGAAAGCTATTTGTAAAAAGTGCTCGTACCCTAAGTAGAGCCAAGTAATAAAAGCGATATCTAGCTGAGTCAGACGACCTACTATTAGTTCGCATACAAGCTCTTCAGGGCTAAAATCTGAGTCAGATTTTAAGCCCTGAAGAGCTTTTATGCGAAACTAATAGTAGGTTGTCTGACTCAGTAGATATCCTTATATATAAATTATATATTATATATTATATTGCTTCAAGCAAATTAAAAACCTCTTTCACACACCACACGACACACACACACACACACACAGATATATCTATCTATCTATCTTCTATCTTATATATATATAATATATATATATATATATTATATATATTTACACGGGAGTTGTAGAACTAGGTTGGTATCCGGGTGCGGTAGCAAGACCACATAAGTTATCCTTGTTCTTGTAGTTTTGTCGAATTTGTTCGTCATACAAAAGTGAAGCTAGTTCTGTGCATCACTATATCCATTATAAAATCCTCTTCGGGACAGAGTATTTCCTGATACAGCTCTTTTAGAGCAAAAAAAAAAAAAGAAAAAAGAGAAAAAAAAAAAGAAAGAAGAAGCCCAGTGGCGATGGCGGTGTAGTGAGGTGTACAGGTTTAACTAAATGGGTCATTTTATATCAAAGAAGTTTTATGCATTTTTGATGGGTACTCAATTTTTTAAACACATTTTTTAAAACTCATTTTGTTCTATTGAACCCATACATGGGACCCTAACAAGTACACCACTCTGTATCAGAGTGGACTAGCAAATAATGGTGATAAAGGGGTTACTCCACATTCCCCAGAGCTCCAGAACTGGAACTTCACCATCAGATAGTTTAATGTTATATCAAGGATAAAAAGAACCCCAGCCACTACCTTCTTGCACATTTATGATAAAAAGGGTTTGGGCTTGCCATAAGGGTATAGGGTTGGAACTAGAACTTGACATGACCAGCCGATTGGTCGTAGGGAGCCTCTCCAACCGCCGTCTAGCTAAAGGGCCAAAGTGGAATATTGAATGTCATGGACTGCTCATCCACAAGGGTTCCACATTGAGCATAACGGATCGACTACCACGGCCAACAGGTAACTCAATTAGGGGTTGTCCTAACCCTCTGCAGAAGTGCAGTCGGCGTATTCTAAAGCCCCAGCCGACAGGGCTTAAAAGGTAAGTACGCATTATGAGAAAAATGATTCGAACAGATCTCATTTACTGCCTAAACACCCTTGCAGAAGAACAGTAGTGGTACTATTTAAATCATAGCCGGCTACTGAATGGGTTTATATCTTTGAGAAGGTTTTTATTCAGAAAGTGAATGTCATAGCGCAACTAAGTTCGAACTCGCTTACTACGATATCGCAGTTCAGCACAGCATCCACTACGCCACAGAAGTTCAGGCAGTTATCCCACTACGACGGTACTAGCAATATTTAAAGTCCCACCGAAAGAGCAGTATCCGTGTTTGAATCACACTCTGTCATTGTGTCGCTTTTTGAATATGCAATGTGAAGTACTAGGCTTCACGTGACAGACAATCACGTAGACAGACACAGACAGACACAGACACACAAACACACATAAACACACACTACACACACACTACACACACATACACACACTATACACTACACACACATACACATACACTACACACACACGCACATACACACACAAACACATACATACATACACATACACATACACACTACACACACATACACACGCACTACACACAGTACACACACATACACACACATATACACACACACTACACACAATATTCAACACACACTAACACATAACACTACTCCTACACACAGCATACACATACACAACACACACATACACTACACACACTATACACATACACTACACAAACGCACATACACACAAAACACACATAGCACACACAACACACACATACACAACACACCTAGACAAATAACACATGACACACACACTAACATACATACACACATAACATACATACACAACACACACACAAACAACACACACAACAAACATACACACATACACACACACTAAACACATAACATACATACACACACATACATACACTACACACACATCACACCAAACATACATAACATATACACCTAACGACACACACACATAACAACACACACACACACACAACACACACACAGATTAGTGATATGGCAAGTGGCCATCGAAGAAACCAGTGAAGTGATTGAGAGAATATCATCAACGAATGGTCAGTTCATCTCTTGGATGACCAAAGAACATTAATCTGTCATGTTTACACTGACCAATATTATGTGCTTGGCTACCGATTACCGACAACTGTCGCTAATTTTTAGATACCAAGTGACCAAGGAGGTTGCAATCTTTGAACACATGAATTATACGTTTCTGAATAATAGAGATGAGGCTTGATGTGTATTATTATTTGATTTTTCGGACTGTCGCCCTCATTTTTATTGTGGTATATAAAAACACTACGCTGCATTTTCCGACCTTCTTCAGGCGTACCTTGTCTATTCGTGTTATATACCCCTTTACTAGGTATATATATATATATATATATATAAAGTCACCATAAGTGGAATATAACCTACTTCAAAACAAACGAAAAATCTGGGAAAAACAGCTGGTGTAATGGTTAGAATCCCCACCTGTCAGCTCGACAGCCAGGGTTCGAATCACATACAAAGCAGTCTTCCTGTCTATAGCTCTGCTGATGAAGCTGAAATGTACACACAGAGATTGATTTTTCTCGATTTGTTTAGCCTTACATTTGAATAGGTATGCCCGCCTAATTCATTAATTATTAATTAATTAATTTTCAAAATTAGGTACGACTTCAATCAAGCACATATTCTCCCAAAAATTGTCGGCTAAAAAAGCCATATCAAACACATTTTGTTTGTTTTTTCTCATATATATATATATATATATAATATATATATTATATATATTATATACACGTGCAATCAACTGCAATTAATCAATATCTTGATTAATCCAGTGGATTTAACCCTGAAGATCCTTATGGTGAAACGCGAGTAGGTTATTACCGTGTACCATTATCATAATAAATTTGCTCTACCAACGTATTGAGCACTTTATGTTTGTTATATCGCTGCCTTATCATTGTGAATCTTGCATCAACTAACCATTGTGACCTGTTTCACCGGTAAGTCATCTTTTCCCTAAATACCACACACACACACACACAACACACACACACACACACACACATATATATATATATATATATATATATATATATATATATATATATATATGTAAGGCTTACCCAGCACATATAGTGACATGTGTGTGCATATCAGTATGTATGAATATTATTTTGTATGCGTGTATATGTCGCGAGTATGTGTAACCACGTGCAACCACGTCCGGTTGACAACGCCACACCTCGTAATAGACAACACCGCCGTTCAATAACCCCCCACCCACCCATAATATACAACATTTGCAACCTTAAAATTAATATTATTCAACCTCACTCCTCAACTAACACGATCCGTCCGTATACAACATACACAGCCTACACATCCGATAAAAAACAACAAAAAAACAAAACAAAAAACAAACAAAAATAAACATGCACACACACACATACATGTACAAACACAAACGCTCGCACGTAAGAACTATTAAAATACCACACACTCACAGAACAACGTATTATGTGTGTGACCAGTCACTACGCGTACGCAACCTTTATACTGCCCATAAACACTCTCATACATTCAATTTACCTTCACATACATACACACATCATTTTATCCAATCATACGCATCCCATGTCTATTGAATTTTTTGAAATTTTTTGAAATTTTTTCGATTTTCCTCACATTTGAAACATCTTCACCCGATGAATGGATCGCATGAAACCAATATGGTTGTGAATGTTCCTTTGTCACCCAATAAATAGATATGTAAAACCTATATATTTATCTTATTATATATATATATATATATATATATATAATTCTTATGAGACGATGAGAAAGGTGGGAGGCATTTGTATAATCTCTCCCCCATATTTAAAGTCTTTATCTCTTACTTGCTTGAATAGTTGAGTAGTTTGCTGGTACTTTAGTCTGTCTCTTGTGTAGCTTGGACATTTCAAAAGATTTGATTTTTATTTCAAAGAATATACTGGAGGGGGCAAAATCATCTTTGATGTATTAACTGTTCGTGTGGAAGGGTTAGGTGGTAGTGGTGCTATTCAACCAATAGCTGGGGGGGGGGATAAGGGGGTTCATAACTTTCCCAAGGGTATTAGTCTGTAAGTGGACATAATAGCGAGATTTGAGTTCGAACTCACTTACAACTCTATGTTACAGGCCAGCACATTATCCACTCCAAATGTATCAGATCATTTTGCCCCCCCCCCCTGTATATATTGAAAATGTCGAGGATCAAAACATGACGTTGAATGGGACTGTCCATTCAGATATTAATTATCGTATAATTCTCGGCATGGCAACTAATCTAGGAGAAGGAAAACTCTGAATTCAAACCGTGTGTCACATCCTACTCATACAAAGGGGTTTGTTAATGCACATACAAAAACTCTTTCTGCTACATGGGTATATATATATTTACCAATTCCTCCGCACGAGCAGGATGTGACACAAGGTCAATTTCTTATGCGGAGTTCAACATGTTTTGAATTCAAAGTTTTCCTTCTCCAAGACCGGTGGCCTAACCAAGGTTAAAGAGCCCGGTCTGCCTACTATTTATCCATAGCTGGAGGGAGAGTAGGAATCATACCTTTCCCAAGGGTATTAGCGCTAAGTGAAATGCAATTACCACATCCAGGATTTGAACTCGGGGCGACGACTCCATTTCCCATGACTTTAACCATTACACCATGCGCTTCATGGGTATAAGAATACCTTCATGGGTATAAGAATTAGTCGGGTGTTAGTTCGAAGCTAACACACGTATTCCGATAATGCATTAGGTTATCAGAACGAGGCTGGTCATGTTAAGCCCTGGCACTTATATAATGATGGGAGTGTGAAATACCCCTTTATTGTCATTACTCCCAGGTCCACTCTGAACCGGAGTGGTAGTACTTGTTAGGGTCCTATCTATGTGTTAAATAGATAAAAAGTCAGTTAAAAACAAAATTGAATACTCAACAAGAATGAATAAAACAAAAATGTCTTCGGCATAAAATAACCCAACAAGGGTTGACATGCCGTAAAATCCAACAATCCATTCACCCATCCATCCATCCAAAAACTAAGCAGCAACAACAGCATCAACAACAACAGCAGCAGCAGCAGCAACAACAAAAAAACAACAACAGCAGCATCATCAACAACACAAACAACAGCAACATCAGCAACATCAGCAACAGCAGCAGCAACAACACTAACAACAGCAACATCCGCAGCAACAGCAGCAGCATCAACAACAGCAACATCATCATCATCATCAGCAGCAATAACAACAACAGCAGCAGCAGCAGCAGCAGCAGCAGCAGCAGCAACGGGTTCGGATATTTTAAACTTCACCAAAACCATACTCATTTTCTTGGGAACCTTTTGTTGTTCATAACGCACGTGCCTCAGCGTACGTTTTATAACCCCCTTCCTCCCCAACGTATCATGTGACAAAGAATTAGCTGGAATTTGAGCAAGTTATACGCATGCTCACGGTGTTGCCATCGGCATCTAATCAGAGGGTGATTACGGGAAGAGTTACGGGCCTTGGCTTAATACACGAACGGCACAATTGCGAGTCGTAAACAACTATGCAGGTTATTGTCGTGGTTACGGTTTGTAATGCTGATCGTACAGAGATGTCAGAATAAGAAGGTAAAAAGAAGTTGAAGAATATGTGAAAGAAAGAAAACAAGATAGATAGATAGATAGATAGACTGATAGACAGAGATTGGGAGACAGACAGACAGGCAGGTAGGCAGACAGAGAAGAAGGATTTGAAGTAGAGAGACAAAGAAAATTAAATGGTGTGACAAGGTAGAAATAAAAAGAGAAAGATAGAAGAAGGAAGAAGAAGAAGAAGAAGAAGAAGAAGAAGAAGGAGAGTGACGAGAAGATAGAAACAGGGAAATAAGTAGGAGAGAGAGAGAGAGAGAGAGAGAGAGAGAGAGAGAGAGAGAGAGAGAGAGTAAATGACAGACCGATAAAAAGGAATATAAGGAAACATTAGATATGAGGAGAAAGAGAAAGATAAAGAAGAAAAGAAAAATAGTAGTTGTAGTAGTAGTAGTCAAAGAGAAGAAAAAGAAAAAGAAGATAGAAAAATGAAAGAAGTTGTAAAAATGTAGAGAGAGAGAGAGAGAGAGAGAGAGACAGACAGACAGACAGACAGACAGACAGACAGACACTGATCGGCACACAAAAGAAAAGGAAGATAAAGAAAAATAATAAGTATGAGAAGAAGAAGAAGAAAAAGAAATACTTGATAAGAGAAAGAATAATAATAATAATAATAATAATAATAATAAGAAGAAGAAGAGAAGAAGAGAAGAAATAGTTGACAATAGAAAGAATAAGAAGAAGAAGAAGAAGAAGAAGAAGAAAAAGAAGAAGAAGAAGAAGAAATAGTTGATAATAGAAAGAATAAGAAGAAGAAGAAGAAGAAGAAGAAGAAGAAGAAGAAGAAGAAGTAAAAGAAGAAAAAGAAGAAGAAATAGTTGATAATAGAAAGAAGAAGAAGAAGAAGAAGAAGAAGAAGAAAAAGAAGAAGAAGAAGAAGAAGAAGAAATAGTTGATAATAGAAAGAATAAGAATAAGAAGACAAAGAAGAAGAAGAAAAAGAAGAAGAAGAAGAAATAGTTGATAATAGAAAAGAAGAAGAAGAAGAAGAAGAAGAAGAAGAAGAAATAGTTGATAATAGAAAGAATAATAATAAGAAGAAGACGAAGAAGAAAAGAACAAGAAGAAGAAGAAATAGTTGATAATAGAAAGAATAATAATAAGAAGACGAAGAAGAAGATAGAAATAAGAAATAAGTTGTAAAAGTGCAAGGAGAAATAAAAAGATGATTGCACAGTTTTATAAATATCTGAGAGAGAGCGAGAGATAGAGAGAGAAAGAAAACGCGCGTGTGTGTGTGTGTGTGTGTGTGAGAGAGAGAGAGAGAGAGAGAGAGAGAGAGAGAGAGAGAGAGAGAGAGAGAGAGAGAGAGAGAGAGGTGGTGGTGGTGTGGTGGTATGGTTGCCGGAAAAAGAGTTGAAATGAGAAATGGCTTTGAGGGCAATCGATAATATCTGGCCTGTGGCCAGAATGAAACGTAGCTTTTACGTACGTGATGTGCAGCCAAGTTGAATTCCGGCACTCATAGTGCAGCGAAGTCAGTCGAGGTGACTCGTCGTCAAGCCAGTGCCCTACCTATCTCTGACAGTCGGGCCCGTCTATCGCTCACCTAGGAGTATACCTGTCCATCAACTAACATATATTATCCAATTATACCTGTCGTTACATTCCGCTTTTATGAGGACACTCGCGGGGGAAACACACTCACTAAGCATTTCCTAAGTCACACAGAGTAAATGCCATACATAATCACATGAACGAAACCGAACGTTACGTACACATACAAAACATAACAGTGGATATTTACAAACTGAAAGAGAAATAATCACATGCAGGGGAGACACTGTCGAATGCATACAAAAATACAGTGAGCTGATCGCTAAAACCATCGATAGTTAGTTTTAAAGATTTATTTATACTTTGGACCGTCTAGTTAGACCAGGGGTCATCAAACTACGGCCCGCGGGCTGGATCCAGCCCGCGAGCCTAATCCGGCAAGCGATGGCATTTTATCAGGCCCGCCGACAGTACATTTTGCTAATGTTCCGTTCTTTGATAATGTTTTGAAAATAAATATGTTGGTTAAATTTGTTAATGTGCATCTTACGCCACTCATCCATGAATATAACATGGAAAGATACTGTTTGTTTTACATTTATTTCTCAGAGCTTTCGTTCTGGCTAGCAAGTATCGAACACAATGATAATGTGGCCCGCGCTCGTTATTTTTAAATTATCCGGCCCACCGTGAAAAAATTTTGGTGATCCCTGAGTAGCTTTATTTTCAAATGTCTGTAACATTGCTTTATAACATACACATACAAGCTAGCCCTTGTCGGCTGGGGCTTTAAAATACAGCGGCTACACTTCTGCAGAGGGGCAAGACTCTGTTCCACTAGGACCACCTGTTGGCCGTGGATAGCGACCTGTTATGCTTAAGGATGGAATCCTTGTGTGTGAGCAGTTCATGATATTCAACACTCCACTTTGGCCCTTACTTAGGCTAGACAGGTGGTCCGATAGCCCCCCCCCCGATCAATCGACTGGCCACGTCAAACTCTAGCACCTATAGGATTGTCCCGACCCGATCATCCTTATGGCAAGCCCCAACACTTTTTATCATATATGTGCTAGAAGACGGTGGCTGAGGGTCTTAATGTCCTGGGTATGACGTTAAACTGATGAGATTTCGTTTCTGGAGCTGTGGGGAAAGTGGGGTACCCCTTCATCACCATTACTCCCAGGTCCATTCTGACCCGGAGTGGTTGTGCCTGTTAGGCTTTCATCTATGGGTTAAATAGAAAATATGTTAGACGATTTTTTGGACCCCAACGAAGCCCCAAGAGAATAAGCTAGATGGGTAATTCCATGTCAAATCATCCAGGCCATGTCATCCACCCCCTTCGTTTATTCTGAAATTTTTTCCAGTGTGGATTATGTTAACGTTAGACAATCCCCAAAATTTGAACTTCAAATTCCATAAATTGGCGGAGTTCTATCGATTTTTAGCTCTCCAAATTTTGGGTAGGGTCGCAAAAATGGCGACTTTTTGTCTGTAAAATGTGTTTTAGAGCTTCCCTACTCATAAAAATTCGTTTATAAAACCACTTTTGCCCAAGGAATCCAAACACGCTATCAAAAAGGTCTTAAAGTTAACCAATTTTGAATTATTAATGATTTATAATTTGCAAAATCTTAAATGATGTTGTAGCTTCAGTTCTGAGCAAAAATGAAAATAGCTTTTTAGTACAAATAATTTTCAATATATGTGAAATAATAATAGAAAAAAATTGTCATAGATGCAGTACCATATCGGGATATTGATCTTGCTATTAAAAAATCAGAAATCAGAGACAAACAAGACATGCACTGTTGGAGAAGCAAGGGTGAACTCATAAGTGACATTCCCTTGTGGAAACTAGCATATGGGCACGTCAGTGTGGACCGCCCAGCAAAGACCTACATTGACAAGTTCTGCACGGATTCTGAAGGCTGCACAGAGGACCTCCCAAGTACAATGAATGATAGGGATAGTTAACCAGAGATAGACATGGATATCCGTGCTACTAGCGCGATATGATGATGATGATGATGAGTAAGACAATGGCTTTATTTTCAGATGTCTGTAATATTGCTTTATACACATACAAGTTGAGTGACCCGACCCTCGGGCACTCACGGTCATCCAACCACGTTAGGAATATGATAATACTAACTGGGCCAAAAACACAGAACAATCTGTATACCAACAAAACAGAAACAAAATAGGCCAAGGAAGGTCTCGCCCGTTTTCTGATTGGCGGAAGACTGTACATATGCAAATTATCCATTTGCGCACGTGCTTTTTGTAATTCCCAAATGAAGAACCTTGAAGAATTCCACAAATCGATTGATTTTTATTTATTGAATTATATCATTTTATCGGTAAAAATCAATAACTAAATTGTGTACTTTTCCTTATTATGAACATTTTTATTTTCCTTAATTTGATATATTTTTCAAGTATGTAAGACCTGTCTACTTGCCTTGAAAATTAGTATTCAAAATACTGAATTTTATCTGGAATCGAACGCCGATCCTTGGTAAATAAATGGAAATGCGCAACTACATCAGCCACCGAGCAGCTCTTGTGCATACATCGATATAATGGTAAATACTTAAATGCAAAGGGACACACACACACACACACACACACCACACACAGACTCTCTCGCAAACACACACATGCAGACACACATACATAGAGACTTTCTTTCTCTCTCTCTCACACACATATAAACGCACACATAGGCTCTCTCTCTCTCTCTCTCTCTCTCTCTCTCTCTCTTACACGCAAACAGAAAATGTCTCTCTCTCATACACATACAGATAGTCTCTCTTTTTCACACACACACACACACACACACACACACACACACACACACACAGACAGACTCTCTTTCTCTCTCCCACACAGACTTTCTCTTTATCTCTCTCTCACACACAGAGGCTCTCGCCCCTCTCTCTCTCTCTCACACACAGACTCCCTCTCTATCTTTCACACACAGAGACTCTCTCTTGCACACACACACACACACACACACACACACACACACACAGAGACAGACAGACAGACAGACAGACAGACAGACTCTCTTTCCCTCTCCCACACAGACTTTCTCTCTCTCTCTCTCTCTCTCACACACAGACTCTCTCTCTCTCTCACACACACACAGACTCTCTCTTGCACACACACACATACACACACACACACACACAGACAGACTCTCTTTCCTTCTCCCACACAGACTCTCTCTCTCTCTCTCTCACACACACAGACTCTCTCTCTCTCCCACACACAGAGACTCTCTCTTGCACACACACACACACACACACACACACACACACACAGAGACATACTCTCTTTCCCTCTCCACAGACTCTCTCTCTCTCTCTCTCTCTCTCTCACACACACAGACTCTCTCTTGCACACACACACACACACACACACACACACACACACACACACAGACAGACTCTCTTTCCCTCTCCCACACAGACTTTCTCTCTCTCTCTCTCACACACAGACTCTCTCTCTCTCTCACACACACACACAGACTCTCTCTTGCACACACACACATACACACACACACACACACAGAGACAGACTCTCTTTCCCTCTCCCACACATACTTTCTCTCTCTCTCTCTCTCACACACAGACTCTCTCTCTCTCACACACACAGAGACTCTCTCTTGCACACACACACACACACACACACACACACACACACATAGAGAGATTTATATGTGAACACACATGTTCATCAATTATGCGCATATGTATATGAACATTTTCTGTGTGAAATGCTTTAGGAATTGCTTAAGGCTGATTGAATTTTGATTTCGAGGCTGGCGTATTGTCAGCCTGGTAAATATGCTAAAATCGCCTTCTCTAAGATAAACACGTGCTCCTGTGAGAAAGTGATTCCGTGAAACTAACGGTACAAAAAGAGACATATTTTCAACATATGGTCATGGTAAATATTTTAAATATAGATAAATAATAATGTTTCTTTAGTGGCATCTATGACAGCCATTATATAAACTGACACTTAGTAAATGAACTACACGGGTGACAAGTTTATGGCGATGAAGGTTTGCATAGAACCAGCTGCATAGTTTGGATGAACTGATAACAGGAGAATGGTGTGTTAAAATTCTTGTCACCATTGTAGAGGTTCAGTTGGTAATACTTAAAATTCTAGTCTGTAGTGTTCCTTGTAATCCTAGTCTATAATGTTCCTTGTAATTCTAGTCTTTAGTGTTCCTTGTAATCATAGTCTGTAGTGTTCCTTGTAACCCTAGTCTATAGTGTTGTAATCCTAGTCTGTAGTGTTCCTTGTAATCCTAGTCTATAGTGTTCCTTGTAATCCTAGTCTATAGTGTTCCTTGTAATCCTAGTCTGTAGTGTTCCTTGGAATCCTAGTCTGTAACGTTCCCTGTAATCCTAATCTGTAATGTTCTTTGTAATCCTAGTCTGTAGTGTTTCTTGTAATGCTAGTCTGTAACGTTCCTTGTAATCCAGCCTGTGATGAACCGCGGTGAGAAACGACATCAGAGCTGCGACCTACAGGTCCATCCGCTCTGGAATCTGCGTCGCATCTAACTAACTAAACTAAAACTTAATCTTACGGCTCTCCCGGAAGATGAAGTTGGGATCATCGTTATGTTGCTCATAGCCCCAATTTTAGATCTAACGAACTTTATTTAAATATTCGGAACATATGACCTTTAGGCACCCCATTTGCTTTGCTGATTCATAAGTACATTTTTCATTTACACCGTCAACATCCGGTTGTTTGTTAACAGACCATTTTTAGAGTTTTTTTTTAAATTATAAAACTAACACCTAACCCTAACTTTAACCACTAACCCTAACCCCTAACGAACAACCAGATGTTGACAGTGTAAATGAGAAAAATGTGCTTATGAATCAGCAAAGCAAAAGGGGTGCCTAAAGGTCATATGGTCCAAATATTCTAACTACAGGTACGTACATAAATCATAATCTGATTGTGATTATGTAACAATTTCAAGCGGCAACAACCGTAATATGAAATGAGGTAAAGAATATTCTTAATGCTGGCAATTTTAATACGTTCTTCTTCGCCTCGTTTTGAGTCAGCTAGTTCATGTGACCATTAAATATGATTTTGGAAAAATAGCTTCATTGTTATATCCCATCAATGATACATTTTATTGTCTTCCCCAGCAATCTACTAAAATGTTGAAATATGATATTTAAAAGAATGAGATATTTGAAAAAAAAATAAGTGACAGAAACTGAAGCCGTGTTTTTTTATTACTGAAAAAAATAAAGCAAAAGCTGAACAACGGGAAATCAATTTATCTATTTAATTCATCTATATAATTCGTCTATATCTATGTATACTTACATTGTATATAATTCGTCTATATCTATGTATACTTACATTGTAGATAATTCGTCTATATCTATGTATACTTACATTGTATATAATTCGTATATATTTATGTATACTTACAATGTAGATAATTCGTCTATATCTATGTATACTTACATTGTATATAATTCGTCTATATCTATGTATATTTACATTGTATATAATTCGTCTATATCTATGTATACTTACATTGTATATAATTCGTCTATATCTATGTATACTTATATTGTATATAATTCGTCTATATCTATGTATACTTACATTGTATATAATTCGTCTATATCTATGTGTACTTATATTGTATATAATTCGACTATATCTATGTATACTTACATTGTATATAATTCGTCTATATCTATGTATACTTACATTGTATATAATTTGTCTATATCTATGTATACTTACATTGTATATAATTCGTCTATATCTATGTATACTTACATTGTATATAATACGTCTATATTTATGTATACTTACATTGTATATAATTCGTCTGAATTCTATGTGTACTTATATTGTATATAATTCGACTATATCTATGTATACTTACATTGTATATAATTCGTCTATATCTATGTATACTTACATTGTATATAATTCGTCTATATCTATGTATACTTACATTGTATATAATTCGTCTATATCTATGTATACTTACATTGTATATAATACGTCTATATTTATGTATACTTACATTATATATAATTCGTCTATATCTATGTATACTTACATTGTATATAATGTCGTCTATATCTATGTATACTTATATAATTCGTCTATATTTATGCATACTTACATTGTATATAATTCGTCTATATCTATGTATACTTACATTGTATATAATTCGTCTATATCTATGTATACTTACATTGTATATAATACGTTTATATCTATGTATACTTACATTGTATCTAATTCGTCTATATTTATGTATACTTACATTGTATATAATTAGTCTATATTTATGCATACTTACATTGTATATAATTCGTCTACATTTATGTATACTTACATTGTATATAATTCGTCTATATTTATGTATACTTACATTGTAGATAATTCATCTATATCTATGTATACTTACATTGTATATAATTCTTCTATATCTATGTATACTTACATTGTATATAATACGTTTATATCTATGTATACTTACATTGTATATAATTCGTCTATATCTATGTATACTTACATTGTATATAATTCATCTATATCTATGTATACTTACATTGTATATAATTCGTCTATATTTATGTATACTTACATTGTATATAATTAGTCTATATTTATGCATACTTACATTGTATATAATTCGTCTACATTTATGTATACTTACATTGAATATAATTCGTCTATATTTATGTATACTTACATTGTATATAATTCGTCTATATTTATATATACTTACATTGTATATAATTCGTCTATATCTATGTATACTTACATTGTATATAATTCGTCTATATCTATGTATACTTACATTGTAGATAATTCGTCTATATCTATGTATACTTACATTGTATATAATTCTTCTATATCTATGTATACTTACATTGTATATAATACGTTTATATCTATGTATACTTACATTGTATCTAATTCGTCTATATCTATGTATACTTACATTGTATATAATTCGTCTATATCTATGTATACTTACATTGTAGTTAATTCGTCTAAATCTATGTATACTTACATTGTAGATAATTCGTCTATATCTATGTATACTTACATTGTATATAATTCGTCTATATCTATGTATACTTATATTGTATATAATTCGTCTATATCTATGTATACTTACATTGTATATAATTCGTCTATATCTATGTATACTTACATTGTATATCATTCGTCTATATCTATGTATACTTACATTGTATATAATTCGTCTATATCTATGTATACTTATATTGTATATAATTCATCTATATCTATGTATACTTACATTGTATATAATTCGTCTATATGTATACTTACATTGTATTTAATTAATCTATATCTATGTATACTTATATTGTATATGATATCTATGTCCACATACCTTGTACGGTTTAGCTCAGTCGGTAGAGTTTTCGGCTGGGAACCTCAAGGTTCCTGGTTCGATACTGGCCCTTGCCAACTCAGTGTATGAGTAGCACAGGGATCTGTGCTGTAAAGTTCGGAGCTGATGGTAGGTGTGACACTCTGCCTCAGAGGCTTAAAACAATCTCCCTGGTCTAGCGCTAGTGAAAAGGTGTTAGACTCCCTCGCTGTCTGGCTGATCCCTGTGCTACTCATACGCTGAGTTGGCGATGGCCGGTATCGAACCAGGAACCTTGCAATTCCTAGTCGAGCGCTCTACCGACTGAGCTAAATGGCCGGTTTGGTAATAGATAATATCTAATAATATCCGTTTTGATTATATAATCTTCCGTAAGAAAATTACCTTTTTATTAAAAAATTGTTTGGTTTGTACTTGTTTATGGGCCATATTGTATATTTGTATTATTAGTATCTGCGACAAGTATGGCGCATTCAGCGAGGATCTAACACACTATTCAGTTGTAATTGATCTGCGAGACAAGCTTGATAAGCATCACACAATGCTGGAATGCCTATGCATACAATGGAATTGTTGGTTGGTTGGATTTTACGGCATGTCAACCATATGATAAAAAGCATTAGGGCTTGCCATAAGGGAAATAGGGTTGGGACAACCATATAGGTGCTACGACTTGACGTGACCAGCCGATTGATCGGAGGTGGCCTCTCCGACCGCCTGTCTAGTCTAAGTAAGGGCCAAAATGGAGTGCTGCATGTCATGGACTGCTCAGCCACCAGGGTTCCATCCTTAAGCATCATGGATCGCTACCCACGGCCAACAGGTGGCCCCATTAGGAAGGGAGTCTTACCCCTCTGCAGAGATGCAGTCGGTGTATTCTAAAGCCCCAGCCGACAGGATTTAGAAAGTAAGTACGCATTATGAGAAAAATGAACAGATCTCATTTACTGCCTAAACCACCCTTGCAGAAGAACAGTAGTGGTACTATTTAACTTATAGCTGCTTAATGAAAGGGTTTATATCTCTCACAATGTGGGCACCTTATGTGGTGTAATGGTTAGCAAGCTAGATTAGCAGACCATAGTTAGTGAGTTCGTTTCTCACTGGGTGTCTCATACTTCTGGCCTTGTGCCGCATCTAAGCTACGCTAACTATATATTTCACAATGTCATTATTCAGAATGTAATAGCGCGACTGGAGTTCGAACCCGCTTACTACGATGTCGAAGTTCAGCAGGACGCCACGGGTACTCTGCATATTCAAAGTGCCACCGAAAGAGCAGTATCGTCTTTAAAAATACGCTCTGTTCATTGTGTCTGCATTTTGAATAAACACCAATCGACAGCGCCGCACCTATACATGTATTTATGGAATAGAAATAAACTGATTGTTGGATAGGAATCGACTGAAATATATAAGTAGATAATTAAATTGGTAAGATAGACAAATAAACAAACATCTTTTATTTATTTATTGAGCTTTTGTGGTTCATGCTAAAGTAAATTTTAATCTGCAAAGATTTCGCACCGATTTCAATGAAATAAATTCCCGATGTCAATTTCATTTTGTTTCATCAAAATTTTCTCTCACGCAAATAAACAAAGGAGAGAAATATAAAACGCATACACATCAACGAATACAATTACAGTCATTATTTTCACCACCCACACATACGCACATACACAAGCGCACCTGCACACACACACACATATATATATATATATATATATATATATATATGGAAGTACGTAAAATAAACATTGTGTTTATTTGATATGGCTTTTAGCCGACAATTTTTGGAGGATATGTGCTTAATTGAAGTCATACCTAATTTTTGAAAATTAATTAGTTAATGATAGATATATGTTCAAATGTAATTATTAACTAATTAATTTTCAAAAATTAGGTACGACTTCAATTAAGCACATATCCTCCAATATATATATATATATATATATATATATATATATATATATATATATATATATATACCTGAACTTCCATCTGATGAGACGGAATTTTAGGGAGCTTTATTAAATCAACTTAGATTTATATAGGCCCCAATTTTGGTCGAAATAAATTTATTATGGAATTACGGTGTTGAGTTTTTCTTTCCTTTCTAAGATAAACATTGCTCTTTATATAATCTAAAAAGTTTATTATACATTGAACTCTCTTTAGTGATTTAAAGATTCACTGTATTTATACTTACTGGATCATACAATAATAATACAGTGTATCTTAGAAATCACATATAGAATCATCCCTCACTACCAAGTTTTGGATACCTCTCATCTATATATATATATATATATATATATGTATATATATAAGTTAAAAGAAAGGAAATGAATCCGACAGTATGAGTATAAAAAGGTGGAATGAAAACATCACACAATGCTGTTAAAATTGTTTTCTCCTTAACAGCATTGTGTGATGTTTTCATTCCACCTTTTCATACTCATATATATATATATATATATATATTATATATATATATATATATTTGTTTTTAGTTGATTTATGGGATTTTTATATATATATCATCATCATCATCATCATCATGACGCGCTGTCAGTGCGGATATCCATGAAAATCTCTCTCCATCCGTCCCTATCGCTCATCATTCTCGGGAGGTCCTCTAAGCAGCATCCTGTATCCGCACAGAGCTGATCAATGTACGTTTTTGCTGGTCGGCCCACACTGGCGTGTCCATGTGCTGACTTCCACAGGAGGACGTCGCTTATGAGTTCGTCCTTGCTTCTCCAGCAGTGTCCCATGTGTCTTGTCCGTCTTACTCGGATGGTTTGGGTGATATGTGGCAGGTGACTGTACAGCTGTTTTCTCGTAGGGTGTTGTTTCCACGTCTTGTTCCGGATCCCCCGCAGCATTCTTGTGCAGCTCTCATCTAGTTTATTCTCTAGTCGCTTTGTTAGGGTCCAGGTGGTGCAGCCATACAGCAGTACTGACACGACAACGGCCTGGAAGAACTGTCTCTTATATATATATATATATATATATATATATATATATAGGTGGATGATATCAAGTGTTTCCGTGATAGGGTTCAACCACAATTGAGATATCAATGGTACACATAAAGATTTGCGTATATATTTTTACATATACGAAGTGCGGAATCACCTTTTCATTACCATTACTCCCAGGTTCACTCTAACTTAGATGTGTAGCTCTTGTTAAGGTCAAATAAATCTGCTTAGTATTAGATAGGAATATCTAATTTACCCATAACTGGAGAATTATAATATATATTATATAAATTGGCTGCAACTCGACATCGAACTTAATGACCACCTTGCGTGGCCTTTAAGGGAGCCACAATAACAATACAAGTTTTTTTGTCACTAAGAATGTATACACAAAATTGGTTTCTTTACGTTAATTCAGTACATACAGGAATTAGAAAGAGAAGATAATTAGAAAGGAAAGTAAGGTCTATTTGTTGAAAATCTATGGCGGTCGAAAGTGATAAAACACTACGAATGATTGTAGAACAAACAAAAGACGATGTGTAGGACAAAAAACATCGTGTCAGCAAAAAAAAATCTTTCAGTAATCAAGCTACCTGTAATCATCTATTACTGTTTTTTTTTATTATTACAAGCATTTGTGTTTTTTTTATTTCTGTATTTCCTCGATTTTCTTAAAACTTCTGAGCTATCGTTGTTGTTGCTTCTTTTCAAATAATAATTATTTCTGACTATTCGTTCTGTTTTTCTTTTCTTTTCTGTTTTTTTTCCCTCCTTTTTTTCTCTCTTTGTTATTATGTGACTTACTTGATTACACTATCACACTCACACACAAATAAACGCGGTGACCCGCGTTCAAATCTTGGGTGAGGCTGTATGCGTTTCACTTTACGTTATTGCTCTTCGAGAAAGGCATGAATCTATCTCGTCTATCTACCTCTCCTGATATATTGATAAATATTAGGACAGACTGGGCTCTTTAGTCTTAGTATGGCAACCAGTATAGGAGAAGTTCCAACCAGGTTTAAAAATTGGCCTTGTGTCGAATCCTGTCGATGGGGGAGAGATTGAATAAATACATGCACTATCAAACCTGTTAAAAGCCGCTTAAGAAATTGACCTTGTGTAACATCCTTTTTGTGTGGAGGGGTTGGTACACACACACACACACACATATATATATATATATATATATATATATATATATATATATAAGTATATATTCTATACACAATTATGTATGTTATCAATCCACACATGTAAATATTCTATACGCACATAATTGTCTCTATAAGAAACCAAACCAAATCAATGTATTGGTGTTGACCACATTACAGAAGAAGGGACACCCAAACCGTTCGTCATGGGTAGGATGTGACACAAGGTCGCAAGTATGGAGCCCCCAGCCAGGATCAAACTCGCTATTCTGTAGTAACTAGTTTGCTAACCATTACACAACTATGGAACCCTCTAAAAGGGACATAATGATTGGAATGATGAAATAAAAAGAAATCAGGGTCGGATTCATCCTTAATAAAAAAAATGTTTTCATCCGAATCTCATCGGAGGATTACCACAGGAAAAAGAACTACGATAGGGAACGCAAGTATGTCATAATAAGTAGGGGTGAATAGAAATTATTATGATTACCCAGGATCCAAATGAGACTACCTGATCCAGGGTAATCATTAATTTTTTTTTTAACCTCCCCCGCATTATAACATTCTTGTGTTCTCTATTATAGTTCTTCTTCCTGTGGAGAAATATATCGACAACTTCCGCCCCTGATTTTAGAATTGCAAACATAAGCATTTCTAATTCATAATTAAAAATTTTGTTTTCACCAGAGTCTCATCAGAGGATTAACGTAGGAAGAAGAACTACAATAGAGAACGCAAGAATGTCATAATAAGGGATGGGGTAAAATTATTATGATTACCCATGATCAGCAAGAGGCTACCTGATTCTGGGTAATCCCAATAATTTTACCCCCAACTTATAATGACATTCTTGCGTTCTCTATCGTTGTTCTTCTTCCTGTGGTAATCCTCTGATGAGACTCGAGTGAAACCAAAAAATTGTTAAAGATGAATCCGCTTATGATTGCAATTCTAAAAACTGGAGCCGAAGTTATCAATATATTTTTCCAAGACAAAGAATGAAACAATGTAACAGAGTTGAACGACCTTATCTATTCTGGTGCAACAATGATGACGGATGGAAAAAAATAATTATAAGTCAAGAGAAAACTATGACGAAAAGGAAAGCAGCTTGGGGAATCAGATTAGAAAGATTTTAAAGATTAGGTAAAGAAAAGACAGGCTGCACAGAAAAAAAAATACTGAGGAAACATCGAAAATAAAATGTCGGACACCTCATCTAAGTACAGGGTGATTGAAAAGAAACTCCCCATTCCTAACTGAGAGCCAGCCTCATCAGCTGGGGCTTTAGAATACACCGACTGCACCTCTGCAGAGTTGTAAGACCCCCCTCCACCAAAGGGACCACCTGTTGGCCGTGGGTGGCGACCCATGAGACTTAAGGATGCAAGCCTGTTGGCTGAGCAGTCCATGGAATACAACACTCCACTTTGGTCCTTACATAGGCTAGACGGGCAGTCGGAGTGCCCCACTCCGACCA
>CM042138.1:20490983-20513483 GCA_023376005.1 Doryteuthis pealeii | reverse complement strand
CTCTCTCGCTGTTTTTTCTCTTTTTTTCCTTCTTTTGATTTTTTCATTATGTTCGGTTGATACAGATTAGCTTTATCGCTATCCGCGCGCTAACCCCCTCTCTTTATCTCTCCCAACTCTCTTTCTTTCGTTCTTTCTTTCTTATTATATCTTTCTGAGTACCATGTCCCTTTTTTCCCTTTCTTTCTTTCTTTATAAAAACGGAATGGTCCATTATTTAGCTGAGGTGACGACACCCATATGAAATAAGAATTCGGCGGAGAAGCAACGCCAGATAATCTGGATTTACATTTTTGCATTTCATCTTGGACGATTTGGACTGTCTCACCTTTAACCAGAGGGTATTGCAAGATGATAACGGTCGTACAAATAAGGAACACGAATATTAATATATAGATGTTTAAAGCTTTTTGTTGCTATATTCACGGGGTGTAATGGTCAGCAAGCTAGATTTGCAGACCATTGTTAGTGAGTTCGATTGTCATTGGGCGCCCCATACTTCTGGCCTTGTGCCGCTTCTAGGCTATGCTTAGTCAATAACTATATTCAGACACCTTTGGGAACGTAACGTAGTGTAATGGTTAGCATATTAGCTTTGTAGACCATTGATAGTGAGTTTGATTCTCATTGGGAGCCCAATACTTTTGGCCTTGTGCCACATCTAAGCTAGGCTTAGTAAGTAAGGACACCTCACGTTGTGTAATGGTTAGCAAGCCAGATTTGTAAACTATTGTTAGTGAGTTCGATTCTCACTGGGTGTCCCATACTTCTGGCCTTGTGCCACATCTAAGCTAATCTTAGCGAATAACTATATTCATATAACCTGTAACTATTGAATCTCGCCAAATTGCATATAAGAATTATTTCCTCAAATCCTCTTCGGTTATTAGTATTATTTGTATTATTCGGACTATTGTCCTCATCTGCATTGTTATCTGTACAACGTTTCGGTCGATATGCCCTCCGGCCTTCTTCAGGTATTTCTTGTCGGACTCGGGAACCTTCTCGGACTCGGGAACCTTCTTGTCGTAATCAGGAGCCATCACGGAACTTTGAACCTAACCCTTTATTCAGTCCACGAGGTTATCCTGTTCTCATTCCACTAACTATAGCTAGGGTACAGGTGATAAACTTGTGTTAATTATTATTCTATGTTACTGTTGCCCCTGACCAGGATTGACCCTGCAGTCTAGGGATAACTGACAGTTAGAACTGTCTTAACCTAACTCCTTTTACACTAGGCTATGAGTCCAATCAGAGAAATATTCTTCGATTATATTTTTTAAAAATCCCGGGCGACTCCAGGTTATCCCTGCCAGTCATTGATATATCGATTACTGTATGAACATGCGTAGATAGTAATCGCACATTAATCGCAGAATCTATTTTTACCATTTTGCTTTTGCGTGGCATTATGTTATCTTTTGTTCTCACAGACATCAAATAGAAGGGATCACAGGTTTTTCACGGGCAGCGTCTAACACTCACCGTTTCGAAAATTTTGTGCAAAGTTCAAAGGATGTCTTAGTAGAGTCCTCATAACTTTTTCGATTCTTTGAAGACGTCGGCTAGACTTTGATATAAATGTAGCTATTTCTGGTTAAACTGCTTGCAGACTAGTGGCTCACATATCCTGACCCCCCCACACCAAATAAAATAAAGAACATATGAATATGAAGAAGAAAAAAAGAAGCTTAAACGATGTCTAGGATAAGTGTGGGTCAGAAAAGAAGGTTCTGGTTCATAGAGAGGTTATTTAATTTGTAAAACAACAAAACTGTTTATATTGGTTTTGATTTTACACGTTGATTTCTATACCGCAGATAACTTGTTTATAGAAATCAAAAATCATTATCTCAACTTTCATTCATTACATAATGAATAGACATAGCCTATCATTTGTCTAATGAAGTGTAGTTAGGATTTTTTAATGTAACGGGTACTGGAAAATCCCACTGTACCGAATAAAAATTCATAAAATTTCATTGGCAGCTGCCTTCATTCCGGGTTTATCTGAGCGACCATCTCTGAGGAGGATCACGTGATCAGATGGTTCTGAAAAAAAAGTCGTGCAAACCGCTGTTGTAGCAAATGTGAATGTCAGTGTGTCAATGTCACATTTAAAAAAAAAAAACTAGAGCCGTACCCCAACATATCATACCATTTTGGAATCAGGTCGACTCCGTGTGCAAATAAAAAAATATATATATTAACATTCCGGGATGAATCTGGACGCGCAATTCTAAAATTCTGGATTTCCAAGTGATTTTTTTCCGACGAATTATTTTATACGATAACAATTTTTATAATTTGGAAATAAATTTGGGAATAGTCAAACTTAATTGCGAAATCTGGCGAAAGTCACACATGAAATACAAAAAATAATCTTCATACAATGACTGCTATTTACACAGTAGCATTGCAACAAACAAAACCTTCATCAGATGATAACTCTGGGTTCAGGCATGGTTTCGGGGCCGAATCATCATTACCACAAACCCAGTGCGCCCCAGCAGTATCTCACGATACCATCAGACTTTTGATGTCACATTGTAGGATTTGATGTCACATTGTAGGATTGCCATATCCACGCTGACGAGGTTAGAACTTTATCCTGGATCTTTTTGATGTATATCCTCTTGTCTGGTGGAGAAAGTCCAAGTTTAGTAAAAAATGCCAAGGTTGAGTTGGTAATAAATCCTCCGCATCTGACTTCGATAGGAAATACATCCGCATTGTTCTCGTAAATCTTCAAATATTGTTTGTATGGGAAGTGCGCACTTACATACATCAAATTGTCCTCAGATTAAATGGCAGCAGAATAATTATCATTGAACTTTTAAAAGTTAAGTGTCAGTATTGTTCAAATTTAATAAAATTTAATATGCATGGAGTGTCATTGTTTGGATAGTGTAATTGTCACCAGTAATGGCGGCTTTTAAGCAAGTAAGATATTTTAGTATTGCAAACTAAGTTAAACTTAGTAAGTGAATAATGTTGCGTTTCGGAGATCTGGAGAAAGTAGGCGGAGGCAAAGACAAGCGGGAGAGATGACGACGAATTTCCACCAGAAAAATGAAAAAGTCAAACACGTGGTCATAGAAAAAATACCGCTCACTTTATTATTGGACTGGTTTTAAAACCAGGGAGACGTGAATTGGTAATCACGAGTCGATGAAGATAAGAAATATCTTATTGTTTTATAAATCGAATCCCTTTGATATGGTTTCGAGATGTTAGTCTTTTTGAATGCCACAACTCAACGCTAACAATTATTAGCTGAGATGGAACAAATCCAGACATTTTGTTGTGTAAGCTTTACCAGGCAATCATGTTACTGACTTCACATCTCCTGGCATCTGGTACCTTACCTCATACCACACCAACCCCAGCGTAGCAAACATAAAACAGACTCTTTAAAACCACTGTATCTTACATTCCACTTCACTTACACACCGGTTCCTGCTAGATCGTCAAAATTAAGCAGCCGTGAGCCTGTTCAATGCTTAATTGGGTGACCACTTAAGCACCCTTAGTCCTTTGTTTATTAAAATAACTTGACTCAGCATTAAATTGCCTGAAAAAGATTGATGTGCCGTAAAACAACAACAATATTGTCCTATTTGTATTTTCCAGAACATATCCCGGTCATAGATTAAAACTGCACTGTGTGGACCATTCATCTGTCATTGTGCCGTATTAAGAATTAAAAAATGTACTTAGAAATAGAGAAAAGGACAAAATGCACAGAAAAATGATTCTCACTATTTGGGCTTATTGTGCACTGAGATGTATTGTAATTATTTCCATTGCATTTAATTTGAATTTAATAGACACAAGCTATGCCTAGCTAACAGTAGAACAAGTGTTGTGATATATTTTATCGCTTGATTGTCAGATCAAATGCTTAAATATCTAAATATGTCATTACTTTCTCTTTTTTCTTTCTATATTTTCTTAACAGCTCTCTCTCTATGTATATCAAAATGACTTAGTTTAGCATTAAAGAAACAGAAAGGGGGTTGATAAGCCGTTGTAGGGGATTATCTTCCCTTTGCCTGGAAGAGTTATCTTCTCGCTGCGTTGCCGTTTGTTCCCACTAGGGGACCTCTGGTATTTAAGCGCCTTATTTGAACTTGTCTTCCTCATTTAGCTGGATCTTCTCAACGAAGTGATATGGGCTAGAGTCTATCTACCCCCTTCTCGGTGGGGCTTTTGCCCCCCCCCCTTACATTACTGTAAGTCCTTTATACAGCATGGACTATCCTTTAATTCCATGTCTGTAACATTTATATTCTACGTACATTTGGGTATCTCGTTTATACCTAAATATTGTATCTTGTATTTGTTGAACTATTTTGGATATAAGGCATGGGGCAAATGGTCACTCCTAGATATAGACTCGTTGACTACCACGTGACCACCGAAGGCATTTCTATTGTCCAATCACTGGCACTGCTGCTGCTGCTTCTGCTGTATTAATAGACCCCATTCTGAGCTTATGTCATTGATACTTGGATTATCTTGGACGACGGACTTACAAAGAATACCCTAACACCGGATTCTTATTGGCTTGCTTACTTACTTATTACATCTGGAACTAAGGATGCCGACCAGATACTTAACAGTATTTACCATTCATGAATGTGTCCTTTTTACTCCACTCTTGTATCTTATGTATCTATGTACTTTATGTATCTTATTGTTACCATGTGCTGTACACTATTAAATGTTTTGTCTCAGCACGTGTCGGAGCTGTCGTTCAATTATTAACTTTGAATCCTACACCGTAAAACAAATCAACCAACCAACTTACGCTGAAACACTAACACACATTTACAAATGGAATATCTTTCTAATGACTTTTGCTGTCAAAGAGGCTTTACCCAAATACATAGTTTATCTTTCTTATGTAAGGAACCTTGCATAAATATTGTATATTTATAGTTATTTAAAACTTTTGTTATTGTTAAAAAAAGGTTCTCTGTATAGTCTACATACTCTAGTTTACTACCGCTATATTTCACAGTTTTCCCGCCAGAATTATGATATATTTGTAATTTTTTCGCTTTCTTTTGTCTTCACCCTGTGGTCTGTTGACACAGTCACGTCCACAATTTGGCAGCGCCTTCTTTTCTTGTTTATAACTATCAGATTCAGTTTTTCTATTATTGTAAACTCTAAAGAGAAGAAAATTTTGTAAAAAAACATACAAAAACCGTAATTAGACATACGCCTTTCAAATTCCTTTGGGGACGTGTTTTATTTTGCCTGTCTGTCGAAAAATGAGACAAATATTCAGTTCTCTATTTTTCACCTTTTTTATGTTCGGCTCTCCTTTTTTTACTTTCTCATTTTCTTGCTCTCCTATTGTTATTGTCTATTTTTTTGTATTATTTCTATTTGTTCCTGTGAATTTCAATATTTTTTTTTTTATCTAGCATTTATTTTTTTCCTCTTGTTTTGCTTCTTTTTTCAATTATTTCAAAAAGTTCCTAAAACATTTTTGTCTTGGCAACTCAGAAAAAAGTTCGCGCTTAAAAAATCTCATTATACAGAAATATTTTTAACTCATAGAATTGAGGTTTCCGTATTGTGTATTGTATAAAAAATGTCGATTGTCAATTTAAATCAAGGGTAAAAAAATAAATAGATACACAAACACATATTATATAGATATTTTGTGTTTGTGTCTATTGGTATAGTTGCATATCGTTGACTTTAGGGAAAAATATATAATAGATTAAACGCCCAGTGGATACTTTTATAAGGCATATAATTTAATAAGATGTGATGAGATGTTGAAGTTTACTAGGTATTCACTTGGAAGAAAAAAAAACTGAATTTGATAAAAAGGGATGAGTTGTTGAAGTTTTCTGCTTGAAGTGTGTGTGTGTGTGTGCGGGTGTGTGTGTGTGCGCGCGCGTGTGTGTTTATGTGTAGGGGTGTGTTATTATGTGTGTTTCATGCGAGTATTTATGTGTATGTATGTGTGTGTGCATGTGAGTGTTTATGTGTAGGGGTGTGTTATTATGTGTGTTTCATGCGAGTATTTATGTGTATGTGTGTGTGTACGTGGTGTTTATGTGTAGGTGTGTGTTATTATGTGTGTTTCATGTGAGTATTTATGTGTATGAGTGTGTGTGCTTGAGTGTTTATGTGTAGGTGTGTTTGTGTGTGTGTGTGTTTATGTGAGTATTTATGTATGTGTGTGTGATTATGTGAGTGTTTGTATGAATGTTTATGTGTAGGTGTGTGCGTGTTTATGAGTGTTTATCTGTGTGTGTTTATGTGAGTGTTTATTTATAGGTGTGTGTGTGTGTGTGTATGTGCGTGTTTATGTATATGTGTTTATATTAGTGTTTTTTTTTGTGTGTGTTTATATAAGTGTTTATGTGAATGCTTTTGTGAGTGTTTATGTGTGTACATGCGTATGTTTGTTTATATGTATGTAGGAAGAAAAAAAACCCGAATTTCTGTGTAGACAGAACTCTTTATCTAAGACTTACGCCCACCTGATTGCAGATAGATTGCAATCAGAAATCACTACAGAGAAGTGTGAAATAAAATCTTAGGTGCCGTTAAAGTATGTGGTCTACCTTTTTGATTCTGTTATAGTATGTGGCCTAACCGGTTTGAATGTGTCCTACCTCAGCAAGTGTATATTATAGATATAAGTAGTAGGCAATTTATTGAAACTAATTATTTTTCACGTATATTCAATTTCAAGAAATATATATAGCAATTAAGAATAATTAAAAAAGAATTTATCCATAGTTTCATGAATCAGAGATCTATTTAATTCGAAAATATTCTAGAATTCTGAAATAGAGTTAGGGTTAGCAGTTATTATTATAAACTTATAATATGCTTTTTATGGTAGGCCACATACTATAAGAGAGACATGATTTCGTAGGCCACATTTAAAAGGTAGGGCACGTACTATGATGGTATCAAATCTTATTATAATGGAGATTGTGTGTTAGTCTGTCTGTAACCGAAATTATATTTCTACTCAAGTTACAATTCCCTTAATTAATTACAACACATTCTCCATGATTTTATTTTATTTTAACCTCAATTATTGATAAAATTATTTTACATTATTAATACTGTTTATCATATCTACGTACTAATAACATGCAATTGTATTTATGTATACTACAAAATAGCGGTTTACAGTATGAGCGGAATGCTAATTTGTATATTGATATTAAAAATGTGATTTTAATAAATATGTGCTTGTTATTACTGATTTCTAATTGTTTGATTTTATCTTAATGAATATGAACTAAAACCTTTGAAATAAATCTTAAAAGAAATCTATTAACAAAAAAATAACTGTCATTTTATTTTTTACTTCCTATTTTAACTAAATAATTAAATTAAGAAAATTTAGCAATGGAAGACGGGTGTTATAGAAAAGTAAGTTCCAATTATTTCTCTGAATGTTTGAGATGAGGCTTGATGATTAGTAGTATCTGCATTATTCGGACTATTGTCCCCATCTTCATTGTTATTTGTACAACGTTTCGGCCGATATGCCCTCCGGCAGAAATACCTGAAGAAGGCCGGAGGGGATATCGACCGAAACGTTGTACAAATTGTCCCCATCTTCATGAAGATGGGGACAATAGTCCGAATAATGCAGATAATACTAAGTTCCAGTTGTTCTATTTTTCGATTATACCCCTCTGTTTCAAATCTAATTTATCTGCATTCTTATTTAGTTTCATTAGCCTTTCTAATTTAATATACTATTTTATTGTATTATTGGGTCCATATATTTGCTAGTCCATATAAAGGAGTGTATCTTTTATCAATTTAAACATGTTAACGCCAATGGCACGTGTGATTTCAACGTGACAATAAAATAATTTAATAGATAATTTAAAAGATAATTATGATTATGACTTAAATAAAGAAAGATATTTGTGATGTAAATTTGTAACCATTTTACTGCCGAGTGCGACGATACTTATTTATCAACCGCTCCGCACGGTTAGGATGTAACACGTGATCAATTTCTTACGTAAGAAAAAGTAAAGTAAGTGGAATGGAATGGAGCTCTGGGGTAATGCGGAGTATCCCTTAATCCCCATTACTCCCAAGTTCATTTGGACCCGAAGTAGTAGTACTTGTTAGGGTCCCATCTATGAGTTAAATAGAAAAAATGAGTTTTAAAATGTTTTAAAAATTGAATAATGCAAAAAATGGATGAATAATGCCAAAAAAAAAGAAGAAGAATTTTCAGCATAAATAACAACAAGGGTTGACATGCCGTAAAATCCAATCAACCAATCAACCAACCAACCAACCAACAACCAACCAACCTGGCTACTTTTGAATGCACTGACAGCCACTAGAGAATGTACCCATCAAGAATGAATAATACAAAAAAAAAAAAAACTTCGGCATGAAATAACCCAACAAGGGTTGACATGCCGTAAAATCCAAAACCAACCAACCAACAACCAACCAACCTGGCTACTTTTGAATACACTGACAGCCACTAGAGAATGTATCCATAAGAATGAATAATACAAAAACTTCGGCATGAAATAACCAACAAGGGTTGACATGCCGTAATCCAATCAACCAGCAAACAACAACCAACCAACCAACCAACCAACCTGGCTACTTTTGAATGCACTGACAGCCACTAGAGAATGTACCCATCAAGAATGAATAATACAAAAAAAAAAACTTCGGCATGAATAACCCAACAAGGGTTGACATGCCGTAAAATTCAACCAACCAACCAACCAACCAACCTGGCTACTTTTGAATGCATTGACAGCCACTAGAGAATGTACCGAATGAATAATAAAAAAAAAAATTAACTTCGGCATGAAATAACCCAACAAGGTTGACATGCCGTAAAATTCAACCAGCCAACCAACCAACCGACCAACCTACATACCTAGCTACTTTTGAACGCACCGACAGCCATTAGAGAATTTCCCGCGTTAAAACATAAATATTATTAACATAATGGTTTCTGGTCTATGCTGTATATTTTTAGCTAAGAACTTAGTAATCGACAGATGTAACTGACATATTAGAAATGAAATACTCCAGAAAAAAAAGGAGAAAATGTTTTTTTAACTTAGAAGAAGTACGAGCAAAATCGGTTATTTGCTCGAGGGCTTAGGCGTAAGTGCTGAGTGCCTAGACTTTTTGCCGGAGGAAAATGATAATAAAAAGCCCGCCCCCCGACAACAACACAATTTACTGTTGCTATACTGAGGATAAGAGACAGTTCTTCCAGGCCGTTGTCGTGTCAGTACTGCTGTATGGCTGCACCACCTGGACCCTAACTAAGCGACTAGAAAATAAACTAGATGGGAGCTGCACAAGAATGCTGCGGGTGATCATGAACAAGACGTGGAAACAGCACCTACGAGAAAACAGCTGTACAGGCCACCTGCCGCATATCACCCAAACCATCCGAGTAAGAAGGACAAGACACGCGGGACACTGCTGGAGAGACGAACTCATAAGCGACGTCCTCCTGTGGAAGCCAGCATATGGACAAGCCAGTGTGGACTGACCAGCAAAAACGTACATTGATCAGCTCTGTGCGGATGCAGGATGCTGCATAGAGGACCTCCCGAGAATAATAAGCGATAGGGACCGATGGAGAGAGATTGTCATGGATATCCGCGCTGACAGCGCGACATGATGATGATGATGATGATGATACTGAGGATAAGTGTACAAAATAATTAAGGACAGACTTTTGAGAAATACTAGTGGACGTTTTATTTCCCTATAACCAAACAAATAGTTAAAAAATGTGACGGGAGGCGTCAATGTCGTAATTTTGGTTATAATTATTTATTTACTGGCACCCCAGCAAGCCAGTCGGACACAAGGACCATTAACGTGGGGATCACGCACAAACCGCAGCTTATGCGTGGCAAGTACAAAAACTGCGTGGATACCATCGGCATTTCTCTATTGTGAGCGCCCAGGCACTGGCAATAAAACCAACCATGCCCCTTTAAATCAAGTGGGAAGGTGTTGCCTTGGGGGTGGTTCCCTGGGATCACGCTGTTATTTGATTCCTTACCAGCCTATGGCCGAAACCACTGGACACACGACCCGAGGGTCAGGTAAGTAAGGTCACGTAATTTTGGTTATATGTTTGTGGTATTTTACACGAAAGCTTCCAGTAAAAGTAAATGAATAATAATAATAATAATAATAATAATAATAATAAAAACAAACTTAAGAATTGCACTTATTTCAAACGTAATATGTGGAGGCGTTTGTTGAGTAATGGTTATCTTTCATCATCTGATTCTGTTTCCAGTCACAATGATGATTTAAGAAGTTGCATCTACAGACAGGATATTTTTTTTTATATTGAAGCTAGCAACAAAAAACGCCCACCGACCGGTGTAAAAAATAATTTTTGAAAGATATAGGGAGTGGGAGTTAAAAATTCAATGTCAGAAGGTTTGTATCATAAGTAAGCAAAATTTATTAAAGAAGTAAAAAATAAAACAATTTGAAATGGAAACTTAGTTCTGTCACCCTCAAATAAAATGTTGCGTGCATTTATCAATTATTAATTAAATAATTATTTTGAATATTTTACACATAAATTTTACACAAAATCGTAAGTATTTATTTATTTGTATACTTTTTAGTTAACTTCTTGTTAATGAAAAATGGGCGAGAGTGTATTTTGAGTGTATATATCACAAGAATATTGTGACGTAAACTGTGACGTAGTTTTTGTTGCAGACTGAAATACACCCAATCTCCATTATGAATGGAAGTTAAAATAAGTTGATTTCATGATAATTTAGTTACAAACACACACACACACCACACACACACACACACACACACACACATGTATATAACTCTGATAGTGTGGAAAAATAGATAATTCAGTTTGTAAATAAAGAAGTGTAGAAGCTGATATCTGGGGAAAAAATTAAAAAAAGAAAAGACCAAAACACCTATACTGTCTGAAAATAATCATTTTTATTATAATGTAGTTGCAAAAAGCAAGAACAAGTATATTTTGGCAGCATTTTCTCTTTTAAACACGTTTGGTTGAACTCGAGTGACAATTCTTTTCGTACGAGTTTTTGTTCAATCCTTTCAAGGTCTCTGGCCATCCTTTTTGGTATAGGGTGGAAGTGGTGTAGCAATCCACCAAAGGTTTCTCTACGAGTGCTTTCGGCATGTCGATCTGCCACTACCAATTCTTACGCTACTGCTCGTTTTTTTAAAAACGAGACACCACAAACATACTATCAGTTTCCAACCTGAAGATGGCAGATCGACATGCCGAAAGCGAGAAACTTTTGTCTGACTCATTAGATTTATCATTATTTCTCTACCTGAGCACCTTATTAGAGCCTGGCTTGAAAGTATGAACAAAAACTCGTACGTACAAAGAATTGTTGATACGACAAAAACCACACAAACACACACACACCAATACATATTATATATATATATATATATATATATATATATATATATATATATATATATATACAGTATATCTAGGACAAGGAAACGTCTATTATAAAACTTCGGAGAGAGAACCTGTTGCGTTCCTGTTGCATGGGCGACAGCTCATCCTCCATATCAACCCACTCATACTACATGGTTCCTCGTTTTTCGGATACTTCATTATCTTTTGTAGACGGACGGAGGCCAACATCTTTGTAAGGAATAGACACGACAAGACGAGTTAAAATCCCGGACCTTGCTGTTTGCATTTCACAAAGCACTTCGGAAAGGTATTGATCTAATTAAACTAATTCTTAAACCTTAATTAGGCAACCAGTCTAGGAGAAGGAAAAACTTTGAATTCAAACCTGTTAAGTTCGATTAAAAATTTGACCTTGTCTCACATCTTGCTCTTGCGGAGGGTTAGGTAAACGCATACAAGGATGGCTTTGGCATTAACTCTTTACCAGCTATAAGCCGCTCACAGCTATTTTCTTACCACTGCGCATACCACACCCAACCAAAGTAAAAAAAAAACCTGATGATTAGTTCATTATAAAAAAAGTCGTCGGGGCGGCCTAATGTCAGTATCAGCCAATCAGCGAGGAAGTCTATCCCCTTTTCACTAGCGCTAGTTCATTATAATTGAGCAAAATGACTCAGATTACAATAATTATAGGACTTTATTTGAATAGAATAAGTTCTGAAGTGATTAAATAGTGAACTTTGAAATATCCCATCATACAGTTAAAAATACCAAGAAAATTTGGTACATCGTGCGGGGCGGGGGGATTCGGTAGATAAAGAGTTAAATAATCAACGAAGGTTGATATGTTAAAGAAATTAAACCTTATCTTCAGTTCGGCAATGGCAGTCGAAGGAAATGAAATTAAGTAGATTATATTAAGATTCAAGTAAATATTATTAAGCAAATATTATTAAAAAAAAACTGAATACCTTATAGTAATCTTTTTAGTTAATCATAATTTGATTATTACTGCTAACAGGACCTGTGGATATACCACTATATACTAAAGAAAGAAAGTAGGGGAAAGATAGAGAGGAGGTGGGTGCACAGAAGCGATAACGCTAATCTGTTTAAATCAAATTTAATGAAAAGATGAAAAGAATGAAAGAAAGAAAAAAAGAGTAAGAGAGAGATTTAAATCAAGATTATTATACTATTTCTCGGAATTTTTGAGATGAGGCTTGATAATTAGTATTATTTGGATTATTCGGACTATTGTCCTCATCTTCATTGTTATCTTTCCGAGTCCGACAAGAAATACCTGAAGAAGGCCGGAGGGCACATCGGCTGAAACGTTGTACAGATAACAATGAAGATGAGGACAATAGTCCGAATAATCAGAGCGTTCGGTTAGAAACCACAAGGTTCCTTGTTCGATACCGGTCCTCGCCAACGCAGCCTATGAGTAGCACAGGTATCTGTGCGGTAAAGTAAGGAGCTGATGGTAGGTGTGGCGCTCCACCTCAGATGCTAAAAACAATCTCCTTGGTCTAGCGCTATTGAAAAGGGGTAGACTCCTCGCTGACTGCTGATACCGACTTTAGGCCGCCCCGACGACTTTATTTACTTTACTTTATTATATATAAATTTTTATTTACAATAGCTCTTAAGTGAACATATCAAACGTTGTAATACTTAAATTATCATACTGTGATATATCCACAGGTCCTGCTAGTTCTTACTATTGTGTCCAAGCAAACATCCTGATACTTTCAAGCATATCCTTATCAATTACTGTCTTTACTACGTATCCATAAAATACTCCCTTTAATAATCAAGTAAATAGTAAGAAGGAGTGGTCTAAGTTATATGTAGAAAGTGCTCAATACACTAAATAGAGCAGTATTATATGGACCTAAAGGAGTCAGAAACTACCTACCTAGGTTTCACCTGAACGGCTCATCCGGATATTTATTTATTTATTTATTTATATACTTATACAAGGAGTATATCTAGGACAAGGAAAAGTGTATTATAAAACATCCGCTGTCTAGCGGCTATACCTCATTTCAAGGAAAGGTTAGAAGAATAAACCCTGAAATCAAATCCGGAGCTGGAGTCCCTAAAGGTGATGCTGAACTTCAGCACTATCCAACAACTCCTGCGACACTATCGTTACCAAACCGCTTTTGTGTCTTTACTATGTATCCATAAAATCCCCCATTTAATAATCAAGTAAATATTAACAATAAATCCTTAATAAATATTTTCTCTCCTTGAGTGACGCTTTCATCCTTTTTAACAGTCAGCAATCGCCAATATTGACGCAGACACACAAAGAAAAATATATTTTGCATTTATATGAAAAAAAGAAAAAAAAAGAAAAAAAAGAATTACCTGTTTAATAACCTTGCCTGACCTGGAACTAAATAACCTTAAGTATGTTCTCAGAGAAAAAGCAAAGAATTAGTTTTTATTACGCGTTTCAAAAGATTCACCTGGGCATGAATTACTTTGCTAAGAGTTCTGTGGCCATTTTGAGGCTCGATTGTTATAGCATTCTATCAAATCTTTGTGGCGTGCATGAAACTCAGATGTGAAGTAAAGGTATAAAAAATTGCAAGGGAAAGGTATAAAAAATATTGACTATAGTGGTCGTTATAGTTGCAGATTGTGGTGGGAGTAGTTGTGGGGGGAGGGGTAGTTGTTCTTGGAATGAATAAAGCTGAGAGAAAACAATACAATAGTAATAGCTCCATGTGTGTGTGTGTGTGTGTGTGTGTGTGAAGAGAGAGAGAGAGAGAGAGAGAGAGAGAGAGAGAGAGAGAGAGGAGAGAGGAGAGGAAGAAATGTGAAGGAGAATAGGGAGGGAAAATGCGATATATATATATATATATTGAGAGAGAGAGAGAGAGAGAGAGAGAGAGAGAGAGAGAGAGAGAAAGAGAGAGAGAGAGAGAGAGAGAGAGAGAGAGAGAGGTGAGAGGGAGGGAGAAAGTGCGATCGAGAGAGAGGAGAGAGAGCGAGAGCGAGAGCGAGAGAGAACGTGAGAGAAAAGGTTAGGGAAATAAAGAGCGACAGGGAAAGAGAAGAAGGAAAAGAGACACAAAGAAAGAAGAGTGAGCAGTATATATATATATTATATATTAGTCCGAAAATAATTGTAATAGTGCTAGTGAAGTTCGAACTCGCTACTACTATGTCGCAGTCCAATATACCATGGTGACACGCCCTATATATGAGAGAGAGGGTGAAGAGTCGGATAGGTAGGTAGCGATAGTGAGAGATATATGGATAGGTTAGTAGTGAGGTAGGTAGATAGATAGACACACACACACAAACACACACACACACACACAGAGAGAGAGAGAGAGAGAGAGAGAGAGAGAGAGAGAGAGAGAGAGAGAGAGAGAGAGAGAGAGAGAGAGAGAGAGTGGCGAAATAGAATGAGAGAAATTAAAGAAAGAGAGGTAAAGAGAGCGACAGCGAGAAAGAAGTAAAAGTGAGACTACGAGAGAAGAGTGAATGAGTGTGTTTTTATGCGGTAGGTAGATAGGTAGGTAGGTAGAGAGAGAGAGAGAGAGAGAAGAGAGAGAGAGAGAGAGAGAGAGAGAGAGAGAGAGAAATGGTTAAATAGAATGAGAGAAACAGAGGTAAAGAGAGCGACAGAGAGAAAGAAGAAAAAGTGAGACAACGAGAGAAGAGTGAGTGACTGTGTTTTTATGCATAAGATATATAGGTAGATAGATAGATAGATAAGAGGGCGGGAGAAAGTTCTAGGATTTACTCTATATTAGCAAAACATACAAATCTTTCTTGCTGACATACGTTCAATACAAGACGTATAAACTGAGCTTGCGTTTTGTACTTTAGTCAAAGCGAACAGCTTAAAAGGATTTGGTTCCGAACTCTGGACTGACCACGCCATCAGATGTCAAGCCGTTGTACTTTTACTTCATTCACTATTTCCATTTCAATTATTTTTCTTTTCTTGGTCATTCACTCGGTTTTTTTCTTCTTCTTAATCGCTAACAGTGCTTTCCCCATACAACTGGATTTATGTTATTTCTTTTTTCTTGTGTGGCTATTCAGACCACATGACCCTTTTTTTTTCTTAATGTAATCCTTACTTAGTTTCATTTTTATATATACTAGCAAAATAAAAAAACGCCCTCTGGGCGACGTAAAATAAAATTGCCTGAAGGGGATGGGAGTTGAAAATTTAATATCAGAGAGTTTGTATCATAAGTAAAATAAAATCATCAAATTTATTAAAGGAGTAAAAAATAAAATAAATTTATTAAAGGAGTAAAAAAAAAAATAAAAAAATTGAAATGGAAACTTAGTTCTGATAACTTTAAATATATACTAAAATAAAATATACTATACTATAGATAGATAGATAATACCAGGTATGTATTTATTAAAACTTGTTTAAAAAAACACAATGAGGACTGTCTAACATTGCATGCTCACATTTTTAGTGTATTTATTCTACGTTATGGCGTTTTAGGTCGTGTGACGTAATCAGTGACGTCGTTTTTGTTACAGACAAAAACCGGAAGCGAATCTCCATTATTAATAGAATATAGATTGTATTTTCTCTTCGTTTTTCGTTTACGTTTTCGGCTTTTAATGTTTTTTTAAAGTTTTTTTTACAATCATCATCAGTTCTATTCATTATTTTTGTTTGTTAGTTTGTTTCATTCTTTCTTTCTTTCGTCTTTTAACCCTTTCTTTCACTAGTCTGTTCTTTCTTTCTTTCTTTCTTTTATTTCCTTCTATCTATCTATCTATCTATCTTTTGCATGCCTTTTCTTTTTTTCTGTCTTTTCTGTTTTACTTTCTATCTATCTTTTTTCTTCTTTCTTTCTTTCTTTCTTTCTTTCTTTCTTTCTTTCTTTCTTTTGCTTGACTAATTTGTCTTTTTTCTTTCTTTTCCTTGCCTTTTCGTTCTTTGTTTCTTTGTTTCTTTGTTTTGTGTTACTTTTCTCTCTCTCTCTCTCTCTCTCTCTCTCTCTCTCTCTCTCTCACTTTCTTTCTTTCTTTTTTCTCTTCTTTGCCTTTTCTTTCTTTTTTTTCTCCTTTTCCTTTCTTTCGTTTGCCTTTCTTTGTTCTTTCCTTCTTTCTTTCATTCTTTTGCTGTTGCGAGCATTTTCTTTTCTTTCTTTCTTTCTTTCTTTCTTGATTGCTTGCTTGCTTTTTGCTTGTCTTTTCTTTCTTTCCTTCTTTTTTACTTTCTCTCTTTCTTTTGCTTGAACGTTTTTTTTCATTTTCTCTCTTACTCTTTCTTTTATTTTTGTTACTATTTTTCACTAATACAAATAATTTTCACACAGTTTCAAGATTTCAAGTATTCCTACCTAATACCAATAATTATATGGTTTCAAGTAATTATTTCTATTTAATAATAGTTATTCATTTGCTTACAAGCAACTAATAATAATCATGAATAAACAATTTTAGCTTCAAGTAACTATTCTGAAGAAAAATAATTTACAGTTATATGTCATCAAATATTCCTATCGAATACGAATAATTTTTAAACACATCTATTTGACCAATAGATGCGTACGTAAGAGGTAATTCCACTCCAGATTAGAGTCGACCTAAAAGTAATGACAATGAAGAGATATTCCACACTTCCCAGATCTCCTGAACTGGAACCTCACCATCGGATGCAATGTAATGTCAATCCCTGTACACTCCTTTTCGTGGCGTGGGAAAATCTTCCCTTTTTGTCAAGGATACAATTTGCGTAAGGATGACTGGTCACTGAGTAACATTTTATCATAATGGAGATTGCTGTAACCGAAACCACGTTACCATAAATGTCACAAGTCCCTTAGTTATTTACTATAATATAAATAACTAAGGGACTTGTGACATTTATTAAATCATCGTTATTTAATCTTTATTAGCATCTTATCTATTAACAATGTTTCTATCAAGGTTTAGCTGAGATAGATTTGCCTCAAAACAGCCCATATTATTAATGTGTTATTAATGTGTATAAGATCATGCGATGTGTGTTATATATCACTAAGAAATAAATATCTACATAGTGTTTGGTTTGAATAATTTGCATTCCGGCTTTAATGTAAACCGTGTTTAATAAATAATTACTTGATGTTATTGATTTCTAATATTATTGTCATATTCCCAAACGTATTAAAATCCTATGTATAATTGTATATTGAAATCAATTAGAATAAAGTAAAAATAATTGAGATATTTTTTTGTTCATATTAAATCTCATTAGTCATTCTATGATTAAGTAACGTATATGATTAAATTTAAACTTGAATATTTGTGCCTGGATGGCGCATTTTTTGCTAGATGAGTTAATGATTAATCTTAAACAAAAAAACTTAACAATTATTTCAAATTAGATTAAAAACTAGTTATTTTCTATATATTAATACTCTAGTTCCTAAATTGTATGACCGTTATCATCATACAATACACCCTGGTTAAAAATGAGAACGTCCAAACCGTCCAAGATGAAATGCAAAAATTGAAATACTGATTATCAGGTGTTGCTTATAATGCGTAAAAATAATGATACTACTACTACTACTCCTACTACTACAACTACTACTACTACTACAACTAATAATAATAATAATAATATTATTAATTATTATTATTATTATTATTATTATCCCTACTACTACTATTACTACTACTGCTACTACTACACACAAACATATATAATAATGATAATAATAATATAATAATTATTATTATTATTATTATTATTATTATTATTATTATTATTATTATTATCACTGCTACTACAACACACACACACACACACACACACACACACACATATATATATATATATGAAGTGTTCAAACGATGTGTTTGAAATATATATATATATGTTTAAGGAAGTACGTGGTGTAATGGTTAAACTCATGGAAAATGGACTCGTTGCCCGAGTTCAAATCCTGGATGCTGTAATTGCATTTCACTTAGCGCTAATACCCTTGGGAAAGGTATGAATCCTATTTTCCCTCTAGCTATGGATAAATAGTAGGACAGAATGGGCTCTTTAACCTTGGTTAGGCAACCGGTCTAGGAGAAGGAAAACTCTGAATTCAAACCTGAAATAAGAAATTGATCTTGTGTCACATCCTGCTCGTGCGGAGGGGTCGGTAAATATATATATATATATATATGTTTTGTTTTGTGTGTGTTCCAGTGTGGTTTTGGTATTAAATAACCCACAAAGGCTTGTATGCCATTAAACAAAGAAATCAAACCAAACCAGAGTGGACCTGGAAGTAATGGCAATGAAGGGGTTATCCTCACTTCTCAAATCTCCATTTCCGATATCCATCAAACGTCTTTGGACAGTCAATGTTTCTTTGTTTTTTTCTTTCTTTCTTTGACCAGCCATACACACCGACATAAAAAAATAATATGGTGGTTCGTTAACAGTTGGATGTAAATATATTCCTCAGGCCGAAGAAGAGGAACTATGGAGATGCATAAAATCGGTCTCGATGCCAATTCCAAAAGCGCTGTTCCTCAGCAATGCTGGCATGAAGACTGATGGCTTCCGACCTGCATCTTAACTTATGCTTGTTGTCATGGTTACAGCCAGAAGGTTCTTCTAGTCAAACTCTCTTCTTCTTTTCTCTTCATTTTTAGTTCTGTCTCTCGAGTTTTATTTAATTCTTCTCTTGATATCACTCTCTTCTTTCTCTATGCTCTCTCTCTTTCTCCATCATTTTATTGTTCTTTTAATTTCTTCTTTTGTACTATGATCCCAGCTTTCTACAGTACTGCTTCTTTCTTTCTTTCTTTCTTTCTTTCTTTCTTTCTTTCTTTCTTTCTTTCCTTCTTTCGCTTGTCTTTTCTTTCTTTCTTTCTTCTGTCTTTCTTTCTTTCGTTTGTCTTTTCTTTCTTTCTTTCTTCTCCTGTCTTTTCTTTCTTTCTTTCTTTCTTTCTTTCTTTCTTTCTTCTTTCGCTTGTCTTTTCTTTCTTTCCTTCTTCTTCTTTCTTTCGTTTGTCTTTTCTTTCTTTCTTTCCTTCTGTCTTTCTTTCTTTCTTTCTTTCTTTTCTTTTTCTTTCTTTTCTTTCTTTCTTTCTTTCTTTCTTCTTGTCTTTTTTCTTTCTTTCCTTCTTCTTTTTTCTTTCTTTCTTTCTTTCTTTCTTTCTTTTCTTTCTTTTCTTTCTTTCTTTCTTTCTTTCTTTCCTTCTTTCTTTCTTTCTTTCTTTCTTTTTTTCGCTTGTCTTTTCTTTATTTCTTTCTTTCGCTTGTCTTTTCTTTCTTTCTTTCTTTCTTTCTTTCACTTTTCTTTTCTTTCTTTCTTTTCTCTATCGTTTGTCTTTTTTTTTCTTTTCTTCCTTCCTTTTTTGCTTTCGCTTGTTTTTTCTTTTTTCTTTCTTTCTTTCTTTTTTTCTTCATTCTTTTGCTTGCCCTTCTTTCTTTCTTTCTTTTGCTTGTCCTTTCTTTCTTTCTTTCTTTCTTTCTTTCTTTCTTTCTTTTGCTAGCCTTTTTTTTTTTCTTTCTTTCTTTTGCTAGCCCTTCTTTCTTTTTTCTTTCTTTCTTTCTTTCTTTCTTTCTTTCTTTCTTTCTTTCAATTCCTCTCTTAAAAATCTTTATATCCTTCCATTCAGACTTCCAACTCCGTTATCTTCCAACATTTCTGAATGGAAAACCACTCTCTCTTATTTTGCATCTATATTTTATGCTTTCTCTCTCTTTCCTTCTGTCTCACTCTCTTCCCCCTCTCCAACAATCTTTTTATTCAGATTTCCTTTCTGACTTCCGCCCTCGTTATCTCTCAAATTGTATCACCGACAAACCACCCCCTCGTATATTGCATTATATTATGTACTTTCCCTCTCTTATTCCCCCTCTCTTTTACACTTAAATTCCACTCTTCTCTTTCTTATTGCACTGCCCTTCTATTTGTGTATCTATATTCTGTCCCTCTCCACTTCTGTCCCCCTCTGTCTCAATCTCTCACACTCTTTCCTTTATCACTCTCTATAACACTTAAACCCCCCTTCGCATTTCTTTATCATACTGCCCTTCTATTTTTGCATGTATATTCTTCTCTCTCTCTCTCTTCTCTCTCTCTCTCTCTATATATATATATATATAATATATATATATATATCACTCACTCCTTTCTTTTTCTCTCCTTTCCTTCCACTTTTTTCGTTTTATTTCTCTCATCCTTTCACTCTTCTTCTTCTTCTTCTTCTTCTTCTTCTTCTTCTTTCATACTCTTACTCTCTTCCTCTGTCTCAAACCCTGTCTCCATCTCTCTCTGTCACTTGTCTCTCTCTCTCTCTCTTATCACCCTCTATCACACTTGAATCCCCGCTCCCCTCTCTCTCTCTCTTCCTTATTATTCTATCTATTCAAAATCAACACTGTGAACCGGCTTGATCGTAAAAACCACGAGTTCGTTTCCGCGTTGGCAGTTTATGCCGCTAAATATGACGTTTACTCTGTGTGTCTATTTTTCTCTCGTTTGTTGCCTAGCAACAGACCTTCGAGATGGCGGTAATGTGTTGCTTAAGCCGTCATCAGAGAGCCGTTACAATCTGGGGATGCAAACGATAAAGCCTCACGTTATCCCTTCACGTTGTTATTGCTGTGTGCGTGAGCGTTCGGGTCAGCTTTGGGGGGAAGACCCATGCCGTCAATTGGCGCATAAGAAACCAGGACAAAAGTCAATGGCTGTCGTTTTTATGATTTTTTAATAGACAGCACGGACTACTGATTTTACAAGCGGGCATGCGTATTGAATACAGTGCGAATTAATGACACTGAGACGCCTTGTCAAAATCATAATTCAACGGCTTGAAGTAGGTTAGTTGGGTTTTACGGCATGTCAACCCCTGTTGGGTTATTTTATGCTGAAAACGTTTTGTTTTATTCTTTCTTGATGGTATTGAATTTTTAAAACTCAATTTTTTAAAAACACATTTAAAAAATCATTTTTGACCCACTCACACATTCCTTCTTGATGGGTTCTCAGTTTTTTAAAACTCAATATTTTAAACACATTTTTTAAAACTCGTTTTTTTATTTGATCCATAAATGGGGTCCTAATAGGTACTACTGCTCTGGGTCAGAGTGAACCTGGGAGTAATGGTGAAGAAGGTCAATCTATATTTCCCAGAGCTCAAGAATTGAAACTTCACCATCAGATACTGACATTAAAACCCTCAGCCAACCCTTCTAGTACATATATATATATATATTATATATATATATATATATATATATATATATATTACCAAACCCCTCCGCACGAGCAGGATACGACACAAGTTCAATTTCTTAAGCGGAGTTTAACAGGTTTGAATTCAGAGTTTTCCTTCTTCTAGACTGGTTGCCTAGCCATGGTTAAAGAGTCCAGTCTGCCCTGCTATTTACCCATAGCTAGAGGGAGAATTGGATTCATACCTTTCCCAAGGGTATTAGCGCCATGTGAAATGCCAACAGCTTCGTCCAGGAATTGAACTCGCATTGACGAGTCCATTTCCTACGACTCCAACCATTAGACCACGCGCCCCTAGTTCATATATTGCATAAAATGGTTGGAGCCTGCCATAAGGACAATAGGGTTGAGACAATCTTATTGGTACTAGGCTTGATGTGACCAGCCGATTGATCGGAGGAGTCTTCCCGACCGCCCGTCTAGCCTAAATAAGGGTCAAAGTGGAGTGTGACTTGAGGTAGACCTGAAATAAAGAATAATTAAAAACTACTAGATGGTTGTGGCGTTGGCTGGGACAAATAACCAGATAGGTAATATGAAGTGTAGTACAGGGAGTCGTGCAACAGATTTAAAATATATCAACAAAGATGGCGGTCTTGTTGGAAGGCTATAAGTAAAAAAGTATATAAAAGATAAAACTTCAAGAGTTGAACTTTCATTTGGTTTTGACTAAATTAGTCTAACAATGTGAGTTATTGAAGTTTAGATTTTTGAAACTGTTGCAGTACTTTATAAATACCATATATAATGATCAAATGTAAAAGTAAAGTAAAGTCGACGGGGCGGTCTAAAGTC
>CM042138.1:20470983-20485983 GCA_023376005.1 Doryteuthis pealeii | reverse complement strand
TGTTTGCCGATTTTCTTCTGTTTTCTTTTTTTTTTTTTTTCAAAAAATAAAGACATTATGATGATGATCACTATTTGGATAAACTCTTTCTTCGCTCAAAGTTTTCCACAGATAAGATAATGAAATCTTTCTTGAAATACTCGTCGCAAACAGAAATAATATCGAAAATTAATTGTTAGTTGAAACAGAAGCTGATATATTGGGAAAACAGCAAAATTAATCGATTGGAAATAGCTAAATATTTATAGAATCTTTCTCTGTATCTCTATCACACACTACCCTTCCTCTATCACCCCCCTCTCTCTCTCTCTTCTCTCTCTCTCTCTCACACACACACACACACACACATACACACTCTGAAACAGTTACATGCATTTATAAATGGCAAGTCGTCACTCGTTTTATGTCATAAATTGTCATTGGAATTTTGATGAACATGAAAACAAACAGTGGTGGCGCTCATCTTGTCCAGAAGATAATCGGCTAATACGCTAACAAATGCTCTTTAATTGTAAAACCTTTCATGATAAATAAATATAGCTCTTAAGCCTGTGATCAAGCACTTTACACACACACACACACACACTAACACACACACATACACACACATTCATTATTATTATTATTATTATTATTATTATTATTATTATTATTATTATTATTATTATACTAAAGCTGAACGAATCAATGTTTGTCTCCTAAAGGCTTTTTTACTGTTTATTTTAATGACACAAAAGTTATACTAAATTATTCCTTATTTTCAGGATTGAGTTATGTTTGAAAAATTCCATTTTAATTGGATCTAATTAGTCGTAATTTGCAATTAAGTCAAAAACTGACCCGTCTCTTACTTTACATTCTGCCTCTCACTCTCTTCCTTTCTATGTATATCTTGAATACCTCCTCGTTATATATGTTAGTTTCTCAGTGAGGGAGAGAGAGAGAGAGAGAGAGAGAGAGAGAGAGAGAGAGAGAGAGAGAGAGAGAGAGAGAGAGATTGGAGAGTTTGAAATGGATTTGTATATAAAGTTTCATAAGCTGCCAGCCCGGCCAACATCTTCATTCATAATAAATTTAAATTAGGTCAAATGTTCCCTTTCTTAGAACTCTCACAAATGATTTTAATGTTTTTTTTTAAATTCATAAACCTTATTTATTGCTTTAAAAATTTAATATATATATATATATATATATATATATATATATATATATATATATATATATACATGGTGTGTATGTGTATATATATATATGTGTGTGTGTGTGTGTGAATGTGTGTGTGTGTAAGATGAACAAAAAGTGATAAGACGAACAGCAATATTTCTCTTGTGTTAATTATTTTTTAATTGTTCTCAACTAGTTTCGTCCATATACCATATACTTATATGTGTGTGGTGTGTGTGTGCGTGTGTGTGTTGTGGTGTATTTGTGTAAATGTGCCTGTTCATATCTATGGTAAGGGCACCTGGTTATATATATATATATATATATATTGGTTTGTTGATTGGTTTTGAAGGCTATCACAATGCAAGTGTAAAGAAAAATAAGGTAACTATGGTGTTGTTTGTTAACCTGTCATTTCTTCCTAATATTTTGAGATAAAATCTCACCCACAGAAGATCTCCAGAACTGAAGTTGTTGCTAGCGACTGTCCATTTGATATATATATATATATATATATATATATATAGTCATCCCCAAACACCGTTCCGACGTATTCCGTCTCTTCAGTATCGCTAGACATTTGCAGGATACCTCCAGCCAGGATGGAAACCCAATCGATTCATCATCAATCAGGCTTCTTAACCACCTATAGACTTGGAGTAGGATTTTACCTGATAAATACATACATCTGCATATATATATATATATACACACATATATTCCACTGGACACTATGACATTTGATTATTTTTGTTGTTGTTCAGAGAGTAAAACAAAGTCCTTGCAAAGAGCGAAAATAATCGTAAACACCAGAGAGATGACAGAAAACAGAGACAACACGGGAATGGTAGAATCCTGAATGATCCTTATTTTGAGGCATGAAATCTCAAGTGGTTGGACGTCGAATGTCCGTTTGAGTTTGAAGACAGTGTGAAAAAAGTCAATGAATCTGTTGGAACCCAGAAGAAGCAGTTAACTGACAGTTGGGCATCTGAAATCTGGCCCACCCCAAGGGAACTAAATCCCTCTCACACTGGATTAGGAAGTCATACAAAAATAACGCGCGAAATAGAAGCGCGAAAGTAGCAATAAAAACATGGCTGCTTCGAAAGGATAGTTTTGCAAAAGAGAACACAATTGTGACGAAAGGGTTAAACGGTAAATAGTCTTGAGGATGTACAGAAGAGATTCCAAGGAATAAACTAACTTTTTGCTCCTCTTTTACCGATGCATAGACATTAATACTTGTTACAAGTAGGAATATCGTTTTTCTCATAAGTGCCGTCTTTTTCATCTTGTATTGTTCGTCACATTCTTAGATCGTAAGGTTAATACCGACACTTTGTTTTCGTGTAAATGGAGATAGATTCAAGCACTAGATTGGCATACAGATCATTTCTCTCATGATCGCAACTATATATATATATATATATATATATATATATATATATATATATATATTATATATATATCATTATTCATCTCCATTATATTATATATATATATATATAATATATATATATATTATATATATAATATAATGGAAATAGTATAGTAAATATAATGAAGAATGAATATGAATATATATATATATATATATACATATATATATATATATATATATATATATATTTGTATATGATAAGTATTAACTTACGTGTGGTATAGAACGATCGTGGAAGCGCACAATATCCAGAGTTAAGGTTGAGAAAAAACAAAATACAAAGTGCTCAATACAATGTAGAGCATAAATTTATTTAAGAATGGAAATGATAACCTACTCGAGTTTCATCGATAGATTCTTCAGGGTTACTTTTAAATTACTCGAGTTTACGATTAATCTTGGTGTTATAAACAAAATCAAAAAACCTTCCTGATCTACGAAAAGTAAACAAGCGTTCCTCTACTGAATTTAAGTCCATTCCAACGGGCATGTTTATAACACCAAAGATTAATCGTAACTCGATTAATTTAAAAGTAACCCTGAAGAATCTATCGATGAAACTCGAGTAGGTTACTCATTTCCATTCTTAAATAAATATATATATATATATATATATATATATAAGTAAGGAAATAACAAAAGACTTAGAGATTTAGCTTTATAGTCTATTTCAGGGAGCTTAGACTATATAAAATATAAATATAAATAGACTATAATGCTAAATCTCTAAGTCTTTTGTATTTCTACTTATATATTTGCTCTGTGACTCTAACATTAAGAGCACACATTGAGCTCTCAAAACTGCGACTTGTTTTTCTAAATAAAACTCTTGTGTCGTAAGGAAGATTTCTTTCTCTGGACTTTTGATTATATATAATATATATATTATATATATATATATATATATATATATATATATATATATTTGAAAGCGTTTTTATCGACTAATATCTTTTAGTGCTTTGAAGCCGATAAAAGTAACCCACCCCAAGTTCTTTTTTTTATCAACAAGTAAATGCAAATATTTTACCCACCCCCATTTAAAATGTTTTTGTATTTTATTCAAAACAACTGTAAAAAATATTTTAAGTAAATATGACCGAGTTTCGAAAATAAGAATATATCATTAAACAAAATCAAATAGAAAATATTTACATTTACTTGTCGAGTAAAGAAATGGGGTGGGGGTGGGGGTAAAATATCGCTTTCATATCACGTTAATTACTCGGGACAAAGGCCTTAAAACAGCTACAGAGTTAAGTAGCATGGGTTGGATTTTTAGCAAACACAGCATAGCATTTTATAGGGAAAAGAATAAACAAGAAAAAAAAAAGAAAAAAAAAACATGGTTCGCACAACAGAGTTAAACACAAAATTTGACTATGCAGTTATGAGTTAAAAACTCTTTTGCAAAATAAATGTCGCCCAACACAGATTCCAATGCATAGTAGTAACGAGCTACAAACTCTTTTATAAAAAAAAGAAGAAAAAAGTTTATCCAAACAAGACAGATTTCGCTACCCATAAGTCACGCGTTAAAATCTGCCTCCCCCTTCCCCGACGTCGCAGCAAAAATATCCTTTATATGTCTACTGGAGAGGAGACTGGCTTGGAATGGCCAGTCCACTGCTGCTCCACATGGGTTACGCCACAGCCCGCTCACCCCCTATCTTAAAATTAGTTTTAAGATAGTTAAATGCCTCTAACACAATAACTCTCCGTTTTCACTCTCACTATTACTCAAATATAGAGAGGGTGAGAGTAATTTACAGAATGACAGTGAGGGTCGGGTCAGTTGTTTAAATTGCTAATTACGACTAATTAAAACCAATTAAAGTGGAATTTTTTTCAAACATTAAGTAGTTCTGAAACCAAGGAATATTTTAGTATACATTTTGTGTCAATAACCTGAATAGAAAAAAAACTTATGGAAATGAAAGGTGTCTATCTCAGCTTTAGTATAATAATAGAAGATAGATATAATGATTTCTTTTACACAAACACCAATTGAATCAACTGGTAGTATTTGGTTTACCTAACTGAAAGTGGAATCACATTACCATCACATTACCAATGAACCAGTTTTCATATGAAAGATGAAGAAGGCGCGAGTCTAACGATTCACTAATGAGAAGAAGCCAATTCCCACAAGACCCATTATTATTAAGTGCTGTAAAAAGAATAAAGTAAATAAGAGCATTTAATTATATTTATGTTTTTTTTTTTACATTTATTTTCTCTTTACCAATACAAATACAAACAATAGGTCCGCACATGAGAGTATGCGCATGATTTGATTATATCTATCTATCTATCTATATCCATTTACATCTCTTTCTCTCTCTCTCCCTCTCCCTCTCTCTCTCTCTCTCAATCAATCAATCAATCGATCTATCTCCAATTACATATATATCTATCTATTTATCTATATATCTCAGTCAATTTACATATCTATCTATATATCTATCTATCTATCTATCTCAGTCCATTTACACATCTATCTGTCTATCTATCTATATTGCATTTGGCACAAGATTTGACATCTAAAAGTATAATTATCGTTTATTTTTTGTTTCTTTATTTACATATTTTTATCCGTTTCTTTCATTCTTATATGTTCACCAGTTTTCATTCATTGATTCTTTCTTCTTTCTTTCTTTCTCTTGTGTTTTAATTCTTTCTTTCATTCTTTGTACTCCCTTTTTTTTCTTTTTCTTTCATTTTTGTTTCTATCCTTTCTTCTTTTCTTTCTTTCTTTCTTTCATTATGTAGTCTTTTAATTCTTTCTTTTTTCCCTATGCTTTCTTTCTTTTTTTTGTCTTTCTTTCTTCTTTCTTTCTATTTTTCTTTTTTTATCGTTTGTTTGCCTCTTAATTCTTTCTTTCATTCTTTCTTTCGATTGTCTTTTAATCATTTCTTTCTTTCTTTCTTTCTTTTCTTTGTATCCATGTTTTATTTCTCTTTCTTTCATTTTTTCAGTCCTTTTTCTTTCCTTTCTCCTTTCTTTCATTCTATAGTCTTTTAATTCTTTCTTTCTTTCTTTCTTCTTTCTTTCTTTCTTTCTTTCTTTCTTTCAATTACTCATAAATTATCTTCACCTTCATTTTTTCTCTCTTTTCTTTCTTTCTTTCTTTCTTTCTTTCTTCTTTCTTTGTATCCCATTTTTTATTTCTCTTTCTTTCATTTCTTTCTATCATTTTTTCTTTCCTCTCTTCTTTTTATCATTCTATAGTCTTTTAATTCTTTCTTTCTTTCTTTCTTTCTTCTCTTCTTCTTTCACTACCATTTACTTTCACTTTCATTTCTTTCTTTCTTTCTTTCTTTTTCTTTCTTTTCTTTCTTTTTCTTTTCTTTCTTTCTTTCTTTGTATCCCATTTTTAATTTCTCTTTCTTTCATTTTTTTCTCTCTTTTTCTTTCCTTTCTCTTTCTTTCTTCTATAGTCTTTTAATTCTTTCTTTTCTTTCTTTCTTCTTTCCTTCTTTCCTTCTTTCTTTCTTTCATTTTACTTTCACTTACTTCATAATTATCTTTCACCTTTCATGTTTCTCTTTCTTTTCTTATTTCCTTCCTTCTTTCTTTCTTTCTTCTTTCCTTCTTTCTTTCTTTCTTCTCTCTCCCCTTGTATAACCTTTTCTATATATTCATCCTCCTATTTTTTTTTACCATTCCTATAACCTTTCTCATCGCCTTGTTACCCCCTCTTTTAATATCTCTTTTTACTTTACTCTTTACATTTATTTTTATCATATTTGTTCGATTTCCTTTCCAGAGGGACTTCATTTTCATTCACTCATTTTCTTTGTATTTTGCATTATTTTCTTTCACTTGTTTCCTCTCTGCCCATCTTCTACGATGTTACTTAGAGCATCGAATGTTTTTCGCCGCTCGGCCAAGAAATATAAAGGTGCTCATGCAAACACCTTAAAGCGTGTTATGTGTCGGCGAAAATGGACGCCTAGGACACCATTAACACTGATGGGTAAATGGACGTTGTAAGGAGAGAACTATACAAAGATTTGTCGGACAGTTAAGAGACGAGAAAATCCTGACTGTTATATGGGAATCTGAACAGGGCAATTATAACTCTTTATATTTGATAGCAAAAGAAAAGAAAAGGAAAGAAAAGAAAAAAAGAAAAAAAGACGAAAAAATGAATGAAACGCTGAGAATCGGGGGTCTGATGAAAGCCTGGACATAGTGTGTAAACCCATGGGGCAATAGAGAAACATCTCTCCTCTACTCCAACGCCTCTCCCACTCTCTCTTTCTCTTTCTCTCTCTCATATTATATAAAAACTATGTATTATATGTTATCATTTGAGTAGTCTTAAATAAATGTATATAGAAACTTCCCTCTTATATACTATATATACAATAGATGATAATATATATGTTATATATTATAGACATATATGTATGTATATATATATATATATGTATATATATATATATATTACATATATATAATGTTTCGCTCTTCCTCAATATATAAATATTTATATTAAATAAGCTATAGTGTATATGTGTGTGTGTATGTATATATATGATGCATATACATAGATATATGTATATAGATAACTTTTGCCCTCTAGTATATATATATATGGTATCATATATGCATATATATATATAGAGAGAGAGAGAAAATAATAGTATGTATATATATATGTATATGTATATATTTAATATATATAATGTTTTGCTCTATCCTCATATATATATATATATATATATATATATATAGTATAGTATATATACCTATATGTGTATGTGGTGGTGTGTGTGGTGGTGTGTGTGTGGTGGTGGTGTGTGTATATGCTATTAATATATCGATAATACCACTGAAAAGGGATTAGAGACCTTTAGCATGCATAGTTATAACAGTATGTACTTTTATGCTGTACCTCATTCCTCACAAATAATAATAGTACAAATATAACTTTACCTATATATAAATAATATATATATTATATAGATATATTATATATATATATACTATATATATATATATCATTTATATGCCACTTCTCTTTCTCTTTATTTGTTCTTCAACACCACACACACACGACACACACACACACACACGACGCAACGCACACAACACACAACACACGCACCACACACACACACACACACCACACACATATATATATATTGAAAACCCAGCTAGTTGTATTGAAAATGCACATAAGATGTAGATTGAAAAGTTATATAGGAAATAAAATATTTTTTACGCTAAGACGTCCAAATTCTTTCCAGTGCCACTTGAAAGTGTTGGTGCCAACCGGTTATACACAGACAGAAATTGCCATTTATCTAGTAGATAACTGAATTTCTGAGAAGCCTGCGTAAGCTACTTCTTTAATTTTTTAAACTCATTTAATTCTTAGATACTATTTGCCTGAACTTTTGAGAACAATCTACGACCGTGTATTGAATAAAGAGTTCGCTTCTAAGTTTGTTTGTTTGTTTTGTTTTACGGCATATCAACCTCAGTGGGTCATTTAATGCCGACAAAGTTTTGAAATCAATTCATTCTTGATGAGAACTCAGTTTTTTTAAAACTCATTTTTTTCTATTTAACCCATAGATATGACCCTAACAGGTACTACCACTCCGGGTCAGAGTGGACCTGGGAGTAAGGGGGATCAGGGGTACTCCACATTCTCCAGACCTCCAGAACTGGAACTTCACCAGCAGATAAAGTTTAACGTCCTACCCAGGAAAATAAGACCCTCAACCCCCGACTTTTAGCGCATATATGATGAAAAGGGTTGGGGCTTGCCATAAGGGGAATATGGTTGGGACAATCATATAGTGGTAGGGCTTGACGTGACCAGCCGATTGATCGGAGGGGGCCTCACCGACCGCCCGTATAGTCCAAGTAAAGGCCAAAGTGGAATATTGCATGTCATGGACTGCTCAGCCACTTGGGTTCCATCCTTAAGTATCCCGGCCTGCCACCCACAGCCAACAGATGGTCACATTAGGGAGTCTTACCTCTCTGAAGAGGTGCAGTCGGTGTATTTTAAAGCCACATTCAACTCAGAGCTGTTGGTTTTAAGTTCCTTGAAGGCTCCCGATTACGACATTAAGGCTCTCGAATTCGACAAGAAACAACCGAAGAAGGCCGGAGGGCTCATCGGCTGAAACGTTGTATATATAACAATAACGATAAGGACAATAGTCCGAACAATCCAAATAATCCAAATTTATTCTTAGAGTTTTAACAATTACTTCAATATTCCTGTCTTAATCAAACTCTTGTACTTTATTCTCAAATTTTAAAGATAGAGGAGAAGACTTTCGGTATAAAATAACCCATCAAGAGTTGATCTCCAATGAAAAAACCAACCAACCAACCAACCGACGAACCAGACCAACCAATTTTTTAAGATAGAGGAAAAGGCAGGAACGCCATCGTAAATGAAAAGCAATTTAGGTTTTTCAAATCACACTCTTCAATCTGTCTCTTTTTCCTCATGTATCTCTCAATTTTTGACAAGCCCTGTCGGTGGGGGCTTTAGAATACACCGACTGCATCTTCACAGAGAGATAAGACCTTCTCAATGGTGTCACCTGATTTCCGTGGGGTGACCCGCTGATGCTTAAGGATGTAACCCTGGTGGCTGAGCGGTTCATGACATACAACACTCCACTTTGTCCCTTATTTGGGCTAGACGGGCGATCGGAGATGCCACCTCTGATCAATCGGCTGGTCACATCAAGCCCTAGCTCCTATATGATTGTTCCAATTCTATTGCTCTAATGGATAGCCCCCAACCCTTTTTATCATATATGTGCTAGAAGGCTGTGGTCTAGGGGTCTTAGTGTCCTGGGTGTGACGTTAAACTATCTGATGGTGAAGTTCTAATTCTGGAACTCTGGCGATGTGGAGTACCCCTTCATCACCATTACTCCCATGTATACCGTGACTCGGAGTTTTTGCCTGTTGGGGTCCCATCTATGTATTAAATATAAAAAAGCGTGTTTAAAAATATTGAGTTTAAGAAGAAAATTGAATACCGATTAAGAAGGAATCAAACACAACGCTTTCGGTATAAAATAACCCAGCAAAAGTTGACATGCCGTAAAAATCCAATCAACCAACCAACCGAATTTTGAGATAGAGGAAAAGACAGGAGCCCCATCGTAAATGAAAAGCAAGTTAGTTTTTTCAGAGCACACTCTTCAACCTGTCTATGTCTTCTTTTTTCACGTATCTCTTCCATTTTCTTTAGCTTCTTATGTTCAGCTCTACTAAGAAATCCCGCTCATCACATCTCGCTGAACTAAACAAGATAAAAGAATTCCCTCAAGAGGCGACACGGATGTAAATACACATTTCAATATAACGGAGATAACTATGAAATGATAATTAGAATCCTTCAATACAAAGATTATTATCATGGACTGTTTTTACAACGAGAACCCTGCGAGATTCTGGCTCGTCTAGTTATCATTAAACTATGTACTGACTAAACTATACACACATTTTTAGTTTGGTTTGGTTCTGGTTTATTTTACCTCATGTTCCCTTCTCATGACAAAGTTTTGAAATAATTCATTCTTAATGGATACCCATTTTTTATAAGCACATTGTCCCATTTAACCCATAGATGTGACCCTAACAGGTACTACCACTCAGAGTCAGAGTAGACCTGGGAGCCATGTTGATGAAGGGGTGCTTCACATTCCCCAAACCTCCAGAACAGTAGGTCATTTAATGCTTACAAAGTTTTGAAATAGTTCATTCTTAATGGATACTCATTTTTTAGAAGCACATTTTCCTATTTAAACCATAGATGGGATCCTAACAGGTGCTACCACTCCGGGCCAGCCACAGCCTTCTAGCATATATATGATAAAAATCATTTGGAGTTTGCCATAAGGGCAATAGGGTTGGGGCAATCATATAGGTACTAGAGCTTGACGTGACCAGACGATTGGTCAGAGGGTGCCAAAAGTAGAATGTTGCATGTCATGGACTGCTCAGCCACCTGGGTTCCATCCTTAAGCATCACGAGTCGCCACGCACGGCGAACAGGTGGCCCAGCTGGAAGTGTCTTACTCTTCTGCAGAGGTTCAGTCGGTGTATTCTAAAACCCCAGCCGATAGGGCGGCACATTTATAGTCATTATGACTTTGATTCGTGAACGAAGATAAAGGGGGTGGTCCACATTGCCTGTAGACATGTTCGTGGCTAATAATATCAATACAAGAAAGACAGGCACGGTCACAGCGGCTTCAGCTGAATGTCTGGTCATGGTTTGATGGCATTGTATTGTTGTTTTTCCTCTTGTGCCTTTTCTCCTTGCGAGTGGTCCTGTGGGTGTTTTAAAAGGTGTAAACTTCATGGTTAGTGGTGAGACGCATGATATCACGGTTTTCAGCTAGGGTAGACCATCGGGAATGGTTGACGTGACAGGCCAGGAGGGCGGGGTCAAAGTTTCGGTACCGGACATGTATGCCGAAAAAGGGGTCTCCTTATGGAAATATTATGATATTGTAAAAAGTACCTGGTACCTCTCAGGCGGGGGTCATTCCTAAAATGAGGTAACCAAGCGAGTACCCGGTACTATTAGTATTCTTTTGTAATTTAACAATTATACTTCTTTTTTAGACAATAAAAAAATAAAACGATATTCTAATCAATTATTATTCTGATAACTCCATTGCAATCTATTAGATTTCCATATGCCACAATTGAATGAGCTGTCTATCTTTATCAAATTCTAAAATGACTTGACTAGTTAACAGAAACAATGACATCGTGATATACATTTAAAAAAAGGGTTTGGGTCATTCCTAAAATGAGGTAACAAAGAGTACCTGGTACTATGAGTACTTTTTTGTAATTTAACCATTATAATTCTTTTAGACAATAAAAAATAAAAATTATTCTAAATATTATTCTGATAATTCCATTGCAATGTAATAGATTTCCATATGCCAAAGTTGAATGAGTTGTCAATCTTTATTAAATTATAAAACGATTTGATTAGTTAATTTAAAAGTTAAAAATAATTAAATAAAGGACAGGATGACATACAATTAAAAAAAATTGAAATAATTCATTATGAATTATTCTAATTTATTAACTATATATAAATAAATTATCTATATCATAACTACATCTTATCATAATGGAGATTATGTAACTGTCTGTCGGTAACCAAAACTTCGTCATCACTGACGTCATGATTTCTTTAGTTATTTAAATAATATTTTCAACGATTATGAAATGGTCATTATTTAATCTTAATCAGTATCTTATTTATTAACAAGGATCTCTATTAAAGACTAGCTGATTTAGATTTACCGCAAAATTGCGAATTTTATTAATGTATTTAAAATCCTGAAATATATGTTATATATCTCAAAGAAATAGATATTTATATAGTATATGGTTGGAATAATTTGCCTAATTATTTTAACAAAGATTGGGTTTAATAAATATTTATTTGCTGTTACAGATTTCTAATTTCTATCCAACGTATTTAAAGCAATCCTTTACATAATTTCATATAAAAATCAATTCAAATAACATTAAGATAAGTGTAATATTTTTATATTCGCTCTTATCTTGTTTCGTTAGTCTTTCTAATTCAATATAATATCTTATAACATTAAAACTTAAATACTTGCATCCATATATATATATATATATATATATATATATATATATATATATATATATATATATATTTGAATATATTTGAATTGATCAAACCAGGAACAGAAACAAGAATTGAATTTTAAAATTCTGATTTTTGTTCTGTTTTTCTTGTTTTTGTCTTTTTTATCCAATGCTTCAATCGACCAAAAAACAAAACAAAAAAAACAAAACAAACAAAAAAAAACAAACAAAAACAACGTTCACAAGAACAAAGTTTATACATAACATACATACATACATATAATATAATATATATAATATTATATATAAAGTCATCCACAGACACCGTGTTTCGACGTTTCATGTCTCATCAGTGTGGCTAGATACAACCACTAACTCCGACCAGAAGCAAACCCCGACTGCCTATACGCCTGTCCGATCCGTTAACCTCTAGGCCATTGACTAAGGAGCGGTGTTTTAACTGTTTTAAATACATACATCTGTGTATATACTTTACGATCACCAGAGAGATCAAATCTGTAAACAGATGATCATTGCGTCATGCTGGCGGTGAAAGTTTATTAAAGTCGCTCCGAAAGAGCTCTACCGGATTACGGGAGCATATGATAAGTCATCCACAGACACCGTGTTTGTGTGTGTATATATATATATATAAAGTAAGTAAGTAAAGTCGTCGGGGAGGCCTAATGTCGGTATCAGCCAGGCAGCGAGGGAGTCTATCCCCTTTTCACTAGCGCTCGATCAAGGAGATTATTTTAGCGTCTGAGGTGGAGTGCCACACCTACCGCAGCTCCTTACTTTACCGCACAGATCCCTGTGCTACTCATACGCTGAGTTGGCGAGGGCGGGTATCGAACTAAGAACCTTGTGATTTCTAGCCGAACACTCTACCGACTGAGCTAACCAGGCCCCTCCAAAATGTCAGGATTGTGAGTCCAAATTCAGATCAGAATGTTTTTAATTAGTTCATAAAGTCTGTGTGATTTCAAAATGGTATGATATATTGGACTATGGTCTCTAGGAGTAAAGTTGAAAAACGTTTGACACACTGATATTTGCATTTATTATTAGAGGTTATTGATAAAAATACATTTTTAACTATCTACTTTATTGTATTATACTTACCGCGCTTATTATAATGTTTTATATAAATTGAAATCTTCAAATGCTACTGTAAATAAATTTTTCCGATAGAGATCAAAGTCTGGTATTGATTATCTTGATTACGTATGTTATCGAATTATAGCCTCGTATATCTTTATAGCAAAACTGTTACGCATTATCTTTCAGCAATTGTATCTAATTGTAAATAGAAAAAAATGAAGATTGTTTTTCAAATAATTCTCGTTTTAGGCAACGTTTTCTTTTCCACATTAGGACAAAAGCCTAAAATAAAATAATAATGAAATGAAAAGAAAAATGAAAGAATAAAATAATAATAGAAAATAATAATTGATAAATAAAAAAAAAGAAGTCCTTTCTTATCCAACCAACGTCTCAAGGCAAAACTGGAAATAATGTTTCAGTTTTTAGCATAAATAATTAATTTGTGTCATGAGGCGTTCATTCTTATTCCACCGCGTTTGTATATTTTGTATCCGATCGCCCATTTTGTCTTTTTTCTTTTTTTTTTCTTTGATTTCAAATTCCACAGCCCGGGGAACGAATGAAGGCTTCGAGACAAAATGAATATATTTCGATTTAAAATGAACAATTATTCCCCAATCTACATCGCGTTTCTTTTCACCACCGCGAAAAGCATTTTAAAAATATATTTTTGTGGAATTCTTTCTATTGATCTGTTCATCTCCTTCAGCCATGTCTGATTTACAAGACAGATCGCAGACAACAGCAGCAGCGCGAAAAAAAGAGATCTTTGGAATCTCTAGGGAAAGATTCTTGATGGGAATCAATAAATGCTACTTTTTGACCAATTCTCAGGAAACGAGTAAGTCTTGGAGAATTTTCGCTCAGTTGAATATAAATAGACAAAATCGACGGAAGAGGTCTATTGTCGGTATCAGTCGGACAGCGAGGAAGCCTATCCCATTTTCGCTAGCGCTAGAACAGGGAGATTGTTTTTGCGTTTGAGGTGGAGCGTCACACCTACGAACAGCTCCACACTTTATCACACAGATCCAACCCGTGCTACTCATACGCTGAGTTGGTGAGGACCGGTATCGAACGCAGAACCTTGTGATTCCAAGGCGAATGCTCTACCGACGTAGCTAAACCGGTCCTTCAGTTGAAAATGGGTGTGTAGCGTTACTTTCATATTTTGCCTGGAGAGTTGTCTGCCCGTTTAGTTTGCTGGTTCCCGCTAGGGGCCGTTTATATTTAAGCGACTGGTTTGAACGTCTCTCTCCCTTTTTCTCTTCCTCGACCTACGAGACACATGGGTTAGACTCTGGTCTACCCCCCTATTGTTGGGGCTTGGCCCCCCCTTACATTACTGTAAGTGATTCTCACAGCATGGACTATTCTTAGTCTCATGTCTGTACTTTTATGTTTTTCCCTTCTACTTTTTGTATGTTTATGTACACCTATGTATTATGTACCCTGTTTATCCATGTGCTGTACCATATTAAATGTTTTGTCTGTCAACCTTTGTCGGAGTTTTTATCCTCAAATATGTTCATCACATTAATCCTTACAAGTGGTGACTACCCGAAGTGATGAACACGTTTTTTGAAGGCTTTGAAACTTTAATTCTTACAGGTGGACGAGTATTTCCTATTATCGAATTTGCTCC
>CM042138.1:20463483-20465983 GCA_023376005.1 Doryteuthis pealeii | reverse complement strand
GAGAGAGAGAGAGACTTGGGCTGGCGAAAAGCAAAAAGGCCTCGAACGCCGTATTTTTTCAAAATGCTTTGGTTTGAAGCTGTTTGTTAATGAACAAAGGTAAAAAGCCCCCACCCCACCCGACTCCAAAAACAAAAAAAACAAAAAACAAAACAAAACAAAAAGCAAACAACAACAACAACAACAACAGCAACAACAGCAACAGCAACAAAAAAGGAAAACGAATGAAGTAAGAAGAAAAAAAAAGACATTAAACGGTAAATGAATTAAAAAGTTTCAATTGAAATGTTAAAACAACTTTTGTAGCCTTTTCTATTTCTCAGTTCATTGTGGTTTTTTAGTGATCAATTTTTTTCTTTTCACCCCCCTTTTTTTTTTTTTTTTTTTGCAAGCAAACTCGCCACGAGCGTCTTTTTTTCGTGAGTTGTGTCGAACGACTTGAAATTGATTAAAACTCAATCAAAGCAGTTTTGCTTCTGACAAACTTTCCCAAGATTAAGCGCCATTTTGTGACGTCATAGCTGGAAAATCTAACGAAATAAATTTGTCGTTTTTTTGCATTGTCCAAACCTCGAAAAACTGTTACATATCAACAAAAAGAGGAAAAATATCAGACTAGCAAGAATATACACCCTCTTGGCGTAAGCATTTAAGTTTTAATGTGATGAAATATATTAAATTAAAAAGATTAATGAAATTAAATAAGAACGCATATAAAAGATTACTCTTACTATTTTAGTAATAACCAATTAGTTATTTAATTGGTTTCTATATAAAATCATTCATAGGATTGATTTTAATACGTTGGAGAATAAGACAATAATATCAGATATCAATAACACTATATAATTATTTATCAAATAAGATTTGTTAAAACCAGTATGCAAATTGACCACATCCTATATAATTTAAACGGTAACGAAGGACTATTTGCTCGTAAATTCCTACCATAAAATAAACTGAACCCCCATTTTATGTCCGTGTTTTTTGCAATAAATGTTTTATTTTTCGTTGCACGCGTTATGTTACAATACTAAATATTTCCTTTGTTTATCTTAATATTCACTTCAATGTGTATATTCTAAAAGCTTTTATTTTGTGAGAATGCTTAGTTTTAAAGGGGGGGTTCGTTTTTACACTTCAACTTTTTACTCGTAAATTCCTACGATAAAATGCCCAAGCCTAATTTTATGGCAGGAATTTACGAGTAAAAAAGTTGAATATTACTTTTTGTTGTTATTTCTTTTCTTTTTGGCTTGGCTACCCTAAAATAAAAACGTCAGATTTTAATCATCGTCGACGAAAAAACAAAATTACGGTCATAAAAGGAGGATCCAATTTATGCCTAAATTGTAAAACGAGCCCCCCCCTTTAAAACTAAACATTCTCACAAAATAAAAACTTTTAGAATATGCACATTGAAATGAATATTAAAATAAATAAGTAAAGTATATTTTGTATTGTAAAATAACGGGTGCAAGAAAAATAAAACATTTAATATAAAAACACGGACATAAAATAGGGGTTCAGTTTATTTTATGGTAGGAATTTACGAGCAAATAGTCTTTATTACCATTTAAATCTTTATTTCTTAAAAGGATTTTAAACGCATTAATGTTGGCTGTTTTGAGGCAAATATAACTCATACGGACATCGTTAATGAATAAGATTTATTGTATGTATTAATAATTTTGACTATAGATTGAATACACATTGATAAATTTACGCAATTCTTTATGGTATTTTCATAGCTGAAAATCTAACGAAATAAATTCGTCTTTTCCTGTATTGTCCAAACCCCGAACAAGTGCTAGATATCTACAAATAAATGAAAAAAAAAATTCTTCATGTTATGCAATGTCTATACGTAGGGTTTGAGTGTGAACGCATGTTTTTCCCTTTTTTGTTTAAATCTAAAACGTGCTTTTATTTATTTCCTATATATATTTTATCTATTTCCTGTATATATATATATATATATATATATATATATATATATTATATATATATAATATATATATTATATATATATTTATATTTACATATATATTTGAATATACGTATTTCTGTAATATACATATATCTGTCTCTATTATCTCTCTCTCTCTCTCTTTATATATATATATATATATATATATATATATATATATATATGGGCTACCCTCTAGCCCCTATGTACTACTGCAGGTACATAGATGACATCTTCCTCATATGACATGGCATAAATAGCCTGCTAGATTTCCACAAACACTGCAAAAAATACCACAATTCTATAAAATTCACCATAGAACACTCCCTCACCTTCATTCCATTCTTAGATGTAATAATCAAAGCCAAAACTATAACCACAACTCTATACACCAAACCCACCGATAACCACACATTCCTTAACTACCACAGCAACCACCCACACAAACTTAAAAAATCGATAATATATAGCGCATGCAAACGGATAAACGAATCTGCTTAGACCCCCATAAATACACACACCACACAACCA
>CM042138.1:20403483-20458483 GCA_023376005.1 Doryteuthis pealeii | reverse complement strand
ATTTTCTTCTGTCTTTTATTGCCTTGCATGCCAGTACCATTTTCATATTAATAAATTTCCCTGTGTTATTTCTATTCCTTTATTCTGTTTTTTCTTCTTCTTCTTTTGTTCTCCAAGAAGGCATATTTGGCATTTTCCAATGCAAAGCGTTCTTTTGTTACCCAGTATGTTCAAAGATGGCCAGGTTTCACTTTGTAACAATCCCACGCACTGTTGTCTAATGCTGATGAATAAAACAACCTTTATAAAGGAAAATTGGTTGGTCGGTGGGATTTTACGGCATGTCAACCCCTATTGGGTTATTTTATTCCTTTTGGCATTTAATTTTTTGTAAAATCTCATTTTAAAAATTTTGTATCATTTGGATAATTCGGACTATTGTACTCATCTTTATTGTTATCTACACAGCGTTTCGAAAGGCCGGAGGGAACACTGGCCGAAACGTTGATGAGGACAATTAAACTTGGTACTTTTTTGCCCCCCCCCCCAAAAAAAAAGTCCCATTCATTGTTCATTTCTATCTAAGTAAATACAGCTTTAAACTTGGTACCTTTTTGACAAACCTTGTATTCTGAACAAAATTAACGTTCCATTCATTGTTCATTCCTATCTTGGTAAATACAGCTTCAATCTCGATACTTTTATGACACACTTTGTATTCTGAAAAAAAATTAACGTTCCATTCATTGTTCATTCCTATCTTAGTAAATACAGCTTCAATCTCGATACTTTTTTGACACACTTTGTATTCTGAAAAAATTAACGTTCCATTCATTGTTCATTTCTATCTTAGTAAATACAGTTTCAATCTCGATACTTTTTTGACACAGATTGTATTATTATTTCGTTTTGCCAAATAACTCCAGACGGCTTTTTTAAATAATACATCAAATGACTTCAATAAGACATACGTACGTAAAATTTTAACTCAGCCCTTTTTTTTTTACATCCAAATTGATAGTTTAAAATCTGATAATTTTTTTCAAACCAAATTTCGATTATTGATGTTTAGGTGATTTGGTTAATAACTTCAAACATAGTGTAGTTTAAATAATTTTTACAAGCAGGACCTGTGCATATACCACAATATGAAAATCTAATTTTTACAACGTTTAATATGTTTACTTAAGAGCTATTGCTAAATAGTTCAATATGTAAAATCGTATGATAATCCTGATTTAACTCCTTTTTACTCTTTTTTCTTTCTTTTCATTTTTATATTATGTTTGATTGAAACCGATTAGCATTGCCACTTCCGCGCGCTCAGTCCCTCTCTATATTTCTCCCATAGACTCTTTCTTTCTGATAACATTTTTCTGTATATCATGTCCTTTTTCTTCCCTTTTTCTTTATAAAAAAAACGGAAGGGTCCATTATTTAACCGAGGTGACGACACTCATAAGAATTAGGAATCCGGCGGATAAGCAACACCAGATGATTAGGATTTACATTTTTGCATTTTATCTTGGACGATTTGGACCGTCTTATTTTTAACTAGAGGGTATTGCAAGATGATAACGGTCGTCAAATAATGATTATTTTTTTCAAATTACAGTGAAAATGCACCAAAAATATTTTTGGTGTTTTTAACGAGCGACCAAGCAAGACAAGACTTGTGAGTATTCCTGGGAAAATGACGTCATCATTCCTTGTCTTTTAGCGGGAAAATGGCATAGACAAACGCATATTTATTATTTATACAAAGCTTGGCTTAGATAGTGAACAAAGGCGTCAGCTCGCTTACGGTACATTCTGTTGCTTTTGGGTTCACTCATATATTGAATCCCATTTCTTAGCAGAGATGGGTATATTTATACATCTATACAGTTAACATACACACGCACACAAATACACAGACACACACACACTCACACAGACACGCACACACATACACACACACACACACACACACACATATATATATATATATATATATATATATATATATATATATATATATATATAGAGAGAGAGAGAGAGAGAGAGAGAGAGGGGGAGAGGGTGAATAATAATAATCTACAAGATATCGATATTTTTTGTACTTTTTGACATACCTTGTATTCTGAAAAAAATTAACGTTCCATTTATTCTTCGTTTCAATCTTGGTAAATACAGCTTTAAACTTGGTAGTTTTTGATACACCTTGTATTCTGAAAAAAAAAAAGATTCCATTCATTCTTCATTTCTATCTTGGTAAATATAGCTTGATACTTTTTTGTCACACCTTGTATTCTGAAAAAAAAATTAATGAATTGAACGTTATCTTTTTCAAAATACAAGATGTGTAAAAAGTAAAAAAAATCTCGATACTTTTTTGACACACCTTGTATATATTAATACTTGTGTTCATTTTTGTACTACCATACAAGAAAGAAAGGGAAGAAAAAGGACATTTACTTACTCTTTTTTCTCTCCTTCTTTTCAACTTTTCATTATGTTCGATTGAAACAAATTAGCGTTATCGCTTCCAGGAGTTCATCTCCTCTCTCTATGTTTCCCCTAATCTCTTTCTTTCTTTCTTTTGATATTTTTCCAGCTAACAGGTCCTTTTACTTCCCTTTCCTTCTTTATAATAACGGAATGGTTCATTATTTATCTGAGGTGCCGACATTTATAAGAAATAAGAATTCGGCAGATAAGCAACACCAGATATTTAGGATTTACATTTTTGCATTTTATTTTGAATGATTTGGCCGGTCTCATTTTTAACCCGCGGGTGTTGACAGATGACAACAGTCGTATTTTTAAGGAACACAAGTATTAATATATAGTGTTGGAATTTTCTATGATATAAGGCGTGTGCCAGAAGTACACCTCTACTTATAGACTCGCCTATAAGCACGTGACCTGGAAAGATTCCTATTGTCCAATCACTGGTAGTGCTGTTGCTGCTGTTGTTGTATTTATACTAGCCTGATTCTTAACCTTAGACCATTACTACTTGGATCTTCGTGGACGACGGAACGTAGTACTATACCACAGGACTTATTGACTTACCAAAGGATACTATACCACCGGACTTATTGACTTACTTAGTTATTTACTTTAAGTCCTTTTACATCTGGCCAAGGATGGCGGCCAGATACTCAACATATTGTAAGTTTTAAAAAAACTATTAAAATACAATTACACAAAAAATGTAAATATACAATGAACGCAATTCCCTAACCTCTTGGCATGAAATAAACCTAGACGGATTGAAATACCGTTAAAACCAATCAATCAATCAATCGACTAATCAGATTTGATAGATCCTGTTGTTTTATTTAATGGCATATGAACCTTTTTGGGTTATTCAATGCCAAAGCCATCATTGTAGAACAGGGATCACCAAACTTTTTTCACAGTGGGCCGGATAATTGAAAAATAACGAGCGCGGACCACATTATTATTGCGTTCAATACTTGCTAGCCAGAACGAAAGCTCTGAGAAAAAGATATAAAACAAAATTTATCTTTCCATGTTATATTCATGGATGAGTAGGATAAGATGCACAAAAACAAATTAACCCACATATTTATTTTCAAAACATTATCAAATAATGTGTTTATGAAGCAGTTGTAACAAATGAAAATTCGGGATCGCGTAAGTAACAAGTGAAATGCTCATACGCACGTTATGTTGTAACCTACAGTAGTCAAGTCCATGAAGATTTAGTAAGCTTAACATGATACTTAAATTTAAATGGTATCAGAACGTCTCGCGTTATGTACGTTTTAACAAACAAATTCAAGTACCGTCAGCGGGCATGATAAAATGCCTTCGCGGGCCGGATCCGGTTCGTGGGCTGTAGTTTGGTGACCCCTGTTATAGAAAAGAGTAGTGCCAAGAATAAACCAAAACCAAACTTTAATCAAATCCTTAAAATCCATATATACGTAGAACGCTTGTTAGATTCCCACGTTTCGATATCAACTCGAAACACTTCTTCTGCACCATTTTAACGTAGATGCAAACGGACAACTAACTTGTGTAACTAAGTGCTCAAGTACATTGAATATTTATTCGATCGTATTGGCTACAATTTCGTCTCGCTAAGCTTTAACGCATGACGTTAATTGACCGGAACTGATGTCATAAGACGCTGGAGACGAGTGTAACTGCTTCACCAAAAAGCAATGATTAATCTTTGCCAATACAGGGAGATACAATGTGGGTCAGGTAGACGATAAACCGATGGCCGGGCCTAGCAATGGCCAGTAGGGGGCGCTTCTCGTGGTCGTTGAATCGTGAACGGAATCCCAATATCGATTCCTGTTTAGGTCGAAGAAGAATGAAAGAAAACTCTGAGAATGTTCTCACGTGGTAGAGGATTGGAGGAATTCTTTTTAAGAGACACTCAATAAATGGAAAGAGTGAACGAGTTCATATGAGTGGTTCAGTTTCTCCAGTTCAAAGAATTGTGCTAGCAAGATAGATTTATAGCAAACTAGAAGCGATTAATCCGGTGTCACCTGGGTAGAGGTGGGGGGGGGGAGGATAAAAAGTGGTCTCACAGATCCGTTATTTTTGAATCGCGAGTTGGATCCTCGCAGGATGCCCCATTAAAATCCCTACGTGAAAAAAAACAAAAAAAAAACAAACTTGCATTGATCCAGATACTCTGAAAAGAAAAATTAATGTCTCCTATTTAAAATACTAAATGCCCCCCCCCCAAAAAAAAAAAAAGGAAAAAAAAAAAAAAAAAAATACAAAAAAGAATTCAATGCTTATATCATTTAAATCTTATCTTTCCATTATTTTCACGAATATAGATCAAATCTTCATTGATTTTGTTCAAAAAGCAAGATCTGGTGACACAAGGTCAATTTCTTAAGCGGAGTTCAACAGGTTTGAATTCAGAGTTTTCCTTCTCCTAGACCGGTTACCTAACCAAGGTTAAAGAGGCTATTCTGCTCTACTATTTATCCATAGGTGGTGGGAGAGTAGGATTCATACCTTTCCCAAGGGTATTAGCGCTAAGTGAAATGCAATTACCACATCCAGGATTTGAACTCGGAGCGACGAATCCATTTCCCATGACTTTAACCAGTACACCACGCGCTTTCCACACAGTGAATGTGTATATATATTTAAATTGTCATTAATTGTTTTATTTTCATAGTTTCCTCCGGACATACATACGCGCAAACAGTCTTTTATATATGTATAGATAGATAAAGATCGGCTGTTTTTGGTTGTCCTTGTAAGATTCGAAGGTTATGACAAAGTCATAACTCGTTGGAACGCAAACAAACTCCGACAGGGTTGATAGACAAAACATTTTATATTACGGCACAGAATAAACAGGGTACATAATACATACATACATAAGTAATATAAAGTTACATGTAAAAGGGATAAACATAAAAGCACAGACATGAGACTAAGAATAGTCCATGCTGGGAAATCACTTACAGTAATGTAAGGGGGGAGGGCAAAGCCCCAACAAGAAAGGGATAGTCATAAGACTACCTCATTGTGTCTCGTAGGTCGAGCAGCAGGCAAAGAGGAAGAGAAGTTCAAATCAGCCGCTTAAATACACGATGCCTCTAGCGGGAACCAGCGACACTAAACGGGCAGACAACACCCTAGGCAAATACGAAAATGACTCCTACATCTTCATCTAGATATAATGTACTTTTGGTCATCTTATCCTGAATATGACAAGGCTTGTGGCTGGGAAAAAAGTTAATTATATACATCTCGTGTATGATACACACCTAGTGTTACGATTTATGGGCCATCCTTTAGGCTTCAAGCAATCCTCGGTAAAGAAATCCTCGGTAAAGAATCCTTTGGTTGTTCCTTGGTGCTCCTCAGTATTGCAAGTCCCTCGTCAGTGATTGCAAATTGACGTCTCTCAGTATCAGTGATTAAGTAGTCAACCAGCCACGCATTATGGCTGTTAGATTGGCTGAGGAATACATCACGTTACCTCGCCTAGTCTATAAATTTAAGTGGTGTATTGTAGCACACCTTATATGTCCAAGGGAAGCGCGTGGTGTAATGGTTAAAGTCATGGGAAATGGACTCGTCGCCTCGAGTTCAAATCCTGGATGTGGTAATTGCATTTCCCTTTGCGCTAATACCCTTGGGAAAGGTATGAATCCTACTCGCCCTCCCGCTATGCACAAATAGTAGGACAGACTGGACTCTTTAACCGTGGCTAGGTAACCAGTCTAGGAGATGGAAAACTCTGAATTTAAACCTGTTAAACTCCGCCTAAAAATTGACCTTGTGTCACATCCTGCTCGTGTGGAGGGGTTTGGTAAATATATATATACATGTCCAAATATCCCAACACCTAGCTTTTCTATAGCTTTCCTTGCATTTGTCAATAATTGTTTTATTTTCATAGTTTCCTCCGGACATACATACACGCAAACTGTCATTTATATATATATATATGCATAGATGAAGATCCACTGCTTTTTGTTGTCCTCATTTAAATATAATGTACTTTTGTCCATTTCCCCCTGAATATGGTGAGGCATGTGGATGGGAAAAACGTTAATTATATAGATCTCGTGTATAATACACACCTAGATTTTCTATAATTTTCCTTAATTTTACCTTTAGCCTTGAAATCAAAATATGATATTTATTACTAAAAAGTATTTTTCTTGTATCCATGTTGATTCTGTGATAAGCAGATTCTTATATAGTTTACTTTGTGGTTAAGGTTCTTGCATATTTTATTTGATCAAGGTTTGATGTTTGAGCTCAGATAAGAGCCATGAGTTTGAATATTGATTTTCAAGATTCTTTCTATTTGAAAGATTGATTTACTCTGTTGATATTTCACTTTAAGAAGTTCGATCCCAAACTAAGCTTAATAAATATCTATTTGCTTTTTTATTTACTAGGGTGAGTAAAAAAATAACGTTTTGGCTGCTGTATCCTCTGGTGTTTCCTGTGTATTCAACCATAGCAATAACCTAACCTGGGTTGTGCAGGAAACGCTAATAAAATTAAACAAAAAAATAATGCACCTCTGATGCATGTCGGAATGATAGGCGCGCAAAAACAATGACGCTGTAGGCGTTATTTTCGTATTCGCCTGGTGAGTTGTCTGCCCGTTTCGTTGGTTCCCGCTAGGGGCCTTGGAGATTTAAGCGGCTGATTTGAACGTCTCTTTCTCTTTTCCTGTTGCTCGACCTACGAGACACTATGGGTTAGACTCTGGTCTACCCCCTCTTGTTGGGGCTTTGCCCCCTTACATTACTGTAAGTGATTCATACAGCATGGACTATTCCTAGTCTCATGTATGTTGCTTTTATGTTTATCCTTTTACATGTAACTTTGTATTACTTTTGTATGTATGTTTATGTACACCTCTATGTGTTATGTACCCTGTTTATTCTGTGCTGTATATAAAATGTTTTGTCTATCAACCTTTGTCGGAGTTTTATTTTCAAGTATTATCACTTTGAATCTTACATCTGGTGACCCCGACGTGATGGAAACGTTTTGTGAAGGCTTTGTTTCACGTTTGGAACATTAATCCTTACAACACCATTATTTGAATAAAATCTTCAAGAGTTCTTCAACGCCTTGTTTGATCAACAACCAAGCTATTCAAAATGATTACCCAGGTTGGATCATTGCTATGCTCAGATACACAAAAGAAACAAAAAACAACAACAAACAAAACAAAAAAACTGAAGAAGACCGGATAGACAGCTGAAGAGAAAAGAGACAAAATACATTTCGTGATTCATGTGCAGTGTTTAACGAGAGCATACTTGTGTAACGTTGTAGTATTTTCACAGTACCAAAATGATATAAGTAACGTAGCGGTGGTGGCGATATATTCACCGTACTAAAAAGGCATTTTGCACGTTGCGGTCATATTGTTGATAAAAAAAGTACAACGCAAGAAATATATCTTCACAAGCTGGTTAAGCTTTTATTTCCAGGGCTCGTCTCGTGGGCTGTATCGGAGAGGAGGAAAGGCAGAGAGAAAGAGAGAGAGAGAACACTGTTAAATTACTGTGACCCCATACTAGGCACCAGAGGACCGTCCGTTCCCCTACGCGTCCGAAAGCAAAAAGAGACCGGTACCTTTCTTCGTTGTTCCACGTCACCACGTGACTTCCGGTTCTGGTCAACACCCGAAACTTCCGGTTGACACTCAATTCTCCATTCGGGGGTCACGCCCCGGTCAAATCATCGTTTATCCTGTTTTGTGCTCATCACTGTTTTTTAAACCTTTACTCTCTCACTTATTTCTTCTTCCTCCTTTTCTAATATAGTAGTTCTCGCTCACAAAAGTCAGGACTTTCATTATCTCGTTACAATTGTAAAAACGTAAGTAAGTAATAAAATCGTCTTAGTGGCCTAAATTCGGTATCAGCCAGACAGCGAGGAGGTCTATTCTCTTTTCACTAGCGCCAGAACAAGGAGACTGTTTTAGCATCAGCTCCTCGCTTTATCGCACAAATCCCTGTGCTACGCATACGCTGAGTTGGCGAGGGCCGGTATCGAACCTGGAACCTTGTGGTTCCTAGTCGGACGCTCTGCCGACTGAGCTAAACCGGACCCTTTTTTAATTAACCGTTTGATTGACTGATTTTAACGACTTATCAACCCGTATCGTATGCCTAGAGGTTAGGGAATCGCGTACATATAACGTTTATTTGCATTTTTGGTGTCGTTTCTTAAGAGGTATTTTTGCACATAGTTTATATAAACTAAAACGAAGTTCATGTGCTTTCAACAAGATGGCGTTATTTCCACACTTGATAGCAAACCGCTCAATTAGTCAACCAGTTCATATACCAAGGAAGTAGGTTGGTTGTTTTGTTTGTCATATCAACTCGTCTGGGGTTATTTCATGCCAATTAGTTAGGAAATAATATATGTTGTATATCTATATTTACACCTTTGTAGTTAATGGTTTTAACGATGTGTTAGCATCATTGGGGATCATATTGAGATGTTAGTTTTGTGATGGTATTAATCAGGTTTATGGTTTTATTTTTGTATAATCTAATTTCTTTCAAACTCTCAAAAAGATTTTGGTTTGTTTTGTTTTACGGCATATCAACCTCAGTGGGTCATTTAATGCCGATAAAGTTTTGAAATAAATCAATTCTTGATGGATAATACAATTTTTTTATAGATACATTTTTCTATTTAACCCATAGATGGGACCCTAACAGGTACTACCACTCCGAGTCAGAGAGGACCAGGGAGCAATGGTGATGAAGGGGTGCTCCACATTCCCCAAACCTCCAAAGCTGGAACCTCACCATCAGATAGAGTTTAACGTCATTCCCAGGACATGTAGACCCGCAGCCACCGCCTTCTAGCATCCATATGATAAAAAGGGTTTGGGGCTTGCCATAAGGGCAATAGGGTTGGGACAATCATATAGGTGCTAGGGCTTGACGTGATCAGCCGATTGATCGGAGGGGGCCTCTCCGACCGCCCGTCTAGCCCAAGAAAGGGTTAAAGTGGAGTATTGCAAGTCATGGACTGCTCATCCACCTGGGTTCTATCCTTAAGCATCACAGGTCGCCACCCACGGCCAACAAGTGGTCCCATTGGAGGAGTCTTACCTCTCTGCAGAGGTGCAGTCGGTGCATTCTAACGCCCCAGCCGACAGGGCGGTCTCAAAAAGAATAGAATGTTATCTATGATGACTTTTTCAAATAGACCTTTTATATTATTTGCATTAAAAACTGTTTCTGATGTGAGCAAACATTCTATAAGGATTTATTCAACAGTGCAAGGTGTTTGATATGTTTCACACTTGGTTATTGTTCTTGTTTGAGCGCGTAAGTTTTGTGTGACCAATGAGTAATCGGGACACAATGACTTGTTTCTTTTTGGACTTCATTTAGACTGGTTTTCAGTCACCCAAAGTGGTTTTGATTAAAAAAGAGTTTATTGTGGATGTTGTTATTATTCCAGTGTTGTTGCCATTTTGTATGGAGGAATCTATTAATTTTAGTTTTCAAGTCAGTATATGAACTCTTGAATTTGAATCTTTAATTAGAAGAAAAATTGTTTTATAAAACAAATGTTGGGGTTGTACTTATTCATGGATAATTGTAAATCTGAACGTCGGGGTTCTTGTAGGCGATGGTAATTCAATGAGTGTATTGTGCATACGCACTAAGGGAAAATACGATATTATGCCACGGAAGTTAGTGCCTAAAATTACTCGGGTTCCTCGATCTTTGCAGAAGGCATCGGAGCGTGTACCTGGCCCTAACTCTCTAAATGCAGTGGAAGAATGCTGCCCCGGGGTCGTAACTCAGGCCTACTCGAAGAATTTTTCGGTGCCAGAACACAAGATAATTCATTCGTCAAAACAAAACATTCAGCTACATAAATCCACACATGTGTTGGCTACCTTAATACGTTCATGGGACATTGATGTAAATTTTCTACTGCATTAGTTTCCAGTGGTGGTCTTTGCTTTACTGGCCATCGTCTTCTATATAACGTTGAGTTCTCTAACCGCTTTGTTTATACAGTCTTTTATCAATATCATATACGCAGTCTCTCACTACTTACGTACCCTCCAGCGAGATTCCTTATCTATATCTTCGACCATGTTTAACTTCCGGGTATCTCTAAGGATGATGGCTTTTATTCAATGCAATTTTTTGGAGTCAATTGGCTTCGCCTACAAATTCATCTCCCCAAACTTCATAGAATATTATACACATATTGTATGGAGACGCATGGTGTAGTCGTTATAGTCTTAGGAAATGGACTCGTCGACTCGAGTTCAAACCCTGGCGATGCTGTTTGCATTTCACCTAGTGCTAATACCCTTGGGAAAAGTATACATCCAAATAATCTCCCCCCAGCTATGAGTAAATAGTAGGTCAGACCGGGCTCCCTAAACTTGGCTAGGTAACCAGTGCCGGAGAAAGAAAAATATGAATGCAAACCTGTTAAACCCCGGTTAAGAAATTAGTGGTTTGTGTGTGTGTATATATATATATATATATATATATATATATATGAAGATTTTAGGTCATACTAGACAACCCGCGAACCTGCTGGTTTAATGTTTTAGCAGCAGTCTATAATGATATTAATGCCTCTATTCAGGAAGGAGTGAATGATTCTAACAACTGTTTCATATTTATCAGCAATATATATTGAGATTTCAGATAACTAAAAAATAACGAGCAATACAAACGCTCCTTCGCAAAAATTGCCATTCAGTTGCTGATCGAATTGTGAATTGATTTATTCTTTAATGAAAAGCAATGTAAGTCTGTTGACCAAATGAAAACCTTATCAGGACATTTCGTTTTTGCTGTATTACGGTCAGGCGCCCGCGCGCGCGCACACACACACGCACGCATACACGTGCTAAAACAACAACAACAACAACAACAACAAAAAACAAGGAGCCACGCTTCGTGTAACGGTTATCATCGTAGAAAATGAAATCATCCATCTGAGTTCCAATATATATAAACACATACACACACGCACGCACGCACACGCGCACACACACACACACACACACACATATATATATATATACATATATACATACATACATACATATATTCAAGGTATATCATAAAAGTATCAAAATTAAGTTGTATTTACCAAGATAGAAATGAACAATGAATGGATCGTTCATTTTTTTTCATAAATGGTGTGTCATAAATGGGCCGCGTTTTAAGGTGCATTTACCAAGATAGAAATGAACAATGAATGGAAATTTATTTTTTTTTCAGAAAAAAAGGTGTGTCAAAAAGTACAAGAAATCTCGATGCTTTTTTGACACACCTTACACACGCACACATAATATAGGTGCGTGGTATATTTATTTGAGATCAATTTAGAATACTGCACACACACACACACACACACACCACAATCACATACGCCAATACCCCGCCACACGCACACACACACACGCACACACACACATATATATATATATATATGAAATATTCACAAACATATTACACCAACTTGAAAACAATGAAAAATAAAAAATATATTAGACACAACAACAATAATTAAAAGCAAGAGACAGTCAAAAAAATTTAAAAACAAATACTAACTTCATCCAAATTTGGGACACAAGCTACACAGGGTGTCTCAAAAAATGCGGAAACAGAAGATGTGGGGTATACAACATAATAATAGAAGGAACAACCTACACATTCAAAAACCCCTACACAACTTTCAAAATAAATAGAAATCTTGACTGTACCTCAAAAAATGTTAGTTTACATAATAGAATGCACAAACTGCGAGAAAATATACATTGGATGCACATCATCACTGAACAAAAGAATCTCACTACACAAAAGCAACATTAGATTAGCTAACAATAGAAACCTATACGTATCGAAACATATCCACGAATGTAGTCAGGGACAATTTAGAGTGATACCAATATATCAAACTGATGACTATACTCTACTCCTAATTAAAGAAAAACATTTCATAGATAAATACAAACCCGAATTAAATCGAATTTAACCACACACACACACAATAACACTACTCCATAAGCAAATATGATCTACTAAATAGAATCCACAACCTATGTGTATGTGTAAAACACATATGTAGGAACACAAATAAGCACCCAAAACACACAAACTGACTAACAATTTTCTCCCGTTGGAACCAGAACAACACTTTATATATATATATATATATATATATATATATATATATATATATAAATATATGATGAAGATTTTATTGATATTTAGATTTTCTTAGCAAACATGTCTGATGTTTGTGAGATAGTTGCGTATTTTTTTCTTTAGAACTCTGCTGTGACGGTGTATGGCCCACCAATTATTTGAATCTTTTTGGCCGGGCTTATGAACAGCAAGTTTTCTGGTGCCACATGATTGGTATTCCTCGGCCGTATTCTTCTATTAGCGTTGTCTCGTCGAAGTGTAGGGGTGAAAAAAAACTGATCTTAGCATTATTTCCAGAATCTGTAGAAATATATTACGCAAGGTTGGTTGCTCGGTTGGTTGGTTGGCTTTTACGGCATGTCAATTCTTTGGGTTATTTAATGCCGATGACATTTTTTTCTGTTCATTCTTCATGGGTACTCAATTTTTTTCTTTTTAAACTCAATTTTTTAAACACATTTTTAAAACTAATTTTTTTTATCTATTTAAGTCATGGATGGAAACCTAACAGGTACTACCACTCTGGGTTCGAGTAGACCTGGGAGTAATTATGATAAAGGGATGCTCCACATTCCCCAGAGATCCAGAACAGGAACCTCACCATCAGATAAAGTTTATCGTGATACCCAGGACACTAAGACCCCCTATCCACCGCCTTCTATCACATATATGATAAAAAGGGAATCATGTGGAAGCGCGTGGTGTAATGATTAAAGTCGCCCCGAGTTCAAATCCTGGATGTGGTAATTGCATTTCCTTTAGCGCTAATACACCTGAGAAAGGTATGAATCCTACTCTCCCTCCAGCTATGGATAAATAGTAGGGCAGACTGGGCTATGAAAAGGAAAACTCTGAATTAAAACCTGTTGAACTCCGCTTAAAAAATTGATCTTGTGTCACATCCTGCTCGTGCGGAGGGGTTGGTAAATATATATATATGATAAAAAGGGTTAGGAGGTTTGCGATAAGGGCAATGGGGTCGTTAAAATCGTATAGGTGATAGGGCCTGAGGTAACCAGCCGTGTAGTCTAAGGGCCAAAGTGGAGTGTTGTATGTCATGGACCGCTCAGCTACCAGGATTCCATCATTAAGCATCATGGTGTAACGTAACGTACTGAGCTTTAAGAAAACTTGTAAGATAACTTAGAGGAGTAAAAGATATTTTTTATTGCATCAGAATAAAGTTAGAGGACTTTTTTCATCATCATCATCATCATCATCATCATCAAGCAGTTTGCATTCCCCAGGGCGCTAATACGCTTGCGAAATGTATCAATCTGATTATTCTTCCTCCCGATATGGGTAAATAAATAGTAGGGGGAAACTGGGCTCTTTAACCCGACTATTTACCCATAGCTGGAGGGAGAATAGTCGGATTCGTACCTTTGCCAAGGGTAGTAGCGCGCTCTGTGAAATTCAAACAGCCACTTCCCGGATTTGAACTCGCGTCACCGTGTCCATTTCCTGAGACGGTAACCATTTCACCACGCGCCTCCACTATCAGATAAAAATATTTTGTGCCGCATTTTTATCGTATTTAACTCAATAAATTTTGCCTATTCATGGTCGAAGTAAACGCATGTCAGTTTTGGAAGCTCTGTGGAATAACGACAGGCCAGGTCAGGTCTAGGGTCAAGCCTGTTGCTGGCATCATGTATCGCCTATGAATTAGAAAGGGGAAGAGCAGAACCAAGTAATACCCAATTGCCCGAGAGATGACATGAAAGGGAACTATTCGGCATGACACTCCGTCAGCCAGAGAGGTTATAAGAATCATCCATGAATATATATATATATATATATATATATATATATAATATATATATATATATATATATAAGTTATCCACATACGCGTGTTTCGAAGTTTACTTCTCATCAGTGTGGCTTTACTTTAACAGCTACCTTTAGCCGGGATCGAAACCTGACTGAATTTTCGTCTGCCAAGTCTCTTACCCATGCGGCTAACAGCGGCTGTCAATTTTGAGTGAACAATTAATTGATACATCCCTACGCGGAATGATATCATTAACACCAGAGGACTCTAGACTTGTAAACAAGTCGAGTTTCAGCTTATACGCCAAGCAGTGAATTATCAATTAATGTCCCTTCTCTCTCTCTCTCTTTATATATATATATATATATATATATATATATATAGAAGTAGGTGTAAAAAAATATCAAGATCTTTTGTACTTTTTGACACACCTTGTATTCCGAAAAGAATATCATTCCATGCATTGTTCATTCATATCTTGGTAAATACAGCTTTAAACTCAGCACTTTTATGACACACCATGTATTCTGAAAAAAAAAATGACACTACATTCATTGTTCATTTATATCTTGGTAAATACTGCTTCAATCTCGAAACTTTTATGACACACCTTATATATATATATATATTATATATATATATATATATATATATTTAGGTAGTCACAAAATTGACGTCAATCCGTTTTTGACTAAAGGAATTTAGTCCCCCCCTACAGAAAATAATTTACCAAAAATCAGGGAATTATCGGATTTTAATGAAATTTTAAATGTTGATTTATCAATGAATGAACTTTATAAGCCATTATTTATTTTATTTAAAAACTTTCTATTCACTTAATTTTGACCCTCCATTATATTTGGAGCGTAAAATCTCTGTGCGAGGTTGGTCAGTGTTCGATACTAATTACAGTATAAATAAAAAGATAAAAGACCGTAGTTGTGATTAGAAAAAAAATATTTAAGGGGTATTTTCTATGAGAAAATAAGTACCGAAAATCGGAAAATAAAATGTAAAAAAAAAAGATTTTTAAAATTACTTTTGGAGATTTCTTTTTTACTCATTTCGAAAATTATTTAATTGGCTATTATCTTATAAAAGAAAAAAATTATACATCGATATTTTCTTTGCTTAAAAAAGGGGGGGGGGTCTAAGTTTTTCTTCAAAATTTATTACTTTGTTTGACTAAAATAAGGTTTGCATTAAATAGATGTTTATTTCTAGACTCTAAAAATATGACATTTTAAACTTAACATCAGGATTTTCATATTTTAAATCAATTAAATTGATTTTCAATGTTATTTACGTAACGATATCAGATTATTTGTATGGAAACAAAACAAAACAAACTTGGCAGTCCCTACCATAGTTTATTATAGAAAAACCATAAATAAATTGAATAAATTAAATGTAATTTAATTAATAAATTAAATTAAACTAAATTAATCAAAAGTAATTTAATATAAGAACAAATATTGATCCAAAATAATATCCCTTTTCCCGGGAAAAAAGTATATTCAAGGAACCCCATACAGAAAGTCATGGTTAAACAAATTGATTCAACCGCAACAAATTAAAACTCTTATTTGTTTTATTTTTTTCATGCAAAAAACGGGTTTTACTTGGTTAAAAGTTAAAAACGAATAAGTAAAATTTCAGTAATATGTAATAAATATCTATTTAAAGTAACGTTTTACTTATTTCTAAAAAGAAATATATATAAAAAAAATATTGAACATGATAATTTAAAATAAATTCGACGAAACTTTTCATTACAATTTGAACGAATTTTAATGTTAAAAATGTATTAAAGATAAATTGCATATGTAATAATATTTTTCTTTTTTTAATGATGTTACTACTTATCGATTTAGACAAAAGTTTGACCTTAAATAATTGGTTTAATTAATTTTAATACGTTTTTAAAAAAACATTAGCAGACGATTTTTGGGTAACCCTAATATATATATATATATATATATATATATATATATATATATATATATATATATATATAAAGGTAAAACTATCCAACTGACTGGTATGTAGGAGATGTTTCTATTTGGGATCATCAATATCTCTGTACATTCACATTGCATTCTCATGTTGATGCAAATTTATAAATTTATACAGGGACTTTTACAAATCCCCAAAGATTGGCTCAATGTATGATGATATTGACACCTTTAATAAGATAGAAAAACTAAAACCGTCATTTAGCTATTATAAATTTATTTCTACCAGAACCCAATAAATGAGCTTAGTCTCATCAGGCAACCTGCTATTGGTCGAAATAAATATATAATAGCTAAATGACGGTTTAAGTTTTCTTTCTTATTGAAAGTATATATATATATATATATGTATATATATATATATATATATATATATAAGGTGTGTCAAAAAAGTATCGAGATTTTTTGTACATTTTGACACACCTTGTATTCTGAAAAATAACGTTCCATTCGTTCTTCATTTCTATCTTGGTAAATGCAGCTTCAAACGCGGCACTTTTATGACACACCTTGTATTCTGAATAAAAGTAATATTCCATTCATTGTTTCTTTCTTTCTTAGTAAATACAGCTTCAATCTCGGTACTTTTATGACTCACCTTATATATTATATATATATATATATATGTGTGTGTGTGTGTGTGTGTGTGTGTGTGTTGATGTAGTGGGGTCCACGTATGCTTCTTAGTTGATATATGCGTATTTCTATATATATCTGTCTATGATATATATTGTTTGGGATTTAGTATGAAGCATTGGTTGTGAAATATAAGGAACTCAGTTTGTGAATGTTTAGTTTCGTTTTATTTCATTATATTTCGGGGATGTTTATACCCCTATTCAGGACGAATAGACTGACTAATCTGTTCTTTATAGCATCTATATATACTTTTTATTGATGTTGTTGGTATCATCTCAGTGAGCACGTTGGGTGGTATGGGGACGGTCATTCTTAGTGAAATCCTTGCTCCTTTTTGTTTGTTTTGTGCGGGTGCTTGTCTGTGTGTATGTTTATTGATGTATCTTGGTTGTTATAATTGTCCGTGTTGATGTTATTTTTGTGATTGTGTGAGATTGTATGATCACCATTCGTGCCCTCTGCTGTCCTAGTAGTGTTAGTAGTAGAGAAATATTTATACGGCTTGAGAAATCCTAAATCTGTGATAAATCCTTGTGTATGTGTGCGTAAGCGTGTAACCCATTTAATTTCAGTGTGTTTGCGTGTTTTTGTGGATGGAAAACCGTGGTCAATTAAAATGCACTTCAGGTTTTCGAGGTTGTTTGTTATAGTGTTGTGTAATGCTACTCAGTTCAGATTTTTGTTTTATTGTAGATTTATGGTTGTTTAATCTGAATCTGAAGGGTATTCGAGTTTCCCCTACAAATCCACTGTTTTTTTGCATTTCGTGCAGTAGATAGATATAGTTGATGATTTCTGCGCTGTCGCAAGTGGGTCCAACGTATCAAAATCAATGATATGAATGATTTTATATAGAAACCAATTAAAATATAATTAAAATAAGTGTAATATTTTTATATGCATTCTCATTTAATTTCGTTAGTCTTTCTAATTTAATATATTTCATTGCATTAAAACTTAAATACGTACGCTCAGAGAGCGCATATTCTTGCTAGCATATATATATATATATAATATATATATATATATATATATATATATATATATATATATATATATATATATATAATATCTGTCAATCTAAATAAAAAGATGAATCTCCAATTTAAAAAAAAAATCTTATAAGTTTTATTTAATACTGTTGTCGTCTGGATCAATATACTGAATACATAATTGGCTGCAAGTCAAGCAACCATTCTTTTCAGTAAAGCCAGAACGAAAAACAATCTTCTAAGCAGCCACCACCGTCTTCTCCCCCCCCCCCCCGCCACTCCGCGCTCCGCCAAATAATCAGCATTTTCAGCAAACCACTCCGATTTCCTTAACTTTCTTCGGCGTACGAAAATTCGTAGCAAATATTTCGTTCGCCTATAAAAACACAATTTCCTGATCTTCATTCTTGGACACTTACCAATTCCGTGTCAGAACATAAAAAAAAGGTAAATTATTTACTTGGAATCTGTTTCAGTTTGTGATTTATTGACGAAGACAAATGTCCGATATTTCTCAGGAACAATGAAAAACGTTGCTAAGAAGATCTCAAAAATTTTATGTCTTATTTCAATCCTCTGTGTGTTGACAACGGAAATAACAAAAGAACAATATTTAAGAAAAATAAAGTATTGGCCTCTACCCCAAACCATAGTCGGTGGGGCATAGAATATGCTGACTGTACCCCAAGCAGAAAGGTAAGACCCCCCACCAAAAATTGGTTGTTCTGGGTACCTTGCAGCAAAGACGTATATTGAACAACACTGCACATATACTGGATCCTGTGCGAGGACAGTGAGTGATATGGACGGTTGGCGAGAGATTGTCATGGATATCCGTGCTACTAGCGTGACACGATGATGCTGATTTATCCAATCCGTTCACACGGGTAGGTATTTACTCTAGTTCGTTACGGTTAGGTAATTACCCAACCCATTCGCCATTGGTAGGTATTTACCCGACCTGTTCGTTACGGGTAGGTATCTACCCAACCCTTTCGTTACAGGTAGGTATTTACCCAATCCCTTCGTCAAGAGAAGGTTTACCATCACGTTCGCCACGGGTAAGTATTTACCCACCCCGTTCTCTACGGGTGGATATTTACACAATCCCTTCGCCAAGAGAAGGTATTTACCCAACCCGTTCGCCACGGGTAGGTATTTACCTACCTCGTTCTCTACGGGTGGGTATTTACCCAATCCCTTCGTCAAGAGAAGGTATTTACCCAACCCGTTCGCTACAGGTAGGTATTTACACAATCTATTCGCTACGGATGGGTATTTACCCAATCCCTTCGCCACGGGTAGGTATTTCCACCCCGTCCGCTACAGGTGGGTATTTACCCAACCCGTCCGCCACGGGTAGGTAATTAGTAATAATTTCTTGAAGCCATATGATTATTGGTATTATATACAAATACTTGAAACCCTTAAGCCGTGAGTAAATTATTTTTTATTTGGTAGGAATAATTGATGCCCTATAACAATGCATATTATTTGTATTAAGAATAGTTACTTGAAGCTATAATCATTTACGAAAGATTATTATTACTTACTTGAAATCCTGTTAATGTGTTCAAAAAATGAATATTATTAAATAGAAATAATTGCTTGAAGCCATATAATTATTAGTATTAGATTGGAATACTTGGAATAATAAAATTGTGCGCAAATTATTCGCATTCGATAGGAATGCTTGATATCAAAACTGCAAATTTTTGTAGTAAGAATAGTTATTTGAAGCTACAATTGCTTACAATAGACTATGTTACAATCTTATGGGTCATCCTTTAATCTTTGAGCAAGAGCGCTTATCCAGTGGAAATCATTGGTAATCCTCTGGTAAAGAATCCTCCGTATTGTAAGTTACTTCGTCAATGGTTTGCAAGTGGACCATGAAAAGTATCAGTGTTTAAGTAGTGAATCAGCCACACATTATGGCTGTTGATTGGCTGGAGGAATAAACTACGTGACCTCGCCCAGCCTATAAATGTACGTGGGGAATTGTAGCACACCTTATATACTCAAAATATTCCAAAAGACTATTATTGGTTAATTAAAACCATATAACAGCATGTTCCCCATCTTCTGCGAGAGGTGCCTTCGCTGGCTTGGGCATGTGAGGGGGATAGAAAATGGTTGCATCCCAAAAGATCTTTTGTATGGCGAATTAGTAAAAGGCTCCCGATCGGTAGGTAGACCACGCCTACGCTTTAAAGATGTCTGTTGGAAAGACATGAGGATATGCCACCTTGACACAAACACGTGTTATTAGTTAAGAATACTTGGAACCGTACAATTGTGTACGAATTCTTTGTATTATATAGTAATGCTTGATATTATGTCGTCGGGGTGACCTAATGTCTGTATCAGCCAGACAGCGAGGGGGTCTATCCCCTTTTCACTAGCGCTATACCAAGGAGATTGTTTTGGGCGTCTGAGGTGGAGAACCACACCCTAGCATCAGCTCCTAACTTTACCACACACATCCCTGTGCTACGGAGAAGGCCGGTATCGAAACTGGAACCTTGTGGTTCTTTGTCCGACGCTCTACTGACTGTGTAATTGTTTACTAAGGATTATTATTATTTACATGAACCCATATAACTGTGTGCAAACAAATGATTATTATTAAATGGAAATAATTACTTGTAACCATATAACTGTGTGAAAACAAATGATTATTATTATATATTTACTTGAAACTGCCAAAGCCAAAGTAGATTGTTGTAGTCCATGGACTGCTCAGCCACCAAGATTCCACCCTTAAGCATCACGGGTCGCCACCCACGGCCAACAGGTTATCCCATTGGGGGATTTTACTCCTTTGCAGAAGGACAGTCGGTGTATTTTAAAGCCCCAGTCGATAGAGTGATAAATAGAAATAGTTACTTGAAATCTGGGTGCAAAAAAAAAAAAAAATCCTCAAAAATCCTTTTAAAAATACTTTAAAAAACACCTTAAAAAATTCTTAAAAAACACTTTTAAAAAATACTTTAAAACTACTTAAAAAAAACTGCGTGCAAAAAAAAAAATCATCAAAAATCCTTAAATAACAACTACACAAAAATGTAAATATAAGCATACAAAGTACGCGATTCCCTAACCATTTGACATAAAATGACCCTATACGAGCTGACATGCCGTTAAAATCAATCAATCACTCAGTATACTCTGAAAACTTATTTTTGAATGTAGTTTCTCCGACTTCTTTATCACACTCAATTGTTATGTCTCTCTTTTTGTAAAGTAGCGATCACATAGGTATGGAAAAGTTATTGAGATGTGCCAGGAAGTGACGTAAGAGCACACCGGAAGGTGAATGAAAGAAATAAATGCGGCGGGAATAGAATTTAAAAGTAAGTGGAAAAATCCAGTTCATTCTGGTAATGGTGATTTTCGAATATAACTGCAAACTTGATAGACGACACTAAAATTGAAGGGAGAACGTTAAAAACAGCCGACAGCCATTCATGACTGATGTCTTGGCAAAAAGGGGACTGTCGTAAAAATAAGTGGAGACAGTTGTTGGCAGATGAATCACACATCTGACGTGTTGAGTTTTCTGTGCCAATCGCTACCCGGTTGGTTAGTCGGTAACATGGCAGCGTGTCCGCCATGTTGTAGGAGAGTTCGCCTATTAACGACAACAAGTCACGCGAATCTTACGAAAAAGTCGATTTTTGTGTTTCTTTTATCGCCATTGAATCGATTGCTATAATGGAGCGGTGTGAAAACGAGAATGGCACAAGAGAAGCGGAGGCGGAGGAGGATCTTTTTCATTTTTATGAAGATAGAAAATGTATCATCAGAACAATTCTTTCATTCTTTCATTCTTTCTTTCTTTCTTTCTTTCTTTCTTTCTTTGGCATAGAGTGTTTCTTTTTTCCTTTTCTCTTCTTTCTTTCTTTCTTTCTTCTTTGGCATAGAGTGTTTCTTTTTTCCTTTTTTCTTTCTTTCTTTCTTCTTTCTTTCTTTTTTTCTTTCTTATAGAGTGTTTCTTTTTTCCTTTTTTTCTTTCTTTCTTCTTCTTTCTTTCTTTGGCATAGAGTGTTTCTTTTTTCTTTTTTTCTTTCTTTCTTTCTTTTTGGCTAGAGTGTCTTTTTCCTTTTTTTTCTTTCTTTCTTTCTTTCTTTCTTTGGCATAGAATGTTTCTTTTTCCTTTTTTTCTTTCTTCTTTCTTTGGCATAGAATGTTTCTTTTTCCTTTCTTTCTTTCTTTCTTTCTTTGGCATAGAATGTTTCTTTTTCCTTTTTCTTTCTTCTTCTTTCTTTCTTTCTTTCTTTCTTTGGCATAGAGTGTTTCTTTTTTCTTTTTTCTTTCTTTCTTTCTCTCTTTCTTCTTCTTTCTTTCTTGGCAGAGAGTGTTCTTTTTTTTCTTTCTTTCTTTCTTTCTTTCTTTTTTTTTTCTTTCTTTCTTTCTTTCTTTCTTTCTTTCTTTCTTTGGCATAGTGTGTTTCTTTTTTCCTTTTTTCTTTCTCTCTCTCTCTCTTCTTTCTTTCTTTGGCATAGAGTGTTTCATTTTCCTTTTCTCTCTTTCTCTCTCCCTCTTTCTTTCTTTCTTTCTTTCTTTGGCATAGAGTGTTTCTTTTTTCTTTTTCTTTCTCTCTCTCTCTCTCTCTTCTTTTCTTTCTTCTTTCTTTCTTTCTTTGGCATAGAGTGTTTCTTTTTCTTCTTTCTTTCTTTCTTTCTTGGCATAGAGTGTTTCTTTTTTCCTTTTTTTTTCTTTCTTTCTTTCTTTCTTTCTTTCTTTCTTTCTTTCTCTTTCTTTGGCATAGTGTGTTCTTTTCCTTTTTTTCTTTCTTTCTCTCTCTCTCTCTTCTTTCTTTCTTTGGCATAGAGTGTTTCATTTTTCCTTTCTCTCTTTCTCTTCCCTCTTTCTTTTCTTTCTTTCTTGGCATAGAGTGTTTCTTTTTTCTTTTTTTCTTTCTCTCTCTCTTTCTTCTTTCTTTCTTTCTTTGCATAGAGTGTTTCTTTTTCTTTCTTTTCTTCTTTCTTTGGCATAGAGTGTTTCTTTTTTTTTTTTCTTTCTCTCTCTCTTTCTTTCTTTCTTTCTCTCTTCTTTTTTTGGCATAGAGTGTTTCTTTCTTTTTGTTTCTTTCTTTATCTCTTCTTTCTTTCTTTCTTTATCGGTCACACTTTATGTTTGCTTGCTTGTTCGTTTTTTTCTTTATTTCCCTCTGTCATATTTTTATCACTTTTTCTTTCGCTAGTCTTTTCTTTCATCTTTCTTTCTTTCTTTCTTTCTTTCTTTCTTTCTTTAATCCTTCTTTTCTTTCTTTTTCTTTTTTTCATTCACCTTTTTATCCGTCATTTCTTACACTTGTCCTTTCTTTCTTTCTTCTCTTTCGTTCTTCTTTTAATCCTTTCTTTCTTTCTTTCTTTTTTCTTTTTTTTTTCTTCACCTTTTTATCCATTCTTTCTTACGCTTGTCTTTTCTTTCTTTCTTTCTTTTTTATTTTTTACTTTTAATTCTTTCTTTCTTTTTTTCTCTTAACCTTTTTAATCCTTTCTTTCTTTCCTTCATTTTTTATCATCCAATTCTATATTCGCTTCTTTCTTTTTTCCTTTCCTTTTTCTTTCTCAATCCCGTCACTTCGTATGTATGTATGTATGTATGTATCTATCTATCTATCTATCTATAAATACATTAGAAGAAGAAGAAGAAGAAGAAGAAGAAGAAGAAGAAGAAGAAGAAGAAGAAGAAGAAGAAGAAACGGTGGATAGAAATATGAGATGGAAAAAATGGGAATGATGATGATGATGATGATGATGAACAAAAAAAGAAATAAAATGAAGGAGAGATCAAAATGGATTTTAAAACGACGGAACGTAATGAGAGACAAATGCGTGATGAGCCATTGCATTGATATTCGATGATGTTGATCCATAATTAAGCGATAAAGTTACTTTTGTTGTTAAGCTGTAATCTTGATCAGTGATGAGATAAAGAATCGTTATTAATTCATTAATTATTCAGATTAATAATCTCACCCCCTCTCTATCTATCTATCTATCTATCTATCTATCTATCTATCTGTCTGTTGTATACTGGCTTCGAATTCGTGTATGTTAGTAGCGGATATCGTCACTAACCCAAAAGCCATGTATGCTAGTGGTCAGCTACTGAACTTCAATAACAACAGATACGCGTATACAAAAGATGACTCTTCTTTATTTTCTTCGGTGTGTGGTAGGTGAGTGGCGGGCATGGATAATGGCACTACGACTACCTATGGTGTGGTGGAAGGTGGTGGCGAGCCTCACTGCTCGCAGCAGCGCGCGACCGTGTCGACGGTCAGACACCTTGTGCTCTCTTCGCCGTCTCCTGGGGTCTGCCCTGGGCTACCTGATGACCGCTTAAGTATTGACGACCGCCCACGCGTTTTAATCTTTCTCTTTGTCCTTCAAATTCGCGTTTGTCCAGATGAGTCCTTTGTCACACCAGACCCTCTGTCTACCTTAGACATTGTCTTCTCAGTTCAATTCTCCTTCGTCTTTTCGAACTTCCCGCGCAAAACAAACTGAACAATAGTCAATCTGCAACATATCTATGTAATGTTTTTATGTATATCTATCTATCTATGGATTTTAATTTATTTATTCATGTCTATTTTAGTTTGTTCATATCTATCTATCTATCAATCTATCTATCTATCTATCTATCTATCCTCTCCTCTCTCTCTTTATATATATATATATATATATATATTATATATATATATATATATATATATATATCGATTTTTAATTTGTGTATTCATGTCTATTTTAATTTGTCCATATTTATCTATCTATCCATCTCCCTCCCTCTCTCTCTTTCTCTTTCTATTTCTCTCTCTCTCTCTCTCTCTCTCTCTCTCTCTCTCTATATATATATATATATATATATATATATATATATATATATATATATCGATTTTAATTTGTTTATTCATGTCTATTTTAACTCGTCCATATCTATCTATATATCTCTTTCTCAGCCTGTTCATATCTATCTATCTATCATCTATCTATCTATCTATCTATCTATCTATCAATCTTTTTATTTATTAGATAAAAAGATTTGAAATAGAGGGGTGTAATAAAAAAATAGAACAAACGAAACTTACCCTTCCCTCACTCCGATCTTTCATTGCTAAATTTCCCTAATTTAACTATTTAGTTAAAATAGGAAGTAAAGAATAAAATTACAGTTATTTCTTCTTGTCAATGGATTTCTTTAAAGATTTATCCCTGAGATTTTTGCTCATATCTATTAAGATAAAACCAAATAATTAGAAATCAATAATACTAAGCACATATTTATTAAAATCAAATTTTTAATATCAATATGCAAATTAGCCTTTCTGTTCACACTGTAAACCGCTATTTTGTTATATATATAAATACAATTGCATGTTTTTAGTATGTAATATCAACATTATTAATAACGTAAAACAATTTTATTAATAATTGTGGTTTAAATAAAAATGAAATTATGGAGAATGTGACGTAAATAACTAAGGGAATTGTGACTTGAGTAGTTAAATAGTTTCTGTTACAGACAGACAAACACACAATATCCATTATAAAGTAAGTAAAGTCGTCGGGGTGGCCTAATATCGGTAACAGCCAATCAGCGAGGTAGTCTATCCCCTTTTCTCTAGCGCTAGACCAATGAGATTGTTTTTGCGTCTGAGGTGGAGCGCCACACCTACCATCAGCTCCTTACTTTACCGCACAGATGCCTGGTGCTACTCATACGCTGAGTTGGCGAGGACCGGTTTTCGAACTAGGAATCTTGTGGTTTCTAGCCGAACGCTCTACCGACTGAGCTACTACCCGGCCCTAAGATATAATTTACAATTAGTAACTGAATTTCAATAGCAACATGTGATTGTCAGACATGAAAGAAATGAATTACTAAAAATTATCGCTTGAAGAAAAAACCATTTAGAATTATATGACGTTCTAAGACTTTAGTTTACCCTGAACTTTTATAAATTTGCTTGTTCAATTTTGCAATTTACTTTGAAGTTGAGAGATCATCATCATCATCATGTCGCGCTACTAGCACGGATATCCATGACAATCTCTCGCCAATTGTCCCTATCATTCATTGCTCTCGGAAGGTCCTCTGTGCAGCAGCTGGTCAATGTAGGTATTTGTTGGACGGCCCATACTGGTGTGCCCATGTTCTGGGTTCCATTCGAGAACGTCACTTATGAGTTTGGCATTGCTTCTCTAGCAGTACCCAGCATATATTGTTAATCTTACTCGGATGGTTTGTGTGATAGGAGACAAGTGGCCGTACAGATGCTTTCTTGCTGGATGTTGTTTCCGCAATTTGTTTAAGATTACACGCCGCATTCTTGTGCATCTCCCATTCAGCTTATTCTACAGATGCTTCGTTAGAGTCCAAGTGATCCAGCCATACAGTAGCACTGATACAACTATGTATAATAACATGTGCTGGGGCACGGTCTCAATGTATGTATGGGAACGATGCTCCGGCTCAGTATTACAGTCGTTGTGTTGGATGATACAATACTATAACGAGGGATTTCTTCTAATGCTGGCTGTTCCACAGATTATAGTATTATAGGGCCCAGACGGAAAGCTGGTTTTGTCCCTTTTCCAACTCGGCTGAAATATGATAACCAAAAGCTGTCAACGGGGTAAAAAAAACCAAAAAAACAGGAACGCTTTCTGATAATTATACACAAGATATATACATTTATGTTTTTTTTTATATACAATAATTAATATTCTTGTATAATGTCAGAAGAGCGAGGTGATTTCTTTGTTAGTTGACTGGCGATCTACAGCTAATGGATAACTTATTAAATTGGTTTGTTACCGAGTGGTAGGACGTCCGAGAGCAGTATGGACGGCGACAAGGGATCAGACGTGTAGCGAGTCTTCTGGTTGCGGCGTGTCAGACTCTGGCGGACGTCCTCCGCTTCTCTTCTCGGTCTCTCTTCGGTCTGACGTTCTGTTATTTATGGGATCCAGACCTCCCCACCCTCTCTGATTGGCCAGCCACTCGATACTATTGCCTACGTGTCTAAATGGCCTTGTGTCAGCATAGCTTGTATCTTTCCATTTGGATTTTTCCAACTCCAACGAGTCAAGGCCAACCATTGTTTTATTTATGTAAGTTTTTGAAATTGTTGACCAACTTTTCAAAAACTGGAATCTTATTTGTTAAATTATCATTTTATTTTGTGAAAATTTAAAATTCCGATGAATTTATGCCTACGTGAGGATTCTTTGTAAAGATAAATCTATATTATTATTATTATTATTATTATTATTATTATTATTATTAGAAACTTTTAACAAAAAATAATATTATTATTATTAGTAACTTTTAACATAATTAATAATTAGGGTAGTTTTAATTAATTAGTAATTAATTAACAGATCGCCAATCAACCCATAACACTTTAATAGTGTTATATACGGCTTTGAAGAATTGTCGCTTTAACTTGTCAATGAGATCGGATATTCATATGACTGATAATCTATCTATGACAGACCATGTCTTCCTTAAACGGGCAATAACATAGCTTTCTGTACCTAGGTACGTGAATTGTTCCACAGAGTTTAGAGGTCTTCTATCGAGTGTGGAGATACCTCCTTCATTTTTAAAACACATGAACTCAGTTTTATCGGAGTTCACATAGAGGCCAATGTTTCGTGCTACCTCCTCTGTACTATGTAGAAAGGATTCGGCTTATGCGGATGTTTTGAAAGAAGTGCCAGATCATCTACGTAGTCCGCATCCATTATAGTTTGTGCAGAATATCACCTGCTTCTTGCGTTTTTTAGTGCGAGGCCTCTTTCGGGATTCAACTATATATTTTTTATTTTAAAATATTGGGACTCTATTACCCTTAGGCACCCCTTTTTGATCTCAATTAAGAAATGACATGTTTTTCATTTACACCGTCAGTATGTTAGGGATTAGGTTAGGGGTTAGGGTTAGGGTTTGGGGTTAGTTTTATAATTTTTAAAAAATCTAAAAATCGTCTGTTGAAATAAACGGACATTGACGGTGTAAATAAAAAACATGTCCTTTCTTAATCGAGATCAAAAAGGGGTGCCTAAAGGTCGTATAGTTCAAATTTTGTATTAACAATTGTTATATACTAGAATTTACAATGTCTCAGTATACTAGTACATTCAAATAACTTTGGGTGCCTCGAGCACCAGGCAATAAACCCATTCCTGCTCAGAATGTAATCTTACATAATTATTAGATTCCTAATACTTGTGTACAGTAGTGTAGAAACCAAAATGGCTGTTGTAAGTTCAGCCGGCGGCCTTGAAGGATTGAATGACAAGGCTTGACCTCATCCTGATCCTTCCGGTGGATACCGTGAGAATCGGTGGAGAAGACCCTCTTCCGGTTTAGATTAGAGAGTTTTTAGTTCAGATCGGCCAAAACCACGACGGTGGTAAGTCGTGTTATGCACGCTGCCGACTCAACCTGCGCAGGTAGTCTGGTGGGGATTTCAGAATAAAATATGATCTAAGTTAAATCGAATTCTTGTGTTATTATCTAAAAACTACCAATGACACAGGGCTTCTGATAAAGCGAAATCCCCAATAGAAGACCAGACACGTAGTCCCCAAGACGAAGTTCAGACGCTGGAAGAAGAATAATAGAAGTAAGAAAGTAAGGAAAGAGAGTATACAACAGTAAGCTCTGAAACAGTTCTCTTCATAAATGCCCGATCATCAAGTGTCATTTTGACACTAATGTCTTCTTCTTTTGGATTTGATAGGATGGATCCTTATAACAAATATCATAGGCATATTAAGTAACAGTTGCATTGGATTCCAATGCTTTTACATACCAAACCTAGCTTTTAGATTAAACACGGTTCTTTTAAGCTTTTAAACTTTCTGTAAAACATTGAACCATTCATGATCATGTTTCAATCTAGTAGCAATTGCTTTTTCATTTAGTGAGTACACATTTTTGTCTATCCAGTCAAGTCATAGTTCATTTGCCACAATATTACTGGCTTAATTCCTGCTCAAAGAGTGTTCCCTCTTCTGTCATTTACACAAATATAGCATACACGCCAGACCCAGGAAATAATTATCATGTAGGTTTGAATTTCTTAATCTCTGTGTATATAGAGCCAAAACGTTCTTTTATGCTTTCACTTCTTGATTTACTTCCTGCCATTTTAGACTTGATTACTACTTTAGGGAACTGGATTACATTCAAATAAGTAGTTTGCAGTAGTGTTGGTTGGTTGGTTGGTTGGTTGGATTTTAAATCATGTCAAACCATACTGGGTTGTTTTATTCCGAAGACATTTTGTTTGATTCTTTCTTGATGCGTTTTCAAAATTTGTAAAACATTATTTTGAACTCATTTTTTCTATCTAACCCATCGATGGAACCCTAACAGGTACTACCATTCCAGGTCAGAGTGGACCTTGGAGTAATGAATCGTAATAAAGGTTTCTTAACGCTAGCCACCAGCCTCGGTTTAGTTTGTTGGATTTTACGGCATGTCAACTCTTATTGGATTATTTTATGCAGAAGACATTTTGTTTTGTTCATTCTTCATGAGTACTTGATTTTTAAGTTAAATTTGAAACACATTTTCGAAACTCATTTTTTTCTATTTAACCCATAGATGGAACCCTTACAGGTACTACCACTCCGGGTCAGAGTGGACCTTGGAGTAATGGCGATGAAGGGTACTCCACACCCCACAAAGCTCCAGAGTCGGAATTTCATAATTAGATGCAGTTTACCATCATACCCAGAACACTAGGACCCTCAGTCACTGCTTTCTAGTACATATATGATAAAAAGGATTGGGAATTTGCATGATAGTAATACGGTTGGCAATATTATATAAGTGCTAGGACTTGACGTGAATTGGCCTCTCCGACCCACTGTCCAGCCGATGTAAGAGCCAAAGTGAAGTGTTGCATCTCATGGACTGTCCAGCCACTAAGATTCCGTCATTAAGCATTGTGTTGCCACCCACGGCCAATAGGTGGCCCCATTGGAGGGATTTTACCTCCCTGCCGAGGTGCAGTCTGCGTATTCTACAACCCTAGTCGACAAGACGGAGTTCGCAGCTGAGTGCTAAGAATTGGTATTACATAGACGGTTCTCGTAAAGGTGTCCATAAAGATGTGAAACAAGGTCTCTTTTTAATGTGGGAAGCCACGTACAAACCGAAGCTCATGCGATGACTCGTCGAAAAAATCTGTGGCCCGTTGGCATCGTCATTTTGGGTGCCTCAGGCACCGGGCAATAAACCCAGTCCTGCCCAGAAAGGAGAATGATTAGTTAGTACTGTTTCTCTGAATCTTTTTAGATGAGACTTGATGATTAGTATTATTTGTATTATTCGGACTATTGTTCTCAGCTTCATTGTTATCTGTACATCGGCCGAAACGTTGTACAGATAACAATGAAGATGAGGACAATAGTCCGAATAATACAAATAATACTGATTAGTTAGTACATGTCAAATGTTTCAATTGTTTGTAAGATTGATTATAAGTGGGCTAACATTTATTTACTAAACTAGTGAGATAGCGTGACACGCAAACACAGACAGACATACACACACATACAAACATAGACACACAAACACATACAGTCATACACACAGTCATACAGACACACACAAACACACAGACACACACAGTCAGACACACAAACACACAGAGTCACACACACAGTCACACACATGCATGCGAACACATGCGTATCTCCTGTGTTTCTGTTAGTAAACAAACCTTGGCACGTGGGGGCCATAAAAGGTAAATAAATAAAATAAAACAAACAAACCAAAAATCTGAATTTGAATAATCGTTCAAGAAACAGGTGAAAATAAACAGGTAGAAGAAGCAAAGATCAAAAGAACATTGACTGACTGATTAATTTCTAACATCGGTGATGGAATAATAATTATTTACCATTCTCTCTATGATACGTTTGTTTGTTTATTATTAATTTGTGTAATTATGTCTGGTCAACAGATGGAATGCGTACTTTCTTTTCTTTTTTTGCTATTTTTTTTGCTATTTTTTAAGATTGTGCTGAAAATTACCTAATTCTCGAATAGCATTTTAACGATATTGCGCTAACAAAATTTGCTCCACGATGTGCTGTTATTGTTATGTTACGCTTGCAAATACATAAGCAAATACACAGCTCATTATATTATAGAAAATAGCATTGGCCTTTCGGATTATGCATGCGTGAGTATAGCACTTTATACTTCAACAGACTTGTACAAGTCTTTGGTCTTACGCAGAGAAGCATAAAATCGAATTATTACTGGCAGCCATATTGGAACGGATGCAAATATTCTGCTGCGATTGTGACCGGAAATGATGTAAAAGCTTATGCCGGAAGCTGCTTGAAAGAGATAACGATTGTTCGATAGCACAAGACTGCATCTGTTCGGACAGTAATATGTGTGCAATACATTATATATATATATATATATATATAATATATATATATATATATATATTTCGTTAGATGTAGAAAGTGTATTAACACGCAGGTGTTTAATAGAGAAACGGCGGTTCTTACTAAAAATAGTTTATATTCTCATAAAAATTGTTTTAACACATTTCTTTGCATTCAGGCGCCAAAATTGTACGCACAACAGAATATGGACACGCACCTACACAAAGATATGAATTTACATGGATTATGCATGTTCATCAAAAGTATAAAAAGTCCAACATATCAGACTTCCGGTTTCGACCGGGGGTCCAGTGAGCTTCGGCCACTGGACCTTACAAGTTAATAGCGTCGATCCCAGGGGGCTATCCCCCAGGCAATACCTGCCCCCTTGACTTAAAGGGACAGGGCTGGGTTTATTGCCCAGCACCTGAGGCGACCCCTTGAGGGGGAATGCCGAAGGGATCGACGCAATTTTTGTTCTTTTCCGCCCATGAGCTTCGGCTTGTGGGTGGGCCCACGTTAAAACGAGGCCTTGTGCCCAGCCCATACAAGTGGGGTATGGGGCAAATACCTTAAAAGTATCAAAAGTATTTATATATTAATGCTCGTTTTCCTTATTTGTACGACCGTTATCATTTTGCGACACCCTCTGGTTAAAAGTGAGACTACCCAAACTGTCCATCATAAAATCCAAAAAGGGCAAATTCTAATTCTCTGGTGTTGCTAATCACCGAATTCTTATTTCTTATGAGTGTCCTCCCCTCAGCTAAATAATGGAACATTTCGTTTTTATTATAAAGAAAGAAAAGGAAGAAAAAGGACATGCTATACAGAAAAAACATAATAAAAAAGAAAAGAATGAGAGAGAGAGCGAGAGAGAGAGAGAGAGAGAGAGAGAGGAGAGAGAGAGAGAGAGAGAGAGAGGGGAAAGATAGAAAGAGTGGTGGTGAGCATATGGAGTGATAACCCTTATCGGTTTTAATCGAACATAATGAAAATACGAAAATAATGAAAGGAAGAGAGAAGAATGAGAGAGAGAGAGAGAGAGAGAGAGAGAGAGGAGAGAGAGAGAGAGAGAGAGAGAGAGAGAGAGAGAGAGTTGAATCAAAATTATTATACTTTACATATTGAACTATTAAGCAGTAGCTCTTAACTGCTAGTCTTAAATTATCTCCATGCGTGTTCTAGTTTCAGTTGATGGTTGGTTTACTTGCTTTATTTTGTGGCATATCAACTCTTGCGCGTGGTGTAATGGTTAAAGTCATGGGAATGGTCTCGTCGCCCCGAGTTCAAATCCTGGATGTGGTAACGCATTTCACTTAGCGCTAATACCCTTGGAAAGGTATGAATCCTACTCTCCCTCCAGCTATGGATAAATAGTAGGTCAGGCTGGGCTCTTTAACCTTGGTTAGGCAACCGGTCTATGAGAAGGAAAACTCTGAATTCAAACCAGTTGAACTCCGCTTAAGAAATTGACCTTGTGTGCGGATGGGTTAGTAAATATATATAGGTGCTAGGGCTTGACATGACCAGCCGGTTGATCGGAGGGGGCATCTCCGACCGCCCGTCTAGCCTAAGTAAGAGCCGAAGTGGAGTGTTGCGTGTCATGGACTGCTCAGTGTTCCATCCTTAAGAATCACGAAATGCCACTGACGGCTAAAAGCTTACCCCATTGGGAGGAGCAAGGGTACAGTCGGTGTATTCTTCTGCTTCAGCCAACAGGGCACTCCTTGTAAGAGAGTTCGATCCTGACTTTGGCGTTGTACTTAACCAAGTCCACGTAATAAATGTCCTTTTACTTGGTGCGATTTTAGCTTATCGACACGAGTCTGGTTGGGTGTACTGGGTTTAACGTTAAACTGCATCTAATGGCGAAGTTCCAATTTTGGAAGTCTTGGCAATATGGAGTACCCCTTCATCGCCATTACCCCAGGTCCACTCTGACCCGGAGTGTAGTACCTGTAAGGGTTTCATCTATGGGTTAATAGAAAAAAAATGAGTTTCGAAATGTGTTAAAATTTAACTTAAAATCAAGTACTTATGAAGAAGATGAACAAAACAAAATGTCTTCTGCATAAAATAATCCAACAAGAGTTGACATGCCGTAAATCAAACAAACTAAACCGAGGCTGGGGGCTATCGTTAAGAAACCTTTATTACGATCCAAACCCTTTCTGTTTTGTCAGTGAACTGCAGCGAAAAATATCACATCGCAGCCATTGGAAATGGAACCAAGGCGTTTGTGGCCTGTCAGTCCCAAAAGTTTGGGCTCTATTTGCAAAATACTTCAAGTAAATGACATGCCGGTGTAAATGAATTATTCTTTTGCGTAACATGGCAAAGAATCGGTGCCCGTTGACAGTCGGAGTAGTGAATAGATCGTCGTGAATGATTTGGCAAAAGAGTTTTATGGAATCGATGCAGGTGGTGGTGCCTTCCATTATTTACCGATCCATTCACCTGTCGTCTGTGCCGTGGAAACGAGCAGGGTGGGGTGGGGGGTTAGTCGGCGGGAACTGGACGTTACTCCCTGTCAGGAAACGATCGTGTCAGCCTTGTCAAAAAAAATCGTTTTTACCTTTCCAAAATGTTTTTTTTTGGTTTTTCTTTCACCATTCAATTTTCACTTCATTTGCTTGTTTTATTTATTTCCTGCGAAACTATTTTTGTGACCGAAATCTATCTATCTCAGTCTCTACGTATTTAACTAATTCGTACCATTCTTATAAATCCTTGTTTATCATATCAATCTATTTCAGTTCGTATTTCCCTACTGCGTATATGTTTTTGTACCATCTCTCCCCGCCCCCCCTCTCTCTCTCTCTCTCTCTCTCTCTCTCTCTATATATATATATATATTATATATATATATAGTGTTTGGCTAGGTATCACCAGGTTCTTTTCGATACCGGCCCTCGCCAACTCAGCGTATGAGTAGCACAAAGATCTGTGCGGTCAAGTGATGAGCTGATGATAGGTGTGGTGCTCCACCTCAGAAGCTAAAAATAATCTCCTCAGTCTAACGCTATTGTAAAGGGGATAGACTCCCTCGCTGTCTGGCTGATACTGACTTTAGGCCACCCCGACGACTTTACTTACATATATATATATATATATGTAAGTAAAATCGTCGGGTGGCCTAAAGTCAGTATCAGCCAATCAGTGAGGGAATCTATCTCCTTTTCACTAGCGCTAGACCAAGGAGATTGTTTTACGTCTGAGGTAGAGCGCCACATCTACCATCAGTTCCTTACTTTACTACACAGATTCCTGGTGCTACTCATACGCTGGGTTGACGAACCAAACCCTCTGTGCGAGCAGGATGTGACACAAAGTCAATTTTATAGTTTAACTGGTTTGAATTCAGAGTTTTCCTTCTCCTAGATTGGTTACCTAATCAAGGTTAAAGAGCTAAGTCTTTCCTTCTATCTAACTATAGCTGGGGGAGAGTAGTCGGATTTATACCTTTCTCACGGGTATTAGCTCTGTGTGAAATACAAATAGCCTTGTCGGGTCGACGATTCCATCTCCCCCGACTTTAACACTGTTTGAGTCTGGAACAACTTGGGAATCTCTTGAGGGTATTTTGTCTTGTACCGTTAATAATTTTTAATGATAAATAAAAGACGTTCTTGTTTTTTTTAAAGCTTCCGCTCCATATTAAGTACTTACTGACATCCCACCATGTCAGTCGAATAAAAGGATTATAATGGGAAACCACGCACAAACGCAGGCTCATGCCGAGCTAGTTTTTATGATGATAACGGGCTCGATTGAAAGGAGTGATGAAGTTGTAAAAGTGTTACTATTTTATGGGTCATCCATTAGGCTTCAAGCAAGAGCGCTTGTCCAGCTGAAATCCTTGATAAAGAATCTTTTGGTTGTTCTTTGGTGCTCCTCAGTATTGCAAGTCCTTCGTCATTGATTGCAAATGGACGCCTCCCCGTATCAATGATAAAGTAGTCAACCAGCCACGCATTCGGGCTGTTGATTGGCTGAAGTTTAAACAACGTGACCTCGCTTAATCTATAAATTTTAAGGGGTGTATAGTAGCACACCTTATATGCAAAATATTCCAACAAAAAGTAATAATTCTAAACTGATCTTCTTACTTTTCAACCATTCTCTTGGTTGAATCTCAGTTTGGCTCTGTTGTTCCGGACCGGAGCTGTGGGTAATTCTTGATCGGTTATTAGGCTGGAATCCTCTAAGCACTTCAGTCTGGAAATTACTTTGGAATCTTTTTGTGAATTTAAAAAAAAAAAAAATTTCTTGTGCTGTCAATATATTTTAATAACAAACACAATACGTTTTTCTTTTCTCTTAGCTCATTTATTTGATCCCAAATAAAAATGCCTTGGAGGAGAGACATCCATACGTACACTCTCTTCAAAACCTTAGCCCTAACACATTCCTATCTCTTTCTCTCACTATCTCCTTCTTGCCTTGTGCTGAACAATCAGAGAATGACAGGTAGCCTTTCATACATCACCCCCAAAATTGTGGTAACTTTCCACTCTTATTTACAATTCTTGTTTTTTTCATCTCATTATATTGCATGAAGCCTACTTGCCCTGTGATTACTTCTGTGGAAGTCTCAAATATTTAAATAAATATTTGAGACTTCCACAGAAGTAATCACAAGGCAATATATTCTGGATAGCGAGCCTGGAAGGAGATGTCACCATTTTTAAATAAGTTTCGATCACAAACACACGATGATCACCATACCACGCCATCATAGCAACTGAAATGGTTGCTCAAATATAACTCCAACTCGTTCAATTTTAAACCAGGGAGGTTATTCTGTTAGATACTGAGTACACACAAATGCGCATACATATAAACATATAAGTTTATGTGCATATATTTATATGTATATTTTAGCGTAATTATTATGGTCTACGGAGAATTTGGGGATTTCTAGGAGAAAAAGAGGAAGAAGAAATAAGAAAAAACAAAGGTTAAAATTTGGAAGAGTAAACACTAAGCGGGGTATCCTGCTCTCATTCCGCTAACCATAGTTAGTGTACAGGTGTTAAGCTGTGTTAGCGGAATGAGAATATGATACCCCCATGGACTGAATAAAGGGTTAGGTTCAAAGTTTCGTGATGGCTCCCGATTACGACAAGAAGGTTCCCGAGTTCGAAAAGAAGGTTCCTGAGTTTGAGAAGGTTCTGGAGTCCGACAAGAAATACCCGAAGAAAGCCGGAGGTCACATCGGCCGAAACGTTGTACAAATAACAATGAAGATGAGGACAACAGTGCGAATAATACAAATAATAGTAATTATCAAGCCTTATCTAAAAAATTCAGAGAAATAGAGATGGCTTTATAAAAACAAAGAGCGGGATTAAGACCCGAGTAAAGTGTCTCCATCCTCAACTATTGTGTATTTTCTGAACTTTGTTGGGTTTTCTTCTGTCCCTTTTACGTAATATGTTTTCTTCATTATTCCTATGTTTGCTTTATTTTCGAAATCACCCTTTCTAGCAGTCTTTATATATATGCACCCATATGTATATCTATGCATATATAGATATACATGCATATATTGTAATAGTATATGGTTACAGGGCCGGGTTAGCTCAGTCGGTAGAGTGTTCGGCCAGAAACCACAAGAATTCCTAGTTCGATACCCGCCCTCACCAACTCAGCGTATGAGTAGCACAGGGATCTGTGCGGTAAAGTAAGGAGCTGATGGTAGGTGTGGCGCTCCACCTCAGGCGCTAAAATAATCTGCTTGGTCTAGCGCTAGTGAAAAGGGGATAGATTCCCTCGCTGCATGGCTGATACCGACATTAGGCCGCCCCGACGACTTTACTTTTTTTTATATGGTTATTACAGGCTTGTTTGGTGAGCAAGTGGTGAACTATTTTTTAAGTGGTGTTATTAGTGGAGAGATCAATAAATGTATATGCATATATATGCATACCCCCCCCTCTCTCTCTCTCTCTCTCTCTCTCTCTCTATATATATATATATATATATATACTAAGCTTATTTTATTATGTTACAGGGCCACAATAGATGTGCGTCCAGAAATAATCGAATTCACTACAATTCCAATGGCTTGCTCGACTAAAATTATTATCACACTAAGGCAGGTTTTCTACTCACGTATTGCATATATATATATATATATATATACATGCATGCAATTCGTGAATAGAAACCCTAGCTTAGAATGATAATTTATATATATATATATATATATATATATATATATATATATATATATATATATGTGTGTGTGTGTGTGTGTGTGTGTGTGCATTTATATATTTGGATATAAATTGAAAATGTGTACACGAATATGGATCTCTAATAATTATTTATAATGTGCCGATTACATTGTTGAGAATAACATGTCAATTTCCGGTTACGAGTGACCTCCCCTTACTAGATGTCGGAAATGTAATTACTATATACATACATATTACCGCTCCTGCGAGTCATGAATGTTTCTGTTCATACATTGAACACGCAAGGAACGTATTCCCTTACATTCAAATATCTCTATACTGTCTGGAGTGAGTAACGCACTATTGATTTATGTATGTCACACGCACACACACACGCTAATTCAATAACGTATTCTCATCCTGATGTACAGAGATTCTCACTCATACATATAAACACAGTCATATGCTTTCTCTGTCACCACCAAACATACACCCACCCGCGCATGTATATTTTTATATCTATACACATAAAAACACACACACACACACACACACACACACACACACACACATATATATATATATATATATGCACATACTTTTACTTATACTTATATATATATATATATATAATTATACACATATATAATTATACATATATATATATATAGAGAGAGAGCTCTTTAGGAGAGACTTTAATAAAATTTTACCGCCCGCATAACGCAATGATCATTTGTTTACAGATTTTATCTCTCTGGTGATCGTAAAGTATATACACAGATGTATGTATTTAACACAGTTAAAACACCGCTCCTTAATGGCAGCTGGGGACAGCCTAGAGGTTAACGAATCGGGCAAACGTAAAGTCAGTCAGTAACGTCGAAACACGGTGTCTGTGGATGACTTATTTATATATATATATATATATATATATATATATATATATAATATATATATATATATATATAAAATGCCATAACAAGACGACAACTACTTCAGTTCCAGTGTTCTTTTGAAGAAGGATTTTATCTCGAAATTTTAAGAATAAATCACAGGTTAACAAGCAACACCATTGTTACCTTATTTTTTCTTTACACCTGCATTCTGATAGCCTTCAAAATCAACCTCCAAACCATTTATATACACAATGCTTCAAGCAAATTATAAAACCCTTATATATATAATATATATATATATATATATATATATATATATATATATATATATATAGTATATGTAAAAACAAAATTCTTTTGCGATGAAACAAAGAAAATACAGTGCTCAATCACAGTTTGTAAGAGCTAATATTTATATATATACATATTTACAAAGACAGAAATGAAGAATGTATGGAACGTTATTTTTTTCTCCAAAATGTGTCAAAAAGTACAAAAAATCTCTATACATTTTTGACACACCTTATATTATATATATATATATATATATATATTATATATATATATATATATATATATATATTTATATATATATATATCCGAGGGTGAGTAAAAAATAATGGAATTTTGTTTGTTTAGTACAGGTATAATTACTAACACAGGAATATGTATCATACATCAAAATGAAGCTGATTCTCCACAGTCACCGTTTTTCTCAATAGTAATGTTCCACCTTTGCTTTAAGCATGTATCCCTGCTTCGTAAAATTTTGTTGACTGTTCTTTGAGCCACTTCTTCACTACAGATTTCACATTCTCGTCACTGGAATAATGTTTGTCTCTCAAACCCTCTTTGATGGGGCCCATGAAAGAGGGTTTGAAAAGCAAACTTCATACATATATACACACTATATATATATATATATATATACCAATACGTATATATACACATACATACCTATATATATATACGCATTAATATATATATATATATATATATATATATATATATAATGGTTATCGTCGTGGTTCTCCCCCCAGCTTTAAGTAAATTTTAAAGCAGACTGAGTTCTTTAATCTTGGTTCGGCAACTAGTCTTGGAGAAGGAATACTCTGAATCCAGACCCGTTGAACTCCACTTAAGAAATTGACATTTTGTCACATCCTACTCGTGCAAAGTTTATATATATATATATATATATATATATATATATATATATATATATATATATATACTACGTAAAACGTGACCCATTGAGTCACCCATTCAGCTCTGGGTAGATAATTGAGATTAGGGAAAAGGGAGTTAGCATAGGCAATAAAATTAAAAATGAATAAATACGACTGGACGAAACCTTAAAATCATTTTGTTAGCTTTCTAAGAAGGGAAATGTTTGACCTCATTTAAGCTATGGGTTGCTGGTTGTGTGAATTCAACATAGAAATACATTTCAAATTCTCCCGTCTCTCCCGTCTCTCTCTCTCTCTCTCTCTCTCTCTCTCTCTCTCTCTCTCTCTTACCCTCCAGAGAAACTACCATTATATAACGAGGAGGCAATCAAGAGATACATAGAGGGGAAGAAAGAGATAGAACAGTAAAGTAAGAGATTGGTCGGTTTTTGATTTAATTGGAAATTACGACTAATTAGAACCAATTAAAACAGAATTTTTTTCAAAAGTAATTCAATCCTAAAAGTTAGGAATAATTTAGTATAATTTTCGTGTCATTAAACTGAACAGTAAAAAAAGTCTTTAAGAAGCAAAAGTTGATTAATTCAGCTTTTGTATAATAATAGATATATACATTTGACCCTGGAAAAGTATTTTGCTTAACATTTCCCTCCCACCAAATCCTTCAAAGTCATTCCCTATTCATGGTCCAATCTTTAAAATATTTATTTGGTTCGAAAGAAAATAAAATAATCTTTCTAAATATGTAATTTGTATGTGTTTTTATCCATTTAATTATTTTTTATTTTATTTTTTGTGCGTTTTTAGGCGTATTATCCATTTAATTTCAGTTTATTTTACAATAAAACTTAAATCACAATAAAACTTAAATCACAACAAAGCAAGATCGCACATCACTTTGATACCCCATCACACAACCTGGAAAACCTCAAATGCATCTTAATCGATCATGGTTTTCCATCCACACAATCACTAAAAACACCCATCCTAGGCCTCAATAGCGACACCGGATCTCTCAGATCATATAAATATTTTCAAAATATCATTACTTACACACTGTACGTATCACATTCAATGCAGACATTTATTTTTGTCACCGTTTTGATGTCAGTGAAATTATTTGAAGCTCGATTTATTTTATCTTTCTTCTCATCCTCCAAGTTCGTTCATTTGCATTTCCGCTTGATAAGCCAGAATTTCTGGCGGCCAAAGATTAATTCATCAGTTATCAAATGAAATTTCAATGCAATAAGCTGAATTAACACACAGAAAATTTATTGATTCGCTAGAGTTCAGAAAAAAAAAACAAGAAGAAAAAATACCCAGAAAAACACATGGAAGTAAATTGAAAGAAGGAAAAATAAAAAAAAAACGAAAAAATAGCTCAAATTTTTCAGGAAGATGATATTTACAGTATTACAGAAACTTAAGCGTTGGAATATTTTGAGGGATATAAGGGGTGGGTGCTGGAATTCACCACTTAAACTTATAGACTCGGCGTGGTCACGTGGGTTAAACCCCAGGCCAATCAACAGCTCGAATACGTGGTTAGTTAACTATTTAATCGCCGATATTGACAGCCGCACGTTATTCAACATTGACAAACGGATCTGCAACCAAAGGATCATACCCAACAATAAGGGACACCAAGGAACAACCAAAGGATTATACACAACACTGAGGGATACCAAGGAACAACCAAAGGATCATGCCTAACACTGAGGGACACCAAGGAACAACCAAAAGATCATACCCAACACTAAGGGACACAAAGAACCAACCAAAGGATCATACCCAACACTAAGGGACACTAAGGAACAATCAAAGGATCATACCCAACAGTAAGGGACACCAAGGGAGCTCCGCGGTAAATTGCTCTCACTTGAGTCCGAAAAATAGCTACAAAAATCGTAACATTAAATGGCCGGTTTAGCTCAGTACCCGACAAAGAATCGCGAGGTTTCTGTTTCTTTACCGGTTCCCACCAACTCAGCGCATGAGTAGCACAGATTGGATAATCTGATCTGTGCGGGTAAAGTGGGGAGTTGCCGTTAGGTGTGACAAAAAGTCTCCCTCTGCAAAAAAAAAAAGAAAAAAATCCATTGTCTAGCGCTAGTAAAAGGGGATAGACCCCCTTGTTATCCGGCTGATACCGACAATAGACCACTGCGTCAACTTTTATACTGCTTGTAATAATAACTTCCTCTCAAAAACCGTAGAGCCTCCGTCTCGGAATCGTAAGCTTCCGGGTTCAATACCGGTCCCCGCCATGTTATTCTGTAGCATATCAACACTTTTCGGTCCATTTAATGCCGAATCAAGTCATCTATATATTAATTGTCTTTGTTTATTTATTCTTTATATTAAAAAGAAGTGGTCTACTTACCGGTAGGCCTAGCCATGCCAATGAATTATAAAATATGTCTGAGCCACATGAACCTGTTTTTAACACCTACTCTGAACGCTGATTGGCTTTAGCATTAACCAATCAGATATATAGAAGCCGGGGTCTGCATTGGTAAAACTCTATTTAAAGCCAGTTCTTTTTTCTGCTAGCGTTGGACAAGACACGGGTGGTACATTAGAGTTTGCTCATCTCTAATGGTGTCTAACTGGCGAGAGGGTATTATGTTGAAAGACCCGACCCCCCCCCAATGAACCAGTTAATAATAACATAACTGACGACGCTACCCAGCGCTGTTTAGTCAGGCGTATCTCAAACAAACAAACAATTGTTAATTTCAAATGAAATAAAATAAAATAAAATCCCCCCAAAATGGTTTGGTTTGTTTTGTTTTACGGCATATCAACCTCAGTGGGTCATTCAATGCCGATAAAGTTGAAAATAAATCAATTCTTAATGGATAATACAAATTTTATAAATACATTTTTCTATTTAACCCATAGATTGGACCCTAACAGGTACTACCCACTCCGGGTCAGAGTGGACCAGGAAGCAATGGTGATGAAGGGCTGCTCCACATTCCTCAAACCTCCAAAACTGGGAACCTCACATCAGATAGAGTTTAACATCATTCCAGGACATGTAGACCCGCAGCCACCGCATTTCTAGCACCCATATGATAAAAAGGGGTTGGGGCTTGCCATAAGGGCAATAGGTTGGGAAAATCATATAAGTGCTAGGGCTTGACGTGACCAGCCGATTTATCGGAGGGGGCCTCTCCGACCGCCCGTCTAGCCCAAGATAGGGTCAAAGTGGAGTATTGCATGTCATGAACTGCTCATCCAACTGGGCTCTATCCTTAAGCATCACGGGTCGCCACCCACGGCCAACAGGTGGCCCCATTGGAGGAGTCTTAACCCTCTGCAGAGGTGCAGTCGATGCATTCTAACGCCCCAGCCGACAGGGCGGTGGAGATGTGGATATGGGCCCCAAAATGGATCCCAAAATCAGCTTAATCTTGCTGAATCATCAATGAAGATTTTGTTTGGTTAGTTGCTTATCGTCTGGTAAATGCATCCCATGTTTTTTTCTTTTTTCTTCCCTCACCATTTCAAGCTAACTGTAATTACATTTCAATAGTTTCTTAAAAATGAATTACATATGATAGGTTACAAGGTAGTGGTTAGATGCTTTATTGTTTCCCAGATCATAAATAAAAACCCTACAATCTATTAAAGAAACTTTTTTTGGGGGACCCATTAATTTTCCCGATGACTTATTCAAAGCAAATATGTGCGTCCCAGGACGCAATAAATTAAAAGCTATCAGCATCACTGCTTGTTACAATATTCATAGAGTAATTAGACGTGGAATTTTTTTTAGTCTTCCTTTATTAAAAGGTTTTTTTTAATGCTAGACCCATTAAGAAAATATGGTGAATCAATTGATCTTCATAAACAAGGATTCAGATTTCTTACAGTACTTGATGTTGCTTAAGTGGTCATCAATAAAGTATGGAACAGATTCATCACTGCTTAACTTCGTTGATTTATATCTGGACGATATTAGGAAAGGATTGTTTTCGAATGTATTATTTATGAAAATAAACTCAGAATTCTACCGTGAAGAAATATATATGCAAAAATAGACAACTTCAAATTTTGTTCTTTCTTTCTTTCTTTCTTTCTTTCTTTCAGAGAATTTATCTTCTTTCTTCCTTTCTTTCTTTTTCTTTCCTAAAATTAATCTTTCTTTCTTTCTTTCTTTCTTTCTTTCTTTCTTTCTTTCTTTCTCTCTCTCTCTTTCTTTCTTTTTTTCTTTCTTTCTTAAAATCAATCTTCTTTCTTTCTTACTTTCTTTTGTTCTTTCATATCATTAATCTTTCTTTCTTTCTTTCTTTCTTTCTGAAAATTCCCCTTCTTTCTTTCTTTCTTTCTTTCTTTTCGCCCTATCTATCTATCTATCTATCTATCTATCTGTCAAATAAAAAAGAAGAAAAGACGATCTGGTGTTAACAAGAAGAAAAATAACTTTTTATCAAGTGAATTCAACCGTTCCCGTAGAGTGTAAAATAATGAATGCGGAAATATCAAAACCCCCAACATTTGAGTTAAACGTCATGTAATAGTGAAAATTAACTAGAATTTGGGATGACGTGTGAAAGGCTGACCTGTTTGCTTCTGATTGGTCAGTAAGTGTCAACAGAGGGAAGAGTGAAAGGGGAAGAGTAAGAGAAGGGTGTCGATTGAATACCTATACAGATAAGTACAGAAAGTACATACTCCCTAAATTAGACGTCACGTCACATATCGAAATTTAATGACCTTACATACAAATTGATCCCACCACGTCAAATATTCAATTCGATTACTAATGACTATGACAACCTCTAACTTATTAAATGATCCCGCTACATAACACGGACCACAGGGTGAAGATGAAAGAAAACGAAAAGATAAAGGAATACCTGGATCTTGCCAGAGAATTAAAAAAGCTTTGAAATGTGAAGGTGATGCCAATTGTGGTTGGTACTCTTGGAACGGTCCTCAAGAGCCCGGAAAAAAGTAGGGATCACAGTAAGAATCAAAACCATCCAGTAGCTACTACAAATTTCTCAAGCGGGGGTCATATGCGCACGAGGACCATATAATATTTTTTTGTTCCAGGCAAGCAAGAAATAAGCAATTATAAAAATACAATAAGACTTATAAACATGGAGTTCCACCAAATTAAAATACGAATCAAAGGGGGTCACAGGTATGAAAAGGTTGGGAACCACTGGACTAGAATATCCTAGAATAATCTAGGAAACCAGAGGAAGTAAAATCAAGAGTTAAAACTGGTGTGAAAAATTCGCAGAGAATGAAATACTATTCCTATTAATACTACAAGGCGACCTACAAAATACTGAAACATTTAAAAAATTCATAACTTTTTGTTTTTTATTCAATTTTTATATTATTTTTCTGATATTTCAAGTAATCTAAGCAAATTGAAAATATCAAGTTACAATGGGAAAGAACAAATTAAAATAATGGAAATTTTCGATTCAACATAGGGGTTTAGAATTTCAACAAAATTTAATTTTTGGTGGCAGAATAATTCTAAAAAAAAAAAATTAAAAGTGTCCCTCCCATTGGCCAACCTTGACTTCTTTTTGTGGAGTTATTTAAAGGGATGTGTATATTCGAATAAGCTTAAGACATTGCCGCAGCTCAAGAATAATATTAGTACAGATATGAGAGAATTGATCCCCGAAACTTTGAGCAAAGTCGTACAAAATGCTCGAATTAAGGTGCAACTTAGCATCCGTGACAACGGAGCCGATCTACATGATATCATTTTATGCAAATAGCCAAGAATATATTTCCATTGACTCTATTTTATGACTCAAAAGACTAAATGATTAAATTTTCTTATGTGTCTGTCTTCCTTTATGGGACACACTGTGCCTCCCTGGGGAATCTGAAAATCAAGCCTTAAGTTTCAGATACTCATACATTGGCGGATTTTGGAGATGTAATTTGTAGGTAAAGGATTATCATCGATATCTATTTACATATGACTAAAATCATCGTTATATATATATATATATATATATATATATATATATATATATATATATATATTCAAGAAATACAGTTGACTTACCCGGTTTGTTCGGATTAATAGTGTAAATGATACTGGAGATTTTTATAGTAATCGTTAGTCATAGACTTCCGGTTAAGAAAGTATGGTAGCTAATTTGGGCTTGATGTAAAAACAATTTTTTGATGTTAACGGACTTTTATTAGTAAGTGATTTAGAAAATTACTCAAAAAATTATTCACTAGGAAAAACTATTAAGTAGCGTGGTAATATTTTAACTAGATTTTATAGTAGTATCTAAAGAAAATGGATTATTCTTAAACTGTGACGAGTCGTAGATAATTGAATCTATATGTATATTGTATGTTGATTGATGAGAGGGCTTGTCTGTATTGGTTTAATGTTATTTCTAGACGTTAAATTAGTGGTATTGTGTATGGTTAGTGTTTTTTTTAATGGGGAAAGGGGTGATCTGGTTATTGGAGGGTTATCTCATTTCAATTGTATCCACCTTGAAATTTTTAAACAATTGGAGTGTGGTTACACACACACACACACACACACACACATATATTATATATATATATATATATATATATATATATATATATATCTGTGTGTGTGTGTGTGTGTGTGTAAAAGGAATGACTTACCGGTAAAATTATTGGGTTGGTCTCAATACTTGGTTGATATAAATGTTACTCAGATAAGTCAGTGTTATAACAGATATAAAGTGCTCAATACGTAAGCAGAGCGGTTTTTAATATTATAGTGGGTGCAGAAATAAACTGCTCGAGTTTCACCATAAGGATCTTCAGGGTTAAATCCACCGAAGTAATCAATATATTGATTAATTAGAGCTAACTGCGGGAGTTCATGTTGTAAGTATCATTCATGGTTTGTAATTACAAAATGAACTCCCTCAGTGGTAATGGTTATCAACCTAGTCTTGCAAATCAATTATTAAATATCGAGTTCAATACTTGGTGGATTTCCTATACTTGAGAACTTATGTTTGTGACAAACGATTTGGGTAAATACAATGGCTTCTTATCGTGGTTTAATGGTTAGCAGGTTAGTCTCGCAGATCCATTACTACTGAATAGCGAGTTCTATCCTCGTAGGATGTCCGTATTTTCCATCTCGAGTTACGTCCTACCTCGGGCAAACTAGTTGGATAAACACCTACACTTTATATAGTTTCTGGGCTAACTTATTTTTCTTTTCTTTTCTTTTTCTATTTCCTAAATATTCTATTTCATAAATATATTTAGATCTATTCATAAATATTCTATTTTCATAAATTAATGGTTAGCAGGTTTAGTCTTGTTAGAACCACTACTACTGAATAGCGAGTTCTATCCTCGTAGGATGTCCGTATTTTCCATCTCGAGTTACGTCCTACCTCGGCAAACTAGTTGGATAAACACCTACACTTTATATAGTTTCTGGGCTACTTATTTTTTTCTTTTCTTTTTTCTATTTCCTAAATATTTCTATTTCATAAATATAATTAGATCTATTTCATAAATACTTCTATTTTCTAAAATAATAATGGTTAGCAGGTTAGTCTTGTAGAACCACTACTACTGAAATAGCGAGTTCTATCCTCGTAGGATGTCCGTATTTTCCATCTCGAGTTACGTCCTACCTCGGGCAAACTAGTTGGATAAACACCTACACTTATTATAGTTTCTGGGCTACTTATTTTCTTTTCTTTTCATTTTTTTTCTATTTTCCTAAAATATTTCTATTTCATAAATATAATTAGATCTATTCATAAAGTATTTCTATTTCATAAATAATAATGGTTAGCAGGTTGTCTTGTAGAACCACTACTACTGAATAGCAGTTCTATCCTCGTAGGATGTCCGTATTTTCCATCTCGAGTTACGTCCTACCTCGGGCAAACTAGTTGGATAAAACACTACACTTTATATAGTTTCTGGGCTACTTATTTTCTTTTCTTTTCTTTTTTCTATTTCCAAATATTTCTATTCATAAATATAATTAGATCTATTGCATAAAATTTCTATTTCATAAATAATAATGGTTAGCAGGTTAGTCTTGTAGAACCACACTACTGAATAGCGGAGTTCTATTCCTCGTAGGATGTCCCTGTATTTCCATCTTGAGTCACATCCTACCTATGAAAACGGCCGGTTGCGGCAATAAACACACTGTAATAGTCTCGTAGAACCACTACTACTGAATAGCGAGTCTATCCTCGTAGTGATGTCCTATATTTCCATCTTGAGTCACAATCACCTACCTATGACAAAACGGCGTTGGGCCAAATTACCAGTGCATCCCATTGTGGTGTAATAGTCCTCGTAGAAACCACTACTACGAAATAGCGAGTTCTATCCTCGTAGGATGTCCTATATTTTCCATCTTGAGTCACATCCCTACATGGACAAACGTGTTAGGCAAATACCAGTGCATCCATCGTGTTGAATAGTCTCGTAGAACCACTACTTACTGAATAGCGAGTTCTATCCTCGTAGGATGTCCTATATTTTCCATCTTGAGTCACATCCTACCTATGACAAACGGGTTGGGCAAATACCAGTGGGCATCCATCGTGGTGGAATAGTCTCGTAGAACCACTACTACTGAATAAGCGAGTTCCTATCCTCGTAGGATGTCCTATATTTTCCATCTTGAAGTCACATCCTACCTATGACAAATGGGGTTGGGCAAATACCAGTGCATCCATCGTGGTGTAATAGTCTCGTAGAACCACTACTACTGAATAGCGAGTTCTATCCTCGTAGGATGTCCTATATTTCCACTTGAGGTCACATCCTACTATGACAAACGGGTTGGGCAAATACCCAGTGCATCCATCGTGCTGTAATAGGTCTCGTAGAACCACTACTACTGAATAGCGAGTTCTATCCTCGTAGGATGTCCTATATTTTCCATCTTGAGTCACAATCTTACCTATGACAAAACGGGTTGGCAAATACCAGTGCATCCATCGTGGTGTAATAGTCTCGTAAGAACCACTACTACTGAATAGCGAGTTCTATCCTCGTAGGATGTCCTATATTTCCATCTTGAGTCACATCCTACATGACAAAACGGGTTGGGCCAAATACCCAGTGCATCCCATCGTGGTGTAATAGTCTCGTGGAGAACCACTACTACTGAAATAGCGAGTTCTATCCTCGTAGGATGTCCTATATTTTCCATCTTGAGTCACATCCTAACCTATGACAAACGGGTTGGGCAAATACCAGTGCATCCCATCGTGGTGTAATAGTCTTGCTTAGAACCACTACTACTGAAATAGCGAGTTCTATCCTGTAGGATGTCCTATATTTTCCATTCTTGGTCACATCCTACCTATGACAAACGGGTTGGGCAAATACCCAGTGCATCCCATTCGTGGTGTAATAGTCTCGTAGAAACCACTACTACGAATAGCGAGTTCTATCCTCGTAGGATGTCCTATATTTTCCATCTTGAGTCACATCCACTATGACCAAACGGGTTGGGCAAATTACCAGTGCATCCCATCGGGTGTAATAGTCTCGATAGAACCACTTACTACTGAATAGCGAGTTTCATCCTCGTAGGATGTCCTATATTTTTCCATCTTGAGTCACATCCTACCTATGAAAAACGGGTTGGGCAAATACCAGTGCATCCCATCGTGGTGTAATAGTCTCGTAGAACCCACTACTACTGAATAGCGAGTTCTATCCTCGTAGGATGTCTTATATTCCATCTTGAGTCACAATCCTACTATGACAAACGGGTTGGGCAAATACCAGTGCATACCCATCGTGGTGTATTAGTCTCGTAGAACCACTCTACTGAATTAGCGAGTCTATCCTCGTAGGATGTCCTATATTTTCATCTTGAGTCACATCCTACCTATGACAAACGGGTTGGGCAAATACCAGTGCATCCCATCGTGGTGTAATAGTCTCGTAGAACCACTACTACTGAAATAGCGAGTTCTATCCTCGTAGGATGTCTATATTTTTCCATCTTGAGTCATATCCTACTATGACAAACGGGGTTGGGTAAATTACCCAGTGCATCCCATTGGTGGCTTGTAATAGTCTGCGTTTAGAAACCACTACTACTGAATAGCGAGTCTATCCTCGTAGGATGTCCTATATTTTCATCTTGAGTCACGTCCTACCTCGGGCAAACTAGTTGATAAATATACACTTTATATTAGTTTCTGGGCTACTTATTTTTCTTTTTTTTTTTTTTCTATTCGTAGCAGGTCAATTTATTTCGCATAAAAATTTGCTCAGCATGTTTTAGAGATATTTCGTGTGATGAAGAGAGACGGCCGAAACCACCCCTATCTTTTCCCGGATTATTTTTTTTTTAGTCTTTGTTATTTGTCACTCGACATGCACTTGACGTTCCAGTATCGTTTCTGTCCGCAAACTATTTCTTCCCTCTTCTTCCCTCTCACCACCCCACCCCCCGTATCATATCGATTATTTGTACAGTAAACGTTAATGTTGTATGGCGTTGAAAAATGATTGCATTAAAAGCTTTTTATCTCAAAAAAAAAAAAAAAAAAAAAGAAAAGAAAGAAAAGGATAAAAAGCCTAAAAACTTAAAAGAAATAAAAAAAGAAAAACAAAAAACAAAAAAAACACCGAAAGTAAATAAACAGTTGTTTTAAGTTCTCAGATTTTATCTTTTTGCTTCGTAGTAAAAATTGGCGGGAATAACGATGGAAATAGAGGAAGATTATTTTCTACTGGCGTTGCCATGATGGGATTGATCAAAGTAACGCAACTCCTTCCTATCTATTCCCGCTGCATTAGTCAGACCGGATAAGCTTACGGTTTACTTGTAACGTATTGCAAGCCAATGATTTTGTATTCGACATTAAAAAAAAAAACAAAAAACAAAAAACAAAAAAGAGCAAAAAAAACAAAACAAAAAAAAAAGCAGAACAACACACACACACCACACACACACACCACACACACACACACAACACACACAAACACAAAGAAAACAGAAAAAAAGAAGGAAATAAAATGTATTTTTAAATGCATGGAACAGATACCTTTGTAGACAAAAAAGGAGAAAGGAAAAAGGAAAAAAAGATATTAGAAAAGATCAGGGAGCCAGAAAATATATTTAATGTTTGCAAGAGAAAGATAAAAGAACATTTTGTGTTTGCAATGATTAGAAAAAAAATAAAACTAGAGACCGAACCAAAGAAAGATTCTACTTAAAGGTATCCTCCACCCTCCCTCCTCCTCCTCTCCCCTTATCTTCTTCTTCTTCTTCTTCTTCTTCTTCTTCTTCTTCTTCTTCTTACTTCTTCTTCTTCTTCTTCTTTCATTGGTTTCTGTCCGAAACTAAGAGTCTGACCTGACTATTGTACCCAAACATCGAGCGAGACAAATGTGGAGGTGTATGCCTTTCCCAAAAACATATTAATAGAAAAGTAAAATACAAATAAAATTCGTCCAGAACTTGAACTATATATATATATATAATATATTATAATATATATATATATAATATATATATATTATATAATGTTGAGGCCTAATAGCTGAAAATGTACAACAGAGAGATTGAATTTTTCTCGATTTGTTTTACGCCTTACATTTTAAACCGATATGCACGCTAATTTCATTTAATTATAACTAATTTTAATTTTCAAATTAGATAGGACTTCAATTAGACATATTCTCCCAAAAAATTGCGGCTATCGCCATCTCAAACAGATGTTTGTACACTTCATATATATAATATATAATATATATGTGTGGTGTGTGTGTGTGTGTGTGTGTGTGTGGGCAAGTTGAATGGAAGCGAAATCGACGGTATGTTGAAATAAAAAAATAAAGGAAAGAATATGTTGAAATGATAAAATAGGATTCATTTTATTTTATTTTACTGACACGTGTTTCAGCCAGAGTTTATCCATGTATACATGTATTCTATCATATATTATTTTTAAATACAAAATAAAATAAAATAACAATAATAGAAAAACACCAAAAAATTGTTTTAGTATACAAGGAAATAACGGCCTTCATCAGAATAAATCCTTGGTGTTTTTACATCAAATCGGTTGAAAATGCGGAAAATTTCTGAGATGTTCGAAACAATTAACTTTTTTGAAATCGCTTGAGGAAAACGTTCTACAGCGATCGAGAGACAGTTATGTTGACGTCATCGGGCGCATGCGACGAATTTTGAAAAGGAAAGAGATTGCTGGAGAATATAAGGAAAAATACAATATAATTATATATTTTTTGGATTTAGTTTGGAATAAATGAGAAACTGAGTTGGATGTTATGTGCTAAGTTCCATTTATTTAATCAAATGTTTTCGAGAGAATGACCTCTCTTATTACAAAGATTTATTTTAGACTCAAATATATATACATATAATATATACATTGAAGATTAGACTCATCAGATATACCAACAAAAAGAGTCCACGTATGCTTCTTTGGTCAATATATATATATATATATATATATATATAATATATATATATATATATATATATATATATATATATATATATGAACGGTAAAAATGGATATTGAATCCGACAATATTATATATATATATATATATATATATATATATATATATATTAAATGACGAAAGGACTCTAAACTTCCTTCATTACAGTAATTTATTTCAACCGTTGAAATAAATTTATTGTAATGAAGCAAAGTTTAGAGTTTTTTCTTCATTATTGAATATCTTGCCTCTGTCCTTCTACTCACTGGTATTAGGCACATTTGAGCCCTTCCTTAATGGTCTAACCCGGCATCAGCTTGGTTAAACCACACGTGGAAAGATCTAAAACTACGGAAAATATCTATATATTATATATATATATAAATATATATATATATGGTATTTAGATGAAGCTTTAGGTGTGAAATATATAAACTCAGTTTTTCAATGTTAAATTCGTTTTATTTCGTAAAAAAATATTCAAGGGATCTGATACCCCTCTTTCAGAACGAATAGAATGGCTGATCTGTCCTTTAGCATCTATATATTACCATTTGTTGATGTTTGATGGTATCATCAGTGACCTCATTGGGGGGTATGGGGACGGCCGCTGTAGTGAGACTTACCTTCTTTTTATGCTATCTGATCGTTTGTTGTGTTTTTTTGCGCTGCTTGTCATTTTCTTTGTATGTTGGCATGTTTATTGGTATGTCTCGTGGCTGTCATCGTTCTCGTGTTGATGTTTTTTTTTAATTGTGGGAGATGGTGTTTTCCGCATCCCGTTACCCTCTACTAAACTGATAGTATTTAGATGCCAAAAGGACGATACCAAGCCATTCTATTCGTTCTGAAGAAGGGGTATAACATCCCCGAAATATTTAAGAAATTAAAAACGGAAACAACATTCAAAAAACTGCAGTTTCTCTATATTTCACCTGAGATCATTCTTGCAAGACATCTTTAAATCGCAGCTAATAACGACCAATCCTTCTCTGCCAGACAAAAGCTCCTTTATAAGAGATGGTCCCTCTGAAGTTAACCTCTATCATCCAATCACGGCTTAGACATGGCAGCAGTGGAGACGAAGCCTCGTGTCAGAAGATAACACAAGCTGCGGAATTGATGGCACTCTCCAAGAACTACTGTGGTATGATCCTGTTCCCTCCAGGTGATGCCTTCAGTATACGTCTGAGACAAGCGATGGTTGAAATTATTTAGCCGCCGCTCTTATATATATATATATATATGTATATATATATATATATATATATATTTACCAACACCCCTCCGCACAGCAGGGATGCGACACAGGTCAATTTCTTAAGCGTAGGTTTAACAGGTTGAATTCCAGAATTTCCTTCTCCTAGACTGGTTACATAGCCATGGTTAAAGAGGACCAGATCTTGCCCCTACTATTTTACCATAACTGGAGGAGCAAGTAAGGAATTCATACCCTTATCAAGGGTTCATTAGCGCTAAGTGAAATCAAATTACCACGTCCAAGATATTGAACTCGGAGGTCGCACGAGTCCATTTCCATGACCTTTAACCATTACACCACGCGCTATGCCTCTCTCTCTCTAATATAAGGTTGTGTCAACAAGTATCCGAGATTTTTTGTACTTTAGACACCTTGTATTCTGAAAAAAAATAACGTTCCATTCACTTCTTCATTTCTATCTTAGTTAAATACAGCTTTAAACTTGATACTTGTGACAAACTTGTATTCTGAAAAAAATAATGAATGGAACGGTCTATTTTTCAGAATTCCAAGGTGTGTTCAAAAAGCTACAAAAAATCTCGATACTTTTTTGACACACTGTATATTCTAATGTTAGGTTTTTCTGTTTACTATTTTCTATGTTTTGCTAAACTTTGTACGGCATTAAAGTTAACCAGAAAACAATTACAAACAGCCGCAGTCGGTATTTGAACTGCGGTTTCGCCGATCGATTTTCCGCCTCCCATCTGTGCTTTCCTTTAAAGATTTAGATTATATTTAATTCTGTCTGTTTTGAAGAGATCATTATCACCACATTCAAAAATAATGTGAACATATCTAGTTTTAATCCAATGGCAATGAGACCATTCTTTTTATATTAGGTTTTATTCTTTGCTAAAATTCTAATTGAATTAGATTAACATAAGAAAAAACATATAATTGCCTCTTCTCTCAAAAGATAATCGAAATGATAAATAAAAACGAAAATAGATTAAAGACAAGACTTCAAAAGATATGAAATATACTAAGGGTTAAAAAACCTCGGAAGTTATAAAAAAAAACAACTTTTTTCACACCATCTGGGCCGTATGTCCTTAAAATCTTGTTATTTGTATTCAACAAAAACTTTAAAGAGAGGATTACAAATGAACTAAATCAAACAGAAAAGTCAAATTCCGTTTGTTGATCTTTTATATTAATTAATTTATCCATGGCAAAAAATACCTAATTAAAATTCAGAAAAGTTTTGAATGAACATAACTGATTACATTTATAAAATTCATTTTATTGATTTAAATTAACACTGAAAAAAATTCATTAAAAAATCGGATAATTCCCTGATTTTCGTTTTTTTCTTTTTTCCAATCAGCGAAGGATTAAAATTTTTTCATTTTGTTAAAAACCCACGGATTTTTTTTTAAGTTTTTTTTTTTTCAAAAATTTTTTTTCCCTTTAGGGATTTTAAAAAAAAGGGGCGTTTACCGTTTTCAATATTGGAGGAAAATTTACCGATAAAATCGCTTTAAATGATCTATCTCTT
>CM042138.1:20358008-20403383 GCA_023376005.1 Doryteuthis pealeii | reverse complement strand
AACATCTCTCGCAATTGTCCCTATCATTTCATTGCTCTCGGAAGGTCCTCTGTGCAGCAGCTGGTCAATTTGTTGGACGGCCCATTACTGGTGTGCCCATGTTCTGGTTCCATTCGAGAACGTCACTTATGAGTTTGGCATTGCTCTCATAGCAGTACCCAGCATATATTGTTAATCTTACTCGGATGGTTTGTGTGATAGGAGACAAGTGGCCGTACAGATGCTTTCTTGCTGGATGTTGTTTCCGCAATTTGTTTAAGATTACACGCTGCATTCTTGTGCATCTCCCATTCAGCTTATTCTACAGATGCTTCGTTAGAGTCCAAGTGATCCAGCCATGCAGCAACATTGATACAACTACGTATAATAACATGTGCTGGGGCATGGTCTCAATGTATGTATGGGAACGATGCTCCGGCTCAGTATTACAGTCGTTGTGTTGGATGATACAATACTATAATGAGGGATTTCTTCTAATGCTGGCTGTTCCACAGATTATAGTATTATAGGGCCCAGACGGAAAGTTGGTTTTGTCCCTTTTCCAACTCGGCTGAAATATGATAACCAAAAGCTGTCAATGGGGTCAAACAAAACAAACAGGAGCGCCTTCTGATAATTATACACAAGATATATACATTTATGGTTTTTTATATACAATGATTAATATTCTTGTATAATGTCAGAAGAGCGAGGTGATTTCTTTGTTAGTTGACTGGCGATCTACAGCAAATGGATAATTTATTAACGTGGTTTGTTACCGAGTGGCAGGACGTCAGAGAGCAGTATGGACGGCGACAAGGGATCAAACGTGTAGCGAGTCTTCTGGTTGCGACGTGTCAGACTCTGGCGGACGTCCTCCGCTTCTCTTCCCGGTCTCTCTTCGGTCTGACGGTATGTTGTTTATGGGATCCAGACCTCCCCACCCCCGAACATACCTTTCTGATTGGCTAGCCACTCGATACTATTGCCTACGTGTCTAAATGGCCTTGGGTCAGCCAAGCTTGTATCTTTCCATTTGGATTTTTCCAACTCCAACGAGTCAAGGCCAACCATTGTTTTATTTATGTAAGTTTTTGAAATTGTTGACCAACTTTTCAAAAATTGGAATCTTATTTGTTAAATTATCATTTTATTTTGTGAAAATTTAAAATTCCGATGAATTTATGCCTACGTGAGGATTCTTTGTTTAGATAGATTTATATTTTTAATATAAATATTATTATTATTATCATTATTATTATTATTATTATTATTATTATTATTATTATTATTATTACAGTAACTTTTAACAAACTACCATAATTAATAATTAGGGTAGTTTTAATTAATTAGTAATTAATTAACAGATCGCCAATCAACCCATAACACTTTAATAGTGTTATATGCGGCTTTGAAGAATTGTCGCTTTAACTTGTCAATGAGATCGGATATTCATATGACTGATAATCTATCTATTACAGACCATGTCTTCCTTAAACGGGCAATAACATAGCTTTCTGTAGATGAGATATTATTACCTAGGTACGTGAATTGTTCCACAGAGTTTAGAGGCCTTCTGTCGAGTGTGGAGATACCTCCTTCATTTTTAAAACACATGAACTCAGTTTTATCGGAGTTCACATAGAGGCCAATGTTTCGTGCTACCTCCTCTGTACCATGTAGAAAGGATTCGGCTTATGCGGGTGTTTTTGTAAGAAGTGCTAGATCATCTGCGTAGTCCGCATCCATAATAGTTTGTGCAGAATATCACCTGCTTCTTGCGTTTTTTAGTGTGATGCCTTTTTCGGGATTCAACTATATATTTTGTATTTTAAGATATTGGGACTATATTACCTTTAGGCACCCCTTTTTGATCTCAATTAAGAAAGGACATGTTTTTCATTTACACCGGCAATATCCGGTTATTTGTTAGGGGTTAGGGTTAGGGGTTAGGGTTAGGGTTAGGGATTAGTTTTATAATTTAAAAAAAATCTAAAAATCGTCTGTTGAAACAACCGGACATTGACGGTGTAAATGAAAAACATGTCCTTTCTTAATCGAGATCAAGAAGGGGTGCCCAAATGTCGTATAGTCCAAATTTTGTATTAACAATTGTTATATACTGGAATTTACAATGTCTCAGTATACATTCAAATAATTGTGGGTGCCTCAGGCACCAGGCAATAACCCCAGTCCTGCTCAGAATGTAAGCTCTGAAACAGTTCTCTTCATAAATGCCCGATCATCAAGTGTCATTTTGACATTAATGTTTTCTTCCTTTCGATTTGATAGGGTGGATCCTTATAACAAATATCATAGGCATATTAAGTAAGAGTTGCATTAGATTCCAATGCTGTTGCATACCAAACCTAGCTTTTGGATTAAGCACTGCTGTTTTAAGCTTTTAAACTTTCTGTAAATCATTGAACCATTCATAATCATCTTTCAGGCTTGATCCCTGCTCAAAGAGTGTTTCCCCTTCTGTCATTTACACAAATACAGCATACACCACAGACCCAGGAGATAATTATCATGTAGGTTTGAATTTCTTAATCTCCGTGTATATAGAGCCAAAACGTTCTTTTATGCTTTCACTTCCTGATTTCCTTCCTGCCATTTTAGATTTGATTACTACTTTAGGGAACTGGATTACATTCAAATAAGTAGTTTGAAGTAGTGTTGGTTGGTTGGTTGGTTGGTTGGATTTTAAATCATATCAAATTATGCTGGGTTGTTTTATTCCGAAGACATTTTGTTTGATTCTTTCTTGATGCGTTTTCAAAATTTTAAAAACATTATTTTAAACTCATTTTTTCTATCTAACCCATAGATGGAACCCTAACAGGTACTACCATTCCGGTTGGAGTAATGGTGATGAAGGGGTACTCCACACCCAACAAAGCTCCAGAACTTCATAATTAGATGCAGTTTACCATCATACCCAGGACTCTAGGACCCTCAGTCACTGCCTTCTAGCACATATATGATAAAAAGGATTGGGAATTTGCATGATGGTAATGTTACATAATTATTAGTACCCTAACACTTGTTTACAGTAGTGTAGAAACCAAAATGGCTGTTAAAAGTTGCAGCCGGCAGCCTTGAAGGATTGAGTGACAAGGCTTGACCTCAGTCCTGATCCTCCTTCCGGTGGATACCGTGAGAATCAGTGGAGAAGACCCACTTCCGGTTTAGATTAGAAAGAGAGTTTTAGTCAGTATCGGCCAAACCACGACGGTGGTAAGTCGTTTTAAGTGCACGGCCGACCCAATCTGCGCAGGTAGTCTGGTGGGGATCTAAAGCAAATCGAAGTCTTGGGTTATTATCTAAAAACTACCAATGACACAGGGCTTCTGATAAAGAGAAATCCCCAATAGAAGACCAGACACGAAGTCCCCTAGACGAAGTCCAGACGCTAGAAGAAGAACGTAAGATACCAAAGATGAGCAGAGGAATAATAGAAGTAAAGAAAGAGAGTATACAACAGTAATACGGTTGGCAATATTATATAAGTGGTAGGACTTGACGTGAATTGGCCTCTCCGGCCCACTGTCCAGCCGATGTAAGAGCCAAAGTGAAGTGTTGCATCTCATGGACTGTCCAGCCACTAAGATTTCGTCATTAAGCATTGTGTTGCCACCCACGGCCAACAGGTGGCCCCATTGGAGGGATTTTACCTCCCTGCCGAGGTGCAGTCTGCGTATTCTACAGCCCTAGTTCGCAGCTGAGTGCTAAAAATTGGTATTACATAGACGGTTCTCGTAAAGGTCTCCATAAAGATGTGAAACAAGGTCTCTTTTAATGTGGGAAGCCACGTACAAACCGAAGCTCATGCGATGACTCGTCGAAAAAATCTGTGGCCCGTCAGTGTCGTCATTTTGGGTGCCTCAGGCACCGGGTAATAAACCCAGTCCTGCTCAGAAAGGAGAATGATTAGTTAGTACCATTTCTCTGAATTTTTTTTAGATGAGGCTTCATGATTAGTATTATTTGTATTATTCGAACTATTGCTCTCAGCTTCATTGTTATCTGTACATCGGCCGAAACGTTGTACAGATAACAATGAAGATGAGGACAATAGTCCGAATAATACAAATAATACTGATTAGTTAGTACATGTCAAATGTTTCAATTGTTTGTAAGATTGACTATAAGAGGGCTAACATTTATTTACTAAACTAGTGAGATAGCGTGACACGCAAACACAGACAGACATACACACACATACAAACATAGACACACAAACACATACAGTCATACACACAGTCATACAGACACACACAAACACACAGACACACACAGTCAGACACTCAAACATACAGAGTCACACACACAGTCACACACATACATGCGAACACATGCGTATCTCCTGTGTTTCTGTTAGTATGCAACCTTGGCACGTGGGAGCCATAAAAGGTAAATAAATAAAATAAAACAAACAAACCAAAAATCTGAATTTGAATAAACGGTCAAGAAACAGGTGAAAATAAACAGGTGAAAATAAACAGGTAGAAGAAGCAAAGATCAAAATAAAATCGACTGACTGATTAATTTCTAACATCGGCGATGGAATAATAATTATTTACCATTCTCTCTAGGATACGTTTGTTTGTTTATTATTAATTTGTGTACTTACGTCTGGTCAACAAGTGGAATGCGGACTTTCTTTCTTTTCTTTTTTTGCTATTTTTTTTTTGCTATTTTTTAAGATTGTGCTGAAAATTACCTAATTCTCGAAGAGTATTTTAACGATATTGCGCTAACAAAATTTGCTCCACGATGTGCTGTTATTGTTATGTTACGCTAGTTTATATTCTCATAAAATTGTTTTAACACATTTCTTTGCATTCAGGTGCCAAAATTGTACGCACAACAGAATATGGACACGCACCCACACAAATATATGAATTTACAAGGATTATGCATGTTCATCAAAAGTATAAAAAGTCCAACATATCAGACTTCCGGTTTCGACCGGGGGTCCAGTGAGCTTCGGTCACTGAACCTTACAAGTTAATAGCGTCGATCCCAGGGGGCTATCCCCCAGGCAATACCTGCCCCTTGACTTAAAGGGACAGGGCTGGGTTTATTGCCCAATGCGGACTTTCTTTCTTTTCTTTTTTTGCTATTTTTTTTGCTATTTTTTAAGATTGTGCTGAAAATTACCTAATTCTCGAAGAGTATTTTAACGATATTGTGCTAACAAAATTTGCTCCACGATGTGCTGTTATTGTTATGTTACGCTAGCAAATACATAAGCAAATACACAGCTCATTATATTATAGAAAATAGCATTGGCCTTTCGGATTATGCATGCGTGAGTATAGCACTTTATACTTCAACAGACTTGTACAAGTCTTTGGTCTTACGCAGAGAAGCATAAAATCGAATTATTACTGGCAGCCATATTGGAACGGATGCAAATATTCTGCTGCGATTGTGACCGGAAATGATGTAAAAGCTTATGCCGGAAGCTGCTTGAAAGAGAAAACGATTGTTCGATAGCACAAGACTGCATCTGTTCGGACAGTAATATGTGTGCAATACATTATATATATATATATATATATATATATATAATGTATATATATATATATATATATATATATATATATATATATCGTTAGATGTAGAAAGTGTATTAACACGCAGGTGTTTAATAGAGAAACGGCGGTTCTTACTAAAAATAGTTTATATTCTCATAAAATTGTTTTAACACATTTCTTTGCATTCAGGCGCCAAAATTGTACGCACAACAGAATATGGACACGCACCTACACAAAGATATGAATTTACATGGATTATGCATGTTCATCAAAAGTATAAAAAGTCCAACATATCAGACTTCCGGTTTCGACCGGGGGTCCAGTGAGCTTCGGCCACTGGACCTTACAAGTTAATAGCATCGATCCCAGGGACTATCCCCCAGGCAATACCTGCCCCCTTGACATAAAGGGGCAGGGCTGGGTTTATTGCCCAGCGCCTGAGGCGCCCCCTTGAGGGGAATGCCGAAGGGATCGACGCATTTTTTGTTCTTTCCCGCCCATGAGCTTCGGCTTGTGGGTGGGCCCACGTTAAAACGAGGCCTTGTGCCCAGCCCATACAAGTGGGGTATGGGGCAAATACCTCAAAAGTATTAAAAGTATTTATATATTAATGCTCGTTTTCCTTATTTGTACGACCGTTATCATTTTGCGACACCCTCGGGTTAAAAGTGAGACCACCCAAACCGTCCATCATAACATCCAAAAGGGCAAATCCTCATTCTCTGGTGTTGCTAATCACCGAATTCTTATTTCTTATGAGTGTCCTCACCTCAGCTAAATAATGGAACATTTCGTTTTTATTATAAAAAAAGAAAAGGAAGAATAAGACATGCTATACAGAAAAAAATATAATAAAAAAGGAAAGAATGAGAGAGAGAGAGAGAGAGAGAGAGAGAGAGAGAGAGAGAGAGAGAGAAGGGAGAGAAGGGGAAATATAGAAAGAGGTGGTGAGCATATGGGAGTGATAACCCTTATCGGTTTTTAATCGAACATAATGAAAATACGAAAATAATGAAAGGAAGAAGAGAAGAATGAGAGAGAGAGGAGAGAGAGAGAGAAGAGAAGAGAGAGAAGAGAGAGAGAGAGAGAGAGAGAGAGAGAGAGAGTTGAATCAAAATTATTATACTTTTTACATATTGAACTATTAAGCAGTAGCTCTTAACTGCTAGTCTTAAATTATCTCCATGCGTGTTCTAGTTTCAGTTGATGGTTGGTTTACTTGCTTTATTTTGTGGCATATCAACTCTTGCGCGTGGTGTAATGGTTAAAGTCATGGGAAATGGTCTCGTCGCCCCGAGTTCAAATCCTGGATGTGGTAACTGCATTTCACTTAGCGCTAATACCCTTGGGAAAGGTATGAATCCTACTCTCCCTCCAGCTATGGATAAATAGTAGGTCAGGCTGGGCTCTTTAACCTTGGTTAGGCAACCGGTCTATGAGAAGGAAAACTCTGAATTCAAACCAGTTGAACTCCGCTTAAGAAATTGACCTTGTGTGCGGATGGGTTAGTAAATATATATAGGTGCTAGGGCTTGACGTGACCAGCCGGTTGATCGGAGGGGGCATCTCCGACCGCCCGTCTAGCCTAAGTAAGAGCCGAAGTGGAGTGTTGCGTGTCATGGACTGCTCAGTGTTCCATCCTTAAGAATCACGAGATGCCACCGACGGCTAAAAGCTTACCCCATTGGGAGGAGCAAGGGTACAGTCGGTGTATTCTTCTGCTTCAGCCAACAGGGCACTCCTTGTAAGAGAGTTCGATCCTGACTCATATTTTTGGCGTTGTACTTAACCAAGTCCACGTAATAAATGTCCTTTTACTTGGTGCGATTTTAGCTTATCGACACGAGTCTGGTTGGGTGTACTGGGTTTAACGTTAAACTGCATCTAATGGCGAAGTTCCAATTTTGGAAGTCTTGGCAATATGGAGTACCCCTTCATCGCCATTACTCCCAGGTCTACTCTGACCCGGAGTGGTAGTACCTGTAAGGGTTTCATCTATGGGTTAAATAGAAAAAAATGAATTTCGAAAATGTGTTTAAAATTTAACTTAAAAATCAAGTACTTATGAAGAATGAACAAAACAAAATGTCTCCTGCATAAAATAATCCAACAAGAGTTGACATGCCGTAAAATCCAACAAACTAAACCGAGGCTGGGGGCTATCGTTAAGAAACCTTTATTACGATCCAAACCCTTTCTGTTTGTCAGTGAACTGCAGCGAAAAATATCACATCGCAGTCATTGGAAATGGAACCAAGGGCGTTTGTGGCCTGTCAGTTAAAATAGTTTGGGCTCTATTTGCAAATACTTCAAGTAAATGACATGCCGGTGTAATGATATATTCTTTTGCGTAACATGGCAAAGAATCGGTGCCCGTTGACAGTCGGAGTAGTGAATAGATCTGTCGTGAATGATTTTGGCAAAGAGTTTTATGGAATCGATGCAGGTGGTGGTGCCTTCCATTATTTACCGATCCATTCACCTGTCGTCTGTGCCGTGGAAACGAGCGGTGTGTGTGTGTGTGTGGGGGGGGGGGGTTAGTCGGCGGGAACTGGACCGTTACTCCCTGTCAGGAAACGATCGTGTCAGCCTTGTCAAAAAAATCGTTTTTACCTTTCCAAAATGTTTTTTTGGTTTTTCTTTCACCATTCAATTTTCACTTCATTTGTTTGTTTTATTTATTTGCTGCGAAACTATTTTTGTGACCGAAATCTATCTATCTCAGTCTCTACGTATTTAACTAACTCGCACCATTCTTATATATCCTTGTTTATTCATATCTATCTATTTCAGTTCGTATTTTCCCTACTGCGTATATGTTTTCGTACCCATCTCTCCCCGCCCCACTCTCTCTCTCTCTCTCTATATATATATATAGTGTTTGGCTAGGTATCACCAGGTTCTTGGTTCGATACCGGCCCTCGCCAACTCAGCGTATGAGTAGCACAAGGATCTGTGCGGTCAAGTGATGAGCTGATGATAGGTGTGGTGCTCCACCTCAGAAGCTAAAAAATAATCTCCTCAGTCTAACGCTATTGTAAAGGGGATAGACTCCCTCGCTGTCTGGCTGATACTGACTTTAGGCCACCCCGACGACTTTACTTACATATATATATATATATGTAAGTAAAATCGTCGGGTGGCCTAAAGTCAGTATCAGCCAATCAGTGAGGGAATCTATCTCCTTTTCACTAGCGCTAGACCAAGGAGATTGTTTTACGTCTGAGGTAGAGCGCCACATCTACCATCAGTTCCTTACTTTACTACACAGATTCCTGGTGCTACTCATACGCTGGGTTGACGAACCAAACCCTCTGTGCGAGCAGGATGTGACACAAAGTCAATTTTATAGTTTAACTGGTTTGAATTCAGAGTTTTCCTTCTCCTAGATTGGTTACCTAATCAAGGTTAAAGAGCTCAGTCTTTCCTTCTATCTAACTATAGCTGGGGGAGAGTAGTCGGATTTATACCTTTCTCACGGGTATTAGCGCTGTGTGAAATACAAATAGCCTTGTCATGTCGACGATTCCATCTCCTACGACTTTAACACTGTTTGAGTCTGGAACAACTTGGGAATCTCTTGAGGATATTTTGTCTTGTACCGTTCATAATTTTTAATAATAAATAAAAGACGTTCTTGTTTTTTTTTAAGCTACCGCTCCATATTAAATACTTACTGACATCCCACCGTGTCAGTCGAATACAAGGATTACAATGGGAAACTACGCACAAACGCAGGCTCATGCCGAGCTAGTGTTTATGATGATAATGGGCTCGATTGAAAAGAGTGATAAAGTTGTAAAAGTGTTACTATTTTATGGGTCATCCCTTAGGCTTCAAGCAAGAGCGCTTGTCCAGCGGAGATCCTTGATAAAAAAATCTTTTGGTTGTTCTTTGGTGCTCCTCAGTCTGGCAAGTCCTTTGTCAATAATTGCAAATGGACGCCTCTCCGTATCAATGATTAAGTAGTCAACCAGCCACGCATTCGGGCTGTTGATTGGCTGAAGTTTAAAGCAGGTGACCGGGCTTAGTCTATAAATTTAAGTGGTGTATTGTAGCACACCTTATACCCAAAATATTCCAACAAAAAGTAATAATTCTAAACTGATCTTCTTACTTTTCAACTATTCTCTTGGTTGAATCTCAGTTGGGCTCTGTTGTTCCGGAACGGAGCTGTGAGTAATTCTTGATCGGTTATTAGGCTGGAATTCTCTAAGCACTTCAAGTCTGGAAATTACTTCGGAATCTTTTTGCGAATTTAAAAAAATTGTTTTTCTTGTGCTGTCAATAGATTTTAATAACAAACACAATACGTTTTTCTTTTCTCTGAGCTCATTTATTTGATCCCAAATAAAAATGCATTGAAGGAGAGACATCCATACGTATACTCTCTTCAAAACCTTAGCCCTAACACATCCCTATCTCTTTCTCTCACTATCTCCTTCTTGCCTTGTGCTGAACAATCAGAGAATGACAGGTAGCCTTTCATACATCACCCCCAAAATTGTGGTAACTTTCCACTCTTATTTACAATTTTTTGTTTTTTTCATCTCATTATATTGCATGAAGCCTATATTTAGATATTTGAGACATCCATACAGAAGTAAACACAAGGCAATATATTCTGGATAGCGAGCCTGGAAGGAGATGTCACCATTCTTAAATAAGTTTCGATCACAAACATACGATGATCACCATACCACGCCATCATAGCAACTGAAATGGTTGCTCAAATATAACTCCTACTCGTTCAATTTTAAATCAGGGAGGTTATTCTGTTAGATACTGGGAACACACAAATGCGCATACATATAAACATATAAGTTTATGTGCATATATTTATATGTATATTTTAGCGTAATTATTATGGTCTACGGAGAATTTGGGGATTTCTAGGAAAAAAGAGGAAGAAGAAATAAGAAAAAACAAAGGTTAAAATTTGGAAGAGTAAACACTAAGCGAGGTATCCTGCTCTCATTCCGCTAACCATAGTTAGTGTACAGGTGTTAAGCTGTGTTAGCGGAATGAGAATATGATACCCCCATGGACTGAATAAAGGGTTAGGTTCAAAGTTTCGTGATGGCTCCCGATTACGACAAGAAGGTTCCCGAGTTTGAAAAGAAGGTTCCCGATTCCGAGAAGGTTCTGGAGTCCGGCAAGAAATACCCGAAGAAAGCCGGAGGTGACATCGGCCGAAACGTTGTACAAATAACAATGAAGATGAGGACAACAGTGCGAATAATACAAATAATAGTAATTATCAAGCCTTATCTAAAAAAATTAAGAGAAATAGAGATGGATTTATAAAAACAAAGAGCGAGTTTAAGACCCGAGTAAGTTTCTCCATCCTCAACTATTGTGTATTTTCTGAACTTTATTGGGATTCTTCTGTCTCTTTTACGTAATATGTTTTCTTCATTATACCTATGTTTGCTTTATTTTCGAAATCAGTCTTTCTAGTAGTTTTTATATATATGTATATCTATGCATATATAGATATACATGCATATATTGTAATAGTATATGGTTACAGGGCTGGGTTAGCTCAGTCGGCAGAGCGTTGGGCCAGAAACCACAAGGTTCCTAGTTCGATACCGGCCCTCACCAACTCAGCGTATGAGTAGCACAGGGATCTGTGCGGTAAAGTAAGGAGCTGATGGTAGGTGTGGCGCTCCATCTCAGACGCTAAAATAATCTGCTTGGTCTAGCGCTAAAGAAAAGGGGATATACTCCCTCGCTGCATTGCTGATACCGACATTAGGTTGCCCCGACGACTTTACTTTTTTTTATATGGTTATCACAGGCTTGCTTGGTGAGCAAGTGGTGAACTATTTTTTATGTGGTGTTATTAGTGGAGAGATCAATAAATGTGTATATATATATATATATATATATATATATATATATATATATATATATATATATATATATCCTAAGCTTATTTATTCTGTTACAGGGCCACAATAGATGTGCGTCCAGAAATAATCGAATTCACTAACAATTCCAATGGCTTGCTCGACTAAAATTATTATCACACTAAGGTAGGTTTTCTACTCACGTATTGCATATATATATATATATATATATATATAATATATATATATATTATATATATATATATCATGCATGCAATTCGTGAATAGAAACCCTAGCTTAGAATGATAATGTATATATATATATATATATATATAATATATTATATATATAATATATATATATGTACATTTATATACTTGGATATAATTGAAATGTGTACACGAATATGGATCTCTAATAATTATTTATAATGTGCCGATTACATTGTTGAGAATAACATGTCAATTTCCGGTTACGAGTGACCTCTCCCTTACTAGATGTCGGAAAATGTAAATTTAATATATACATACATATTACCGTCCTGCGAGTTCATGAATGTTTCTGTTCATACATTGAACACGCAAGGAACGTATTCCCTTACATTCAAATAGCTCTATACTGTCTGGAGCGAGTAACGCACTATTGATTTATGTATGTCACACACACACACACACGCTAATTCAATAACGTATCTCATCCTGATGTACAGAATATTCTCACTCATACATATAACCACTGTCATCTCCTTTCTATGTCCCACCAACACACCCCCCGCCCGCGCATGTATATTTTTATATCTATGCACATAAAAATACACACACGCACACACACACACACACGCATATATATATGCACATGCTTATACTTATATATATATAATTATACACATATATAATTATACATATATATATAGAGAGAGAGAGCCTCTTAGGAGCGACTTTAATAAAATTTCCCCGCCGGCATAACGGCAATGATCATCTGTTTACAGATTTGATCTCTCTAGTGATCGTAAAGTATATACGCCAGATGTATGTATTAACACAGTAAAAACACCGCTTCCTTAATGGCAGCTGGAGATAGCCTAGAGGTTAACGGATCGGGCAAACGTAAAGTCAGTCGGAAACGTCGAAACACGGAGTCTGTGGATGACTTATTTTATAATATATATATATATATATATATAATATATATATATATTAAATGCCATAACAAGAGACAACTACTTCGGTTTCCAGTGTTCTTCTGAAGAAAGAGATTTTATCTCTCGAATTTTAAGAATAAATCACAGGTTAACAAGCAACATCCATTGTTACCTTATTTTTTCTTTACACCTGCATTCTGATAGCCTTCAAAATCACCTCCAAACCATTTATATATCACAATGCTTCAAGCAAATTAAAAACCCTTATATATATATATATAATATATATATATATAATATATATATTTCACAAAGACAGAAATGAAGAATGAATGGAACGTTATTTTTTTTCAAAATACAAAGTGTGTCAAAAAGTACAAAAAAATACATTTTTGACACACCTTATATATATATATATATATATATATATATATATATATATATATATATATATCCGAGGGTGAGTAAAAAAATAATGGAATTTTGTTTGTTTAGGACAGGTATCATTACTAACACAGGAAACATGTATCATACATCAAAATGAAGCTGATTCTTTGTGGATCGCATCCCTACTTCTCCACATAGTCACCGTTTTTCTCAGTAGTAATGTCCCACCTTTGCTTTGAGCATGTATCCCTGCTTCGTAAAATGTTGTTGACTGTTCTTTGAGCCGCTTCTTCACTACAGATTTCACTTCCTCGTCACTGGAATAATGTTTGTCTCTCAAACCCTCTTTGATGGGGCCCATAAAAGACGGTTTGAGAGGCAAACTTCATACATATATATATATATATATATATATATATATATATATATATATGTCTATACCAATACGTATATATACACATATATACATATATATATATATATATATGTCTATAAATACGTATATTACACATATATACCTATATATATATATAATATATATATATATATATATATTATATATATATATATACGCATTAATATATATATATATATACGATTAATATATATATATATATATATATATATATATATATATATATATATATATAATGGTTATCATCGTGGTTCTCCCCCCAGGTTTAAGTACATTTTTGAGCAGACTGAGTTCTTTAATCTTGGTTCGACAACTAGTCTTGGAGAAGGAATACTCTGAATCCAGACCTGTTTAACTCCACTTAAGTAATTGACATTTTGTCACATCATACTCGTGCAAAGTTGTACATATATTATATATATATATATATATATATATATATATACTAGACAAAACGTGACCCATTGAGTCACCCATTCAGCTCTAGGTACATAATTGAGATTAGGGAAAAGGCAGTTAGCAAAGGGAATAGAATTAAAAAAATAAATAAATATGGCTGGACGAAAACTTAAAATCATTTTGTTAGCTTTCTAAGAAGGGAAATGTTTGACCTCATTTAAGCTACGGGTTGCTGGTTGTGAAATTCAACATATAAATACATTTCAAATTCTCCCGTCTCTCTCTCTCTCTCTCTCTCTCTCTCTCTCTACTCTTCAGAGAAACTAACATTATATAACGAGGAGGTAGTCAAGAGATACATTGAGGGGAAGAAAGAGATAGAACAGAGTAAAGTAAGAGATTGGTTGATTTTTTACTTAATTGCAAATTAGGACTAATTAGAACCAATTAAAACATCATTTTTTTCAAACATAATTCAATCCTAAAAGTTAGGAATAATTTAGTATAATTTTCGTGTCATTAAACTAAACAATAAAAAAGCCTTTAAGAAGCAAAAGTTGATTAATTCAGCTTTTGTATAATAATAGATATATAAATTTGACCCTGGAAAAATATTTTGCTTAACATTTCCCTCCCACCAAATCCTTCAAAGTCCTTCCCTATTCATGGTCAAATCTTTAAAATATTTATTTGGTTCGAAAGTAAATAAAATAATCTTTCTAAATATGTAATTTGTATGTGTTTTTATCCATTTAATTATTTTTTATTTTATTTTTTGTGCGTTTTTAGGCGTATTATCCATTTAATTTCAGTTTGTTTTCGTGAGTCTACAATAAAACTTAAATCACAACAAAGCAAGATCGCACAGCACTTCGATACCCCATCACACAACCTGGAAAACCTCAAATGCATCTTAATCGATCATGGTTTTCCATCCACACAATCACTAAAAACGCACATCCTAGGCCTCAACAGCGACACCGGATCTCTCAGATCATATAAATATTTTCAAAATATCATTACTTACACACTGTACGTATCACATTCAATGCAGACATTTATTTTTGTCACCGTTTTGATGTCAGTGAAATTATTTGAAGCTCGATTTATTTTATCTTTCTTCTCATCCTCCAAGTTCGTTCATTTGCATTTCCGCTTGATAAGCCAGAATTTCTGGCGGCCAAAGATTAATTCATCAGTTATCAAATGAAATTTCAATGCAATAAGCTGAATTAACACACAGAAAATTTATTGATTCGCTAGAGTTCAGAAAAAAACAAAAAAAACAAGAAGAAAAAATACCCAGAAAAACACATGGAAGTAAATTGAAAGAAGGAAAAATAAAAAAAAACGAAAAAATAGCTCAAATTTTTCAGGAAGATGATATTTACAGTATTACAGAAACTTAAGCGTTGGAATATTTTGAGGGATATAAGGGGTGGGTGCTGGAATTCACCACTTAAACTTATAGACTCGGCGTGGTCACGTGGGTCAAGCCCCAGGCCAATCAACAGCTCGAATACGTGGTTAGTTAACTATTTAATCGCCGATATTGACAGCCGTTCATTTGCACGTTATTCGACATTGACAAACGGATCTGCAACCAAAGGATCATACCCAACAATAAGGGACACCAAGGAACAACCAAAGGATTATACACAACACTGAGGGACACCAAGGAACAACCAAAAGATCATACCCAACAATAAGGGACACCAAGGAACAACCAAAGGATTATACCCAACACTAAGGGACACAAAGAACCAATCAAAGGATCATACCCAACACTAAAGGATACCAAGGAACAAGCAAAGGATCATACCCAACACTAAAGGATACCAAGGAACAAGCAAAGGATCATACCCAACACTAAGGGACACCAAGGGAGCTCCGCAGTAAATTGCTCTCACTTGAGGCCGAAAAATAGCTACAAAAATCGTAACATTAAATGGCAGGTTTAGCTCAGTACCCGGCAAAGAACCGTGAGGTTTCTGTTTCTTTACCGGTTCCCACCAACTCAGTGCATGAGTAGCACAGATTGGATAATCTGATCTGTGCGGTAAAGTGGGGAGTTGCCGTTAGGTGTGACAAAAAGTCTCCCTCTGAAAAAAAAATCAATTGTGAAAAGAGGATAGACTCCCTCGTTATCCGGCTGATACCAACAATAGACCACTGCGTCAACTTTTATACTGCTTGTAATAATAACTTCCTCTCAAAAACCGTAGAGCCTCCGTCTCGGAATCGTAAGCTTCCGGGTTCAATACCGGTCCCCGCCATGTTATTCTGTAGCATATCAACACTTTTCGGTTCATTTAATGGCGAATCAAGTCATCTATATATTAATTGTCTTTGTTTATTTATTCTTTATATTAAAAAGAAGTGGTCTACTTGCCGGTAGGCCTAGCCATGCCAATGAATTATGAAATATGTCTGAGCCACATGAACCTGTTTTTAACACCTACTCTGAACGCTGATTGGCTTTAGAATTAACCAATCAGATATATAGAAGCCGGGGTCTGCATTGGTAAAACTCTATTTAAAGCCAGTTCTTTTTTCTGCTAGCGTTGGACAAGACACGGGTGGTACATTAGAGTTTGCTCATCTCTAATGGTGTCTAACTGGCGAGAGGGTATTATGTTGAAAGACCCGACCCCCCCCCCAATGAACCAGTTAATAATAACATAACTGACGACGCTACCCAGCGCTGTTTAGTCAGGCGTATCTCAAACAAACAAACAATTGTTAATTTCAAATGAAATAAAATAAAATAAAATCCCCCCAAAATGGTTTGTTTTGTTTTACGGCATATCAATCTCAGTGGGTCATTCAATGCCGATAAAGTTTGAAATAAATCAATTCTTAATGGATAATACAATTTTTTTATAAATACATTTTTCTATTTAACCCATAGATGGGACCCTAACAGGTACTACCACTCCGAGTCAGAGTTGACCAGGGAGCAATGGTGATGAAGGGCTGCTCCACATTTCTCAAACCTCCAAAACTGGAACCTCACCATCAGATAGAGTTTAACGTCATTCCCAGGACATGTAGACCCGCAGCCACCGCCTTCTAGCACCCATATGATAAAAAGGGGTTGGGGCTTGCCATAAGGGCAATAGGGTTGGGAAAATCATATAGTTGCTAGGGCTTGACGTGACCAGCCGATTTATCGGAGGGGGCCTCTCCGACCGCCCGTCTAGCCCAAGATAGGGTCAAAGTGGAGTATTGCATGTCATGAACTGCTCATCCACCTGGGCTCTATCCTTAAGCATCACGGGTCGCCACCCACGGCCAACAGGCGGCCCCATTGGGGGAGTCTTACCCATCTGCAGAGGTGCAGTCGGTGCATTCTAATGCCCCAGCCGACAGGGCGGTGGAGATGTGGATATGGGCCCCAAAATGGATCCCAAAATCAGCTTAATCTTGCTGAATCATCAATGAAGATTTTGTTTGGTTAGTTGCTTATCGTCGGGTAAATGCGTCCCATGTTTTTCTTTTTTCTTCCCTCACCATTTCAAGCTAACTGTAATTACATTTCAATAGTTTCTTAAAAATGAATTACATAGGATAGGTTACAAGGTAGTGGTAAGATGGCTTTATTTGTTTTCCCAGATCATAAATAAAAACCCTACAATCTATTAAATAACTTTTTTTTGGGACCCCTTAATTTTCCCGATGACTCATTCAAAGCAAATATGTGCGTCCCAGGACGCAATAAATTACAAAGCTATCAGCATCACTGCTTGTTACAATATTCATAGAGTAATTAGACCGTGGAATTTTTTTCAGTCTTCCTTTATTAAAGGTTTTTTTTTTAAATGCTAGACCCATTAAAAAAATTATGGTGAATCAATTGATCTTCATAAACAAAGGATTCAGATTTCTTACAGTACCTGATGTTGCTTAAGTGGTCATCCAATAAAGTATTGAACAGATTCATCACTGCTTAACTTCGTTGATTTATATCTGGACGATATTAGGAAAGGATTGTTTTCGAATGTATTATTTATGAAAATAAACTCAGAATTCCACCGAGGAGAAAGATATATGCAAAAATAGACAACTTCAAATTTTGTTCTTTCTTTCTTTCTTTCTTTTTTCTTTCAGAGAATTTATCTTCTTTCTTCCTTTCTTTCTTTTCTTTCTTTCCTAAAATTAATCTTTCTTTCTTTCTTTCTTTCTCTCTCTTTCTTTCTTTCTTTCTTTCTTTCTTAAAATCAATCTTCTTTCTTTCTTACTTTCTTTTGTTCTTTCATATCATTAATCTTTCTTTCTTTCTTTCTTTCTTTCTTTCTTTCTTTCTGAAAATTCCTCTTCTTTCTTTCTTTCTTTCTTTCTTTCTGAAAATTCCCCTTCTTTCTTTCTTTCTTTCTTTCTTTCTTTCTTTTCGCCCTATCTATCTATCTATCTATCTATCTATCTATCAAATAAAAAAGAAGAAAAGATGATCTGGTGTTACCAAGAAGAAAATAACCTTTTATCAAGTGAATTCAGCCGTTCCCGTAGAGTGTAAAATAATGAATGTGGAAATATCAAAACCCCCAAAATTTGAGTTAAACGTCATGTAATAGTGAAAGTTAACTAGAATTTGGGATGACGTGTGAAAGGCTGACCTCTTTGCTTCTGATTGGCCAGTAAGTGTCAACAGAGGGAAGAGTGAAAGGGGAAGAGTAAGAGAAGGGTGTCGGCTGAATACCACAGATCCAGATAAGTATAGAAAGTACATACTCCCTAAATTAGACGTCACGTCACATATCGAAATTTAATGACCTTACGTACACACACACGCACGCACACATACACACACTCGAAATTGATCCCACCACGTTAAAGATTCAATTTGATTACTAATGACTATTACAATCTATAACTCATTAAATGATCCTGCTACATAACACGGACCACAGGGTGAAGATGAAAGAAAACGAAAAGATAAAGGAATACCTGGATCTTGCCAGAGAATTGAAAAAAGCTTTGAAATGTGAAGTTGATACCAATTGTGGTTGGTACTCTTGGAACGGTCCTCAAGAGCCCGGAAAAAAATAGGGATCACAGTAAGAATCAAGTCCATCCGGTAGCTAGTACAAATTTCTCAAGCGGGGGTCATATGCCCCCGAGGACCATATGATATTTTTTGGTCCAGGCAAGCAAAAAATAAGCAATAATAAAAATACAATAAGACTTTTAAACATGGAGTTCCACTAGAATAAAATACGAATCAAAGGGGGCCATAGGTAAGAAAAGATTGGGAACCACTGAACTAGAATATCCTAGAATAATCTAGGAAACCCGAGGAAGTAAAATCAAGAGTTAAAACTGGTGTGAAAAATTCGCAGAGAATGAAATACTATTCCTACTAATAATACAAGGCGACCTACAAAATACTGACAAATTTAAAAAATTCATAACTTTTTTGTTTTTTATTTAAATTTTATATTATTTTTCTGATATTTCAAGTAATCAAAGCAAATTGAAAATATCAAGTTACAATGGAAAAGAACAAATTGAAATAATGGAAATTTTCGATTCAACATAGGGGTTTAGAATTTCAACAAAATGTAATTTTTGGTGGCAGAATAATTCTAAAAAAAAAAATTAAAAGTGTCCCTCCCATTGGCCAACCTTGACTTCTTTTTGTGGAGTTATTTAAAAGGATGTGTATATTTGAATAAGCTTAAGACATTGCTGCAGCTCAAGAATAATATTAGTACATATATGAGAGAATTGATCCCCGAAACTTTGAGCCAAGTCGTACAAAATGCTCGAATTAAGGTGCAACTTTGCATCCGTGACAACGGAGCCGATCTACAAGATATCATTTTATGCAAATAGCTAGGAATATATTTCCATTGACTCTATTTTAGGACTCAAAAGAATAAATGATTAAATTTTCTTATGTGTCTGTCTTCCTTTATGGGACACACTGTGCCTCCCTGGGGAATCTGAAAATCAAGCCTTAAGTTTCAGATACTCGTACATTGGCGGATTTTGGAGATGTAATTTGTAGGTAAAGGATCATCATCGATATCTATTTACATATGACTAAATCATCGTTATATATATATATATATATATATATATATATATATATATAATGGATAGAAGTAACCTACTCGAGTTTCATCGATTGATTCTTCAGGGTTACATCTGCTAGACCATGATAATTACGCTACATATGTTAATCCTCTTTGGTGGTAGAAAAAAAAGTTAATCTTTAACCTAGCTCATAATTCTCAGCAAAAAATTCAAAAAATATTTTGACAGAAATAGATTTTATTCCAAATTTGCTGGACACTTCTGGAGAAGCAAGTGATCTTCTCCTGTGGACAACTACTCATGGACGCACAAGTATAGGCAGACCAGAAAAAAACCTTCATCAATCAGATGTAACTCATACCCACCGGTAAGCTACTACTCATACATTAACACACACACACACACACACACACACACACATATATATATATATATATATATATATATATATATTCAAGAAATACAGTTGACTTACCCAGTTTGTTTGGATTAATAGTGTAAATGACACTGGAGATTTTTATAGTAATCGTTAGTCATAGACTCCCAGTTAAGAAAGTATGCTAGCTAATTTGGGCTTGATGTAAAAACATTTTTTTGAGGTTAACGGACTTTTATTAGTAATTTAGAAAATTAATTAGAAAATTATTCACTAGGAAAAAACTATTAAATAGCGTGGTAATATTTTAACTAGATTTTAGAGCGGTATCTAAAGAAAATGGATTATTCTTAAACTGTGACGAGTCTTAGGTAATTGAATCTATATGTATATTGTATGTTGAGTGATAAGAGGGGTTGTCTGTATTGGTTTAATGTTATTTCTAGACGTTAAATTAGTGGTATTGTGTATGGTTAGTGTTTTTTGAAGGGTGAAAGGGGTGATCTGGTGATTGGTGGGTTATCTCATTTCAATTGTATCCACCTTGAAATTTTTAAACAATTGGAGTGTGGTTACACACACACACACACACACACACACACACACATATATATATATATATATATATATATATATATCTGTGTGTGTGTGTGTGTGTGTGTGTAAAAGGAATGACTTACCGGTAAAAATATTGGGTTGGTCTCAATTCTTGGTTGATATAAATGTTATTCAGATAAGTCAGTGTTATAACAGATATAAAGTGCTCAATACGTAAGTAGAGCGGTTTTTAATATTATAGTGGGTACAGAAATAAACTACTCGAGTTTCACCATAAGGATCTTCAGGGTTAAATCCATCGAAGTAATCAATATATTGATTAATTACAGCTAACTGCGGGAGTTCATGTTGTAAGTATCATTCATGGTTTGTAATTACAAAATGAACTCCCTCAGTGGTAATGGTTATCAACCTAGTCTTGCAAATCAATTATTAAATATCGAGTTCAATACTTGGTGGATTTCCTATACTTGAGAATTTGTGTTTGTGACAAACGACTTGGGTAAATACAAAGGCTTCTTATCGTGGTTTAATGGTTAGCAGGTTAGTCTCGCAGATCCATTACTACTGAATAGCGAGTTCTATCCTCGTAGGATATCCTATATTTTCCATCTTGAGTCACGCCCTACCTCGGGCAAACTAGTTGGTTAAATACCTACACTTTATATAGTTTCTGGGCTACTTATTTTTCTTTTCTTTTTTTCTATTTCGTAGAGGTCAATTTTATTTCGGCATAAAATTTGCTCAGCATGTTTTAGAGTATTTCGTGTGATGAGAGAGACGAGCCGAAACCACCCCTATCCTTTCCCGGATTATTTCTTTTTTTATGTCTTTGTTATTTGTCACTCGACATGCACTTGACGTTCCAGTATCGTTCTATTTCTTCCTCTTCTTCCTCTCACCACCCCACCCCCCGTATCATATCGATTATTTGTACAGTAAACGTTAATGTTGTATGGCGTTGAAAAATGATTGCATTAAAAGCTTTTTATCTAAAAAAAAAAAAGAAAGAAAAGGATAAAAAAAGCTAAAAACTTAAAAGAAAGAAAAAAGAAAAACCAAAAAAAAAACAAACAAAAAAAACAAAAAAACACCGAAAGTAAATAAACAGTTGTTTTAAGTTCGCAGATTTTATCTTTTTGCTTCTGTAGTAAAAATTGGCGGGAATAACGATGGAAATAGAGGGAAGATTATTTTCTACTGGCGTTGCATGATGGGATTGATCAAAGTAACGCAACTCCTTCCTATCTATTCCCGCTGCATTAGTCAGACCGGATAAGCTTACGGTTTACTTGTAACGTATTGCAAGCCAATGATTTGTAGCCGACATTAAAAAAAAACAAAACAAAAAAAACAAAAACAAAAAAGAGCAAAAAACAAAACAAACAAAAGGCAGAAACACACACACACACACACACACACACACACACACACACACACACACAGAAACAGAAAAAAAAGAAGGAAATAAAATGTATTTTAAATGCATGGAACAGATACCTTTGTAGGCAAAAAGGAGAAAGGAAAAAGGAAAAAAAATATTATAGAAAGATCAGGGAGACAGAAAATATATTTAATGTTTGCATTGAAAGATAAAGAACATTTAGTGTTTGCAATGATAGAAAAAATAAAACTAGAGACCGAACCAAAGAAAGATCTACTTAAAGGTATCCTCCTCCCCCTCCTCCTCCCTACCCCTTCTTCTTCTTCTTCTTCTTCTTCTTCTTCTTCTTCTTCTTCTTCTTCTTCTTCATTGGTTTCTGTCCGAAACTAAAGAGTCTGCCTGACTATTGTACCCAAACATCGAGCGAGACAAATGTGGGTGTATGCCTTTCCCAAAAACATTATTAATAGAAAGTAAATACAAATAAATTCGTCCAGAACTTGAACTATATATATATATATATATATATATATATATATATATATATATATATATATATATATGTTGAGGCCTAATAGCCTGAAATGTACATACAGACATTGACTTTTTCTCGATTTTTTTACGCCTTACATTTAAACCGATATGCACGCCTAATTCATTTAATTATAACTAATTAATTTTCAAATTAGGTATAACTTCAATTAAGCACATATTCTCCAAAAAATTGTCGGCTATCACCATCTCAAACAGATTGTTTGTACACTTACATATATATATATATATATATATGCAAGTTGAAAATGGAAGCGAATCCGACGGTATGTTGAAATGAAAAATAAAGGAAAGAATATGTTGAATTGATAAAATAGGATTTATTTTATTTTATTTTATTTTACTGACACGTGTTTCGGCCAGAGTTTATCCATGTACACATATATTCTATCTATTATTATTTTAAATACAAAATAAAATAAAATAACAATAATAGAAAAAATACAAAAAATTGTTTTAGTATACAAGGAAATAACGGCCTTCATCAGAATAAATCCTTGGTGTTTTAAATCAAATCGGTTGAAATACGTAGAATTTCTGAGATGTTCGAAACAATAACTTTTTTGAAATCGCTTGAGGAAAACGTTCTACAGCGATTGAGAGACAGTTATGTTGACGTCATCGGCGCATGCGACGAATTTTGAAAAGGAAAGAAGATTGCTGGAGAATATAAGGAACAATTATACATTATATATTTTTTGGATTTAGTTTGGAATAAATGAGAAACTGAGTTGGATGTTATGTGTTAAGTTCCATTTTATTTAATCAAATGTTTCGAGAGAATGACCTCTCTTTTACAAAGATTATTTTAGACTCAAATATATATACATATAATATATACATTGAAGATTAGACTCATCAGATATACCAACAAAGAAGAGTCCACGTATGCTTCTTTGGTCAATATATATATATATATATATATATATATATATATATATATATATGAAGGTAAAAATGGATATTGAATCCGACAATATATATATATATATATATATATATATATATATATATATATAGTAAATGACGAAAAAGACTCTAAACTTCCTTCATTACAATAATTTATTTCAACCGTTGAAATAAATTATTGTAATGAAGCAAGTTTAGAGTTTTTTCTTCATTTATTGAATATCTTGCTCTGTCCTTCTACTCACTGGTATTAGGCACTGGTATTAGGCTCTCCTTATAGTCTACCTGCATCAGCTTGGTTAAACCACACGTGGAAAGATCCTAACTACGGAATATATATATATATATATATATATATATATATATATGGTATTTAGTATGAAGCTTTAGGTGTGAAATATAATAAACTCAGTTTTTCAATGTTAAATTTCGTTTTATTTCGTAAATATTTCAGGGATCTTATACCCCTTCTTCAGAACGAATAGAATGGCTGATCTGTCCTTTTTAGCATCTATATATACCATTTTGTTGATGTTGATGGTATCATCAGTGACCTCATTGGGGGGTATGGGGACGGCCGCTGGTAGTGACTTACCTTCTTTTTTATGCTACTGATCGTTTGTTGTGTTTTTTGCGGCTGCTTGTCATTTTCTTTGTGTTGGCATGTTTATTGGTGTCTCGTGGCTGTCATCGTTCTACGTGTTGATGTTTTTTTTAATTGTGGGAGATTGTGTTTTCGCATTCCGTACCCTCTACTAAACTGATAGTATTAGATGCCAAAAAGGACATACCAGCTATTCTATTCGTTCTGAAGAAGGGGTATAACATCCCCGAAATATTTAAGAAATAAAACGAAACAACATTCAAAAACTGAGTTTCTTATATTTCACCTGAGATCATTCTTGCAGACATCTTTAAATCGCAGCTGAGGACGACCAATCCTTCTCTTGCCAGACAAAAGCTCTTTATAGAGGATGTCCCTCGAAGTTCGTCTATCATCCATCCGGTAGACATGGCCCAGCCAGTGGAGACGAAGCTCTGTCAGGAGATAACACAAGCTGGGAAGTTGAGCACTCTCAAGAACTGCTGTGTTATTGATCCTGTCCCTCCAGGTGATGCTCAGTATACGTCTAAGACAGCGATGGTTGAAATTATTTAGCCGCCGCTCTTATATATATATATATATATATATAATATATATATATATATATATATATATTTTACCAACCCCTCCGCACGAGCAGGATGCGACACAAGGTCAATTTCTTAAGCGTAGTTTAACAGGTTTGAATTCAGAATTTTCCTTCTCCTAGACTGGTTACATAGCCATGGTTAAAGAGCCCAGTCTGCCCTACTATTTACCCATAACTGGAGGGAGAGTAGGATTCATACCTTTCTCAAGGGTATTAGCGCTAAGTGAAATGCAATTACCACGTCCAGGATTTGAACTCGGGGCGACGAGTCCATTTCCCATGACTTCAACCATTACACCACGCGCTTCCTCTCTCTCTATATATATAAGGTGTGTCAAAAAGTATCGAGATTTTTTGTACTTTTAGACACCTTGTATTCTGAAAAAAAAAAGTTCTATTCATTCTTCATTTCTATCTTGGTAAATACAGCTTTAAACTTGGTACTTTGTTGACAAAACTTGTATTCTGAAAAAAATAATGAATGGAACGTTATTTTTTCAGAATACAAGGTGTGTCAAAAAGTACAAAAAAATCTCGATGCTTTTTTGACACACTGTATATTTAATGTTAGTTTTCTGTCTACTATTTTCTATGTTTTGTAAACTTTGTACGGCATAAAGTTAATCAGAAACAATTACAAACAGCCGCGGTCGGTATTTGAACTCGGTTCGCCGATTCGATTTTCCGCTCCACTGTGTGTTCCTTTTAAGATTTTAGTTTATATTTAATCTGTCTGTTTGAAGAAGATCATTATCACACATTCAAAAAATATGTGAACATATCTAGTTTTATTCCAAGGGCAATGAGACATTTCTTTTTATATTAGTTTTATTCTTGTAAATTCTAATTGAATTAGATTAACATAAGAAAAAACATATAAATTGCCTCTTCTCTCAAAGATATCGAAATGATAAATAAAACGAAAATAGATAAAGAAAGACTTCAAAAGATATGAAATATACTAAGTTAAAAAACCTCGAAGTATAAAAAAATAACTTTTTTTCACACCATCTGGGCGTATTTCTTAAAATCTTGTTATTTGTATTTAACAAAACTTTAAGAGAGGATACAAATGAACTAAATCAACAGAAAAGTCAATTCGTATGATCTTTTATATATTAATTTATCATAGTAGAAATACCTAATTAAATCAGAAAGTTTTGAAATGAAATAACTGATACATTATAAAATTCATTTATTGATAAATTAACACTGAAAATTTCATTAAAATCGGATAATTCCCTGATTTTCGTTTTTTTTTCAATCAGAAGTATTAAATTCATTTTGTAAACACGGATTTAAGTCATCTTTAGATAGCGTTTACCGTCATATTGGAGGAAAATTTACCGATAAAATCGCTTTAAATGTATTAAAAATAAATTACATATGTAATATTATTTTGCTTTTTAACTGATGCACATTATGTTACTACTTTTTGACTTAGACAAAAATTTGACCTTAAATAATCGATTTAATTAATTTTAATTTGTTTTTAAAATGAAAAGCAGACAAAAAATGTGTATACCTAGTATAATAATTTTGCTTTAATTATCGCTCTTTTTCTTATCTTGCCTACTTTTCATCTTTTCATGTTTGACTGAAACAGAATAGCGTTATCATTTATACTGGCTTACCCATCCCTATCTTTCCCCTACTCTCTTTCTTTCTTCTTCCTTTCTTTCTTTCTTTATTATTATATGTGGAAAAATTCCTTTTCTCCTCTTTCTATTCTTTATTTTAAAAATGGAATGGTCTATTATTTAGCTGAGGTGACGCCACTCATAAGAAATAAGATTTAGACGGATAATAAGAGTATTCGGACGAAAGAAAGAAACAAATACAAATATAAAATGCAGACACTTGTATTATCAAAAGGTACAGAAATGTTGTTGCAAATTTTAATGGTATTTGCTACAAACTTATCCGTGATGTGAAATACTGTTCGTTGGAAAAGTGGTGATAACAGGGATATTCTGGTCGCTGGTTGGAATGTTGTTAAGACGCTTCGTCAGGTCGTTTCTATTTCTTCAGCCTTCTGTTAGTATGCTATTGTATCAGCCTTAGAACGTTTGCTGATACAATGCCTAGAAAGTTTGCTGGTGGTAGAGTTCTGTAGAGATGCTTATTTTCATGTCCTTCCCTGGTAACTGTTCTGTGATAAAGTGAAGTCTAGGGATCGCTTATTTTTGCGACTTCCCTCGTTGACTGCTTCCTGTAATCAGTGACGTGGTTTGGATTTGGCGCCAACCTCCTGTTGGCGATTCGCCCTCTAGCGGCAGGGGAAGATAATTCTCTATCCGATTTCCGATAATAAGCAAACTAAATAATTAGGATTTTCATCTCTCAGTTTTTTTTATCTTGGATTATTTAGAAGGTCTCATATTTAACCAGAGAATGTTGCAAGATGATAACAGTCGTACAATTAAGGAACACGAGTATTAATATATAGATTTAAAAGAAAGAAAAACATATAAGTTGCTCCTTCACTCACAGATATCGAAATGATAAAATCAAAGGAAAAGAAAAGAAAAAAAAAAGACTTCAAACGATATGAAGTATACCAAATCAAGTCCGTGAAGTATTAACAAATATTTTTCACATCATTTGGGTTTACTTTTTAAATTTTTTATTTATATTTATATTCATACTTATTTTATATCTATTTTTTTTATATCTATTTTTATTTCTATCTTATCTTTATTTTATTTTTATTTTTAAATCTTTTTATCTGTCTACATTTATATTTATATTTACATCTATTTTTATATCTATTTTTATTTTTATTTTATTTTTATATTATTTCTATTTTAAATTGTTTCTATTTATTTTATATATATATTTTTTTATTCATATTCATATATTTAAAAATATTTTCGTATTTATTCTTATTTCTATTTCATCTTTATTTTATTTTTATTTTCATTTATTTTTTAAAATTTTTATTTTCATTTTGAAATAAAATTTCCTCTGTAATAATTGGGGACTGATACTTGTTTATATTTATATTTCATATTTATTTTTATTTTTTTATTTTATTTATTTATTTTATTATTTTATTTTTTATTTTTATTTTTTTTATTTTATTTTATTTTTTTTATTTTTATTTTTATTTTATTTTTATTTTTATTTTTATTTTATTTTTATTTCTAAATCTTTTTATTCATCTTTTTATTATATTTATATTCATAACTATTTTTATTATTTTTTCATTTTTTTCATTTTTTTTTATTTCTATTTTACCTTTATTTTATTTCTATTTTTCTTTTCTTTTCTTTTTCTTTTTGAATAAAATTTCGACTGTAATAATTGGGGACTGATATCCTGGATAATGGCTGAATGTAATTCTGAGCAGGAAATATTTTGTTTTTCTATCCGCTTGTAGTTTCTCTTACTGTTTTATTTTCTATATCATTTTTCTGGTTACAGACCTTCGGCGACATGTGATTAATCTGACTTCAGACAGAGTTAGGGTCGGGGGAATTTAGGAAGATAAAAGAACCTACTCCCCCCGCCAAAAATAAAACGCCAAACAAACAAACATAAGAGTGGTGAGAGAGATAAAATCAAGAGTGGAGAGAAGAGAGAGAGAGAGAGAGAGAGAGAGAGAGAGAGAGAGAGAGAGAGAGAGAGAGAGAGAGAGAGAGAATAAGTTAAACCATTGCCATAACACTAGTGTTCCAATAAAACTGAGATTAAAAGATTTGATTCGTTCTGAAGTATCGAGTCGCTTAAAATATTCATATAGAGAAGAGCACAAACATTGGTGCATTTAAAACGCAGTCACACATGTATACGAGAAAAAGAAAGAAAGAAAGAAAGAAACAACAACAACAACAACAACAACAAACAACAAAACAAAACAAAACTACAAAAAACACGATTTCAACCATCTTGAATTTGCCAGTAGAAATGTAATTATATTTACTCACATTCACGAGTAGAGACAGCGTTCTGTTAAAACTATTAAAAACTGATACACAGTCATCTAAAAACCTGTGAACACATAGGTGTATTCTATAGTTTGTTTTGCTTTGTTTGTTTTGTTTTACGGCATATCAACCTCAGTGGGTCATTTAATACCGATAAAGTTTTGAAATAAATTCATTCTTAGTGGATACTCATAAACATATTTTTCTATTTAACCCATACATGGGACCCTTATAGGTACTACCACTCTGTGTATTCTATAGATTAATTGTTAGCAAGCATGACATTGGTTGGTTGGTATTTAATGGCATATCAATCCTTGTGGGTTATTCAATGCCAATATTTTATTATGTATATTAGTAAAAAGTATGCACCCCCTGGGCGAAAGTATTTAAGTTTTAATAAAATATTTTGTTACAATTGTATGGGTCATCCTTCATGCTTCAAGAAAGAACGCTTTTCCAGTGGAAATCCTTTGTAAAGAATCCTTTGGTTGTTCCTTGGTGCTCCTCAGTATTGCAAGTCCTTCATCTATGATTGCAAATGGATGTCTCTCAGTATCAGTGATTAAGTAGTCAACCAGCCACACATTCGGGCTGTTGATTGGCTGAGGTTTAAACCACATGAGCTCGCTTAGTCTACAAAATTTAAGGGGTGTATCGTAGCACGGCTTATATAGTCAAAATAATCCAACATATTTAAATAGAATATATTAAATTAGTTATTTTTTGCCGAAGACGTCTTGTTCTAGTAGGATATACGAAACTCTTTAACCTTAGGAAACCAAATTCGGAAAAGGAAAACTCTGAATTTAATCGTGTTAGAATCAGTGTCGCCATTGTAAGAGTTCAGTTGTTCTGTTGTTCACAGAAGCCTCTAGGTTTCCTCTGTAATATATAAGTCCAAGTCGATAGTGTTCCTTGTAATATATATATATATATATATGGAAATACGGTAAGGAAATTAATCCGACAATATGAGAAGAAAATATTTAAAAAATATAACAAACACAGGATGTTATGAACAGGGGAAACAATTTTATGTGTCAATACATATTCACACATTCACTATACACTTAACATCTTTCATTTTGTCCCTCACATAAACATTACTTAACAGTGTCCTGAAGATGGTACAATATACCGAAATGCTTAAGTATTGACACATAAAATTGTTTCCCCTGATCATAACATCCTGTGTTTGTTATATTTTTAAAATATTTTCTTCTCATATATATATATATATATATATATATATATATATATATATATGGATCTTTTTTTTTTCAGAATACAAGGTGTCTCAAAAGGTACTAAAAATCTTGATAGTTTTTTATACACCTTATATATATATATAAGGTGTATTAAGAACTATCAAAATTTTTAGTACTTTTTGAGGCACCTTGTATAACGATCCATTCATTAGTTTTTTTTTTACGGAATACAAGATTTCGAATCTGAATAACATCTCTTTTCAGAGTTATAAGTCGAGACGTATATACCAAACTTTCTTTTATATATAGATTGATATATATGTATGTGTGTGTTTTAAAATGCAAAATCTCTCATTTGAAAATTCATATTTAGGTATGGGACACACACACACACACACACACACACACGCATACATACATACACACATACACACACACACGCATATATATGTATGTATGTGTGTGTGTGTGTGTGTGTGTATGTGTGTGTGTGTGTTTGAGGGTATCAGAATGCAAAATCTCTCATTTTAAACTCCGTATTTAAGTATGGGGCACGCTCGCTCATTACTCACGAATAATTAATATACAAAACACAATACAAAGAATTTAATAACAAAAAACAGAAATAACGAAAAATAAATAAATGATTTTAAACTCAGAGGAAAAAAAAGAAGAAAATGACCAAGAATCGATATGACAATGTGACCTGAGGCTAAATACAGGCGAAGAGACATTTTTCAAGTTTTATTAAAATTTGCCAGGCAAAACCCAACGTTTACTTTCCATTTAATCTAACTCTGTTTATTCCGTCTGTAAAAAAATGTTTGTGAGTGAAAATTTATTATTTTTTTGGCCCCCAAAACTCTGTGATCAAAACACTTTATATATTCTAAATGAATAATAAATTACGTCTGAACATTAACAACAAACTACTTAAGAAAAAAAAGTTGTTACAGAAATGAAAGTCTATCTAGGGTAAAAATTAATCGTATCACAATTTATGTCTATAGGTAGTTTGATTTCTTTGTTTGTGTTACATAATTCGTGGGTAGCCTACAAATTATGTTTGTAAGTGGAGTTAGATTTTGAATTAAAATTCGTTCAAGATTTAAAATTGGAGGGGGTTATATTATCAATAATTATTTAATTGACAACCCCTCCCCCCTCCGACTTCCGCCAATGGGAAGGCATGAAAACAAAAATTAGTTACTATTTCTCTGAATTTTTTAGATGAGGCTTGATAAATAGTATTATTTGGATTAAGAAGGCCGGAGGGCACATCGGACGAAACGTTGTGCAGATAACAATAAAGATGAGGACAATAGTCCGAATAATCCAAATATTAGAAATTAGCTGTTAGTCAAAAGGAACAGACGTAAGGAGCCTTTTCACCCAAGATGCCAACTTCTCACCGCGGTTGGAAACCCTATAAACAATGAAGTCTCTATTACAACGATATGAGCAAATTGGGCATCTGCTCATTTCGTTAGAAGGAAGCAGCACAGGAAAAGTAAGATGGTCACCAACAAGCAGAACAAATAAGCGCCCATCTCCTCTCCTATACTCCTCTCGCCTTTTACATACCAGATACGAAATGAGTCTTTCCAGTTTGAATCTGAGAATAACAGCTGTTTGAATAATGTGGATTTTTCGGACTGTTTTCCTCATCTTTATTGTAATAGTTATTAACACATCATTTCAGCTGCTGTATCCTCAGGTTTTTCTCCCTGTGTAACCGAATATAGTAATGATCCAGCCGGGAAATTATTTTAAATAGTTTCACAGTTGATATTTGATGTGGGCATACTTCTGCACCCACCTCAAATAACATTTACTCAGTAAAAGTGGTTACTTGTAACCATATAACTATTAGTATTGTATATTTGAAACCATACATCTGTGTGCACATTATTTTTATCAGATAGGAATACTTGAAACCATATAATTATTAGTAATAGAAAGCAATACTTGAAACTATACAAATGTGTGCACATTATCTGTATTAGATAGGAATAATTTATATCATATAACCGTATACAAAAACTTATAATAAACAACTACACTGAAAAGATGAACACAAAATATACAATTAAAGATTCCCTTACTTCTACGCTATAAATAACCCTAAACAGGTTAACATGCCGTTAAAATCAATCAATCAAGCAACCAGATGAAGATTCTAGTTTCCGTAGAAACATTAAGTTAAAGTGGTTACAGATGTTTTATTTTGGAGGGAAGAATTACAAAACTGGTCATAAAACTATTCGGTTCTAACTGGCTATGTACTCTCACCAACCGATCCATGCAAAATCAAATATTTTCATTCTTCTTCTTGTACAGCCTACATCAACCAAAATATCCCAGTTTCTCTATTATTATTTGACAGTTGATAAAACAGGCGTCAAAGAACTTTTTAAGATCTCATTCAAAAGATGACGTCTATCAATGTCTAACGATGTCTAACGAGAAGAATCACGATCATTTAGAAAAAAGTTTATTAGCGTTTCCTGTACAACACGAGGCGTAAAATCCAATGACATTGTTGCGATTGTCTGCTCCTGTTTGGATCGATGTGGGGTCCAAAATGATTATCTTCCCTTGTCGCAGGTTTTCGCTGATAAGTGGCTAGAGTATTTAAGTAGTAGCCCGAGAAATTCTAATTCTTTCTCTCTCGGGTCAGCAACGACTTCCCATGGCGCTTGGTGCCTCTGCTACTCAAGTAAGGGGCCGTGCCTCCCAATCAACAATCAGTAAGTGACATTCCTTCAGAAACTGTATCAGTTCTTTAGGGCGTAGTCCTACATTCTTTATATATGTTTATGTATCTGTTCTCTATATATTGTTATATATTTGTCATGAGTATATGTATACCTCTTTTGTATGTATTTCTCTAGTTGCTCACAGAATAAAGTCAATGTTTGTTATTATATATAACGTCTTTGTCGGAGTAATTTATGTACACATATATACCCACGTTGGAAGGTTGCTTGAGGCGTCCAACTTATGGTAAGACTTTACATCTTATAACATCAATCCTTTTCGATATTTTTTTTATTTCAAAGTAACTAGCAAATATATGCACCCTCCGCGAGCAAATATTTAAGTTTTAATGGAATAGAATATCTTATTAAATTAGAAACACCAATGAAACTAAATAAGAATGCAGATAAAAAGATTTGAAACAGAGCTGGTATAATCGGAAAATAGGACAATTGAAATTTATTCTTCCTTCACTACCGTCTTTCATTGCTAAATTTTCATAATTTAACTATTTAGTTAAAATAGCGAGTAAAGAATAAAATTACAGTTATTTCTTCTTGTTAATGGATTTCTTTTAAGATTTATCCCCGGGATATTGCTCATATTTATTAAGATAAAACCAAACAATTAGAAATCAATAATACCAAGCACATATTTATTAAAATGAACATTTTAATATCAATATGTAAATTATCCCTCCGTTTCACACTGTAAACCGCTATTTATTGTATATATAAATACAATTGTTGGTATTGATATGTAGATAAGGCTAACAGTATTAATAATTGAGGTTTAAATAAAAATAAAATCATGGAGAATATGACAGAAATAAGAATTCAGATAAAAAAGATTTGAAACAGAGCTGGTATAATCGGAGAATAGGACAATTGAAACTTACTCTTCCTTCACTCCAGTCTTTCAATGCTAAATTTTCCTAATTTAACTATTTTGTTAAAATAGGAGGTAAAGAATAAACTGAATTGTGACTTGAGTTATAATAGAGTTTCGGTTACAGACAAACACACAATCTCCAATATAACAAGATTTACTTAAAAACAATTTGAATTTGCCTTTTTAATGATTGGTTCCCATATTGTATTCATCTCTATACTTGGTCTACTCAATAGGTCACTACAGCCCAACATAAGAACTGTTTCTTTAAGACGTCTTCTTTTCCAATGCCCTTGCCTATCTATTAATTTGAATTTATTCCATTAGGGTATATAGTTTCCAAAACCAATTACTAAAAAGTATAAATATAAATACACGATATGTATAACTTCCTAACCGTTAGATATGACATAACCCCAGACGGATTGATATGCCGTTAAAATCAACAAACAAACAAACGAACTTTTTATTGGATCATTACTATACTTGGATACACAGGAAACATCTAAAGAAATCCGGAGCATACAGCGGTCGAAACGTTATGTTAATAACTACCTACAAAAGATGAAGACAACAGTCTAAAAATCAAAATTATTCACACCAGGCCTCATCTAGTCTGGGTAGATAAAACCCATAAGCTATTGTGGCATAACAGTAATAAGATCTTTTTGTTAACCTATCCGGTCATGACACAGCAAAGAAATGAATTTAATGTATTTATCAAGAGCAGCAAATGCAAAGTGAACATGGCCCCAGTCAGAATTAATATATTGAACCACGTTGTGTAATGATTATTGTCGTAGGAAATGGACACGTCGATACGAGTTCAAATCTTGGACGAGATTGTTTGTATTTCGCATAGCGCTAACACCCAACTATTCTCCTTCGACATATGATTAAATAGTAGGCGAGAAGGGAAACTCTGGATTCAAACCTGTTAAAATTCGCTTAAGGAATTGAACTTGGTCACATCTTACTCGTGCGGAGGGGTTGGTATATATATATATATATATATATATATATATATATATATGTGAAAATAAAATGGAAATTAATCCGACAGTATGAATAAGATATAATGAAAAAACAGACGATGTTTACAATTTATCAGAAGAGAAAGTGTGCAAACCGTTTCGGGGCCAAACCGTCAAGAGAATTTGGCCCCGAAACGGTTTGCACACTTTCTCTTCTGATGAGCCTATTTCAATTGTAAACATCGTTTGTTTTTTCATTATATCTTATTCATATATATATATATATATATATATATATATATATATATATAATGGACTCTCCCGTCGATCGACGTATGAGTGTTCATACAATGAACATCCACACAGTGATTTGTTTATAGTGGTGAAGACTTGTGTTGGACCACCCACACTTTTTGGCACAGTCGATAGGAAAGAATTGGTGCATCAAGGGTTGCCACAAACCCAATCAACGACCGACCTCAGGAATTTTGAATTCAGAGTTATCCCTCTCTTAGACTGGTTACCTACCCAAGGCTAAAGGGCCCAGTCTACCCTACTATTTAACCCATAGCTGGAGGGAGAATATATGGATTCATACCTTTCCCAAGGGTATTAGCGCTATGTGAAATGCCAATATATATATATATATATATATATATATATATAGTATGTATTTTGACAATCGCTCCATGTCAATTATTACTTCTTCCGCTAGTATCACACAATGGGTACAAACTGTTAAACAAATGCGAAAGAGAATATGGCACTCATATAATATTATTCATACGAGAAATGCAGTGGTATGTATTTACTCAACCCCTCTGCATCTGGAAGAATGTGACACAAGAATGGGAGTGTACCTGTTTTGAATTTGGTTCAGTGTAGACCTGGGAGTAATAGTGATAAAGGGGTGCTCCACACTCCCCAGAGCTCAAGAACTGGAACTTCCCCATAAGCTACAGTTTAACATCATACCCAGGACACAATACCTGTTAGGATCCCATACATTGGTCTAATAGATCAAAATGAGTTAAAAAAATGAGTTGAATACCCAATAAGAGTTCATGACAGAAACGTTTTCGGCATAATATAACCAAAGGGTTGACATGCTGTAAAATCGAACCAAACAAAAAAGTTAAGCAATTAACCGGCCAAATGTCTATGAAACGGTCCGTTTAGCCCACATTGGACTGCAGCTCACATATGAATTCGTCACTAGCCCTCACTACAACGATTGTTACTACTAATTTTTATCCTACTCCGATCAATCAGTTGGTCACATCAAGCCTTATCACCTATATGATTGCCCCAACCACATTATCCTCATGGCAAACTCCCACCATTTTAATCATATATGTGCTAGAAGGCGGTGGCTGAGGTCTTAGTGTCATGGGTATGGCGTTAAACTGCAACTTGTGGTGGAGTTCCATACTAGAACTCTGGGGAATGTGGAGTACTCCTTTATCGCCATTATTTCCGGGTCCATTCTGTGTTAGTGCAAAGTAGAGTACAACTATGAGTTAAATAGTAAAAATATGTTTAAAAATTGAGTTTAAAAAAGCGAGAACCCAATGAATAAAACATGATATAATCCAATTGTTTGGTATGCCTTAACCCCCCCCCAAAAAAAAAGAAACAAAAAGAAAAAAACGTGTTCGGTATGATATAATCCTAGAATTGACATGCCGTAAAATCTAGTCAACCAACCAACCAACCAACCAACCAACCAGCCAACCAATAAAAAACAACGAAACAACCAAATGTCCACGAAACGGCAAATGTAGCCCACTGTGTGGACAGCCGCTTATTCAGCTCATACGTAAATTCGGCTCTAACCCCCACTAGAATGACTGCTACTACGAGGGTGAGTCAAAAAGTAATGCCATTTTGTTTAGGACAGGTGTAATGACCAACACATGAACATGTATCATACAACAAAATGAAGCTGATCCTCAGTGGATCACATCCCTACTTCTCCACATAGTCAGCGTTTCTCTCAATAGCAAAGTTCCAACTTCGAATAAGAGCATGTATACCTGTTCCGTAAAATTCTGTTGACTGTTCTTTGAGACAATTTTTCACAACAGAATTCAATTCCTCGTCACTGGAATAATGTTTGCATCTCAAACTCTCTTTCATGGGGCCGAAGAGATAATAGTCTGAAGGCGTTAAATCTGGTGGGTATGGAGGATTCGGTAAAGTTGTCCACCCGAATGAGCGATTTTCTACCTTACCCTGATGCTTGTGTGTGGTCGAGCATTGTCATGCAGAAAGAGAACATTTTCGATTGGCAAGTTGCGTCTTACTCGTCGGATTCTTGCTCTGAGCCTCGTTAGGGTCTCAATGTAGACCTTAGTTTTATAAAAACTTCACTTGAAATAAAAAAAAGTTGCATTACTTTTTGACTCACCCTCGTATTAAGTTTATTCCAATCACAACAATGTGAAAAAGGTTTTGCCAATGTAATTGTCATTATGCCACTCACGAGAGTAGCAACATGTTTCCACAGTAAATTTGTACAATGAATATTACCGGATATGGTGTTTGTATAGAATTTTATCAATGAGCATAAAATATAAGAAAAAAAATCGCTTAGATAGCAAAGTGCCACAGCGGAGAATGATTTATTCAGAACGAGGCCAAAACGTGACGTCATAGATTTAGAATTCTCTATAATCTGCTGATAATCTCAGCATCAAACGGTTCCAAACGCGCGTATATACATTCTCGAATCTTCTCATATATATATATATATATATATATATATATATATATATATATATATGAGATGACGCGTTTAATATCCACTTCAGTGTATTTATATATTTTATTCATGTCATATGAATGGAATCAAGTAAAGATATACACGCAGCTGTTTATATATTATATATATTATATATATGTGTGTGTGTGTGTGTGTGTGTGTGTGTATGTGTGCGTATGTAAGAAGTATAAGTGAAATCTACAATTCAATATATATATTCATATGCATATGTATATGTTATACATATGTGCATGTGCGTGTCTATGTGTGTGTGTGTGTGTGTGTGTGTGTGTGTTAGTGTGTGTAAATAAGAACCAGATATAGAACCTAATCTTAAATATATATATATATATATATGTTTGTGTGTATATGTGTGTGTGTGTGTAAGAAGCATAAGTAGAACCCACACTTCATGATATATATATACATATATATATATATATATTTATATACATATGTGTGTATGTGCGTGCACGTGCGCACATGTACATGCATGTGTGTGTGTGTGTGTGTGTTTGTGTTTGTGTGTGTGATTTGGAAGCATTTGAACATATATGTAGTCCTACTTTATCAAAAATAAAACATATTGTTGGGAAGAAAGCGCTTTTCAACATCACATATTCATAATCATATTTATAATACAAAACATCTCGTCTGATTTCTTTCTTTTTTCCTCATATTTCTTTTCTTTCTTTTCTTTTTATTTCAGATATTAGCTAGAAAATGTTTTCGTTTTTAGACTAATATGAGAGGATTTTAGACGTCAAAGTTGAACGTATTGTCAGAATTTATCTATTTTGACAGCTTACTTCATCTTATTGTCACAATGTTTACGACGCATTGTTTGCTTCTTCAGCAAATGCTTACAATCTCTCTCTCTCTCTCTCTCTCCTCTCTCTCTCTCTCTCTATATATATAATATATATATATATATATATATATATATATATAACCATTGGATACTTAATCTTCAGATACGAATTCATGTTATAGTATATTCTTATATACAAAGGGGCTCTAACAAAGTATTCGTTCTTTTTTCCCGTTTCAGTTTTTATTGAATGGTTTCGGAAGAGTTAAATAATCTTGAGAAACGATTTGCTGTTAGAATAAGTTCAAATCTTAAACGAGGCTGTTTGTATCTCACGTATTCCGCTAATACTCCTGGTGTACTGGAATGGAGGATTTGTAGACCCCACGACATCAGAAGGATATATAAAACACAACCCCAAATATTTTGATTGAAAAAAAAAAAAATTAGAGACAATGTGAACCCAGAGGGTTCGAGTGATGTGTGAAAGCTGGCCAGGGTGGAGGAAATGCACCTGAAGTGAGGAATCCTTTTGATAGACGAATGAGAAATGAACACATCTTCTAATAAGAAGGTTCTAGAAAGTTAGAAAAGAAAAATGACTTGAGGGCAGGTTTTCTTAGAAAAGAGACGGACAGGTTTCGGTCACGAGACAGAGATTCTAATCACGCAATAAGGAAGCTCTGGCAACATGCGATCGACATATAATCCTGAGGGAACACGACTATTTAAGGACAATTTGTGGAAGACCCCCTCTCTCTCTCTCTTTCTCTCTCTCTCTTTCTCTTTCTCTCTCTCTCCGTTATTCTTCAAAGAACGGGCGACAAATAAACTATAAAGAAAAATAGGTTTCTGGTGTTTGATTCTTTGGACAATAGTGTCGGGACAATCATATAGGTGATGCGGCTTGACGCGACGAGTTGATTGACTGTAGGAGCCTTCTCCGATTGCCAGTCTAACCCAAATAAGTGCCGAATTGGAGTGTTGCATTCCATGGATTGCTCAGCCACCAGGGTTCCACCTCTAAACATCACGGGTCACCACAGGTTGCCCTATTATGGGGTCTTAACCCTCTGCAGAGGTGAAGTCGGTGTATTGTTATACCACCCTTAGCCAGGATTGAACCTGCAGTCTGGAAATGACTGTTACAGATTGTTAACTATTGGACAGTGGAACAGTCAAACACCTCCTCAACTTAATGGACTCTTCCTGGCAGTAGTGGCAGTAATTATTTAAGCTGTTATAGTGGGTTCATTGGAGAACTAGTAACTGCATGGTTAGGCTTGGCCAGTCACATTGCTCAAACCAATTGTTGACTGTCTAACTGACTTCAATAATACTGAGCAATATTTATACTTTCAATGAAAGAGAAAAACGTCACAAAACAACATTTGGCTGGTATAAATTTATTTCGACCAGAACTCTATGAATGAGCTTAGACATTCAGTTAGACAGTCAGCTACATTATGATCAAGAAAATAAACTAGAATTATATGGTAAATATATATATGGTGGAAAATACATATATAGTTTTAAATAATTAAGTAATTTGAGAATGGTTTTGTCTGATGATATTATGATTCAAATCTATGACGCTGACTTTGGCGCTTTTTCTGGTTGAATTAGATTTCATTGTTTCTCTTGACTGCATCTTGACAATAATTTTTTTTAATGATGATTCATATTCGATGAGGACAATTCGATAGAAAAACACTAGCATAAAACAGTCATTGTTGCTTTTCAAATAATCGAGCCTTTTTAAAATAGTTTACCTTGACTAAAGCTTTATTGAATGGGAACGTTTGATTTCGTTACGCACCAGTTAAGTCTTGAACAACATGCTGTTCACTTTAATGATATTATGTATTAACTTAATTATCTTACATTGAGGTCTCTTAGGGATTTGAAATAATACTTGTATAAATCTGTAGCTGTCCATCAGCATGGGCACGCATTATGGATGTGTGTTACATATTAATTGAATCCCTATTACTTTTTAAGGTAGTATAGAAATCCTTATGGCAATCAGTACAGCTGATGGCCTTGAGAGTGAGTGACAATGCTTGACCTCACTCTCACCTTGCGTTCTGGGATGATCGTGGGAATCGGAAGTGATAGAAATCCCCTTCCAGTTTAAGGTGTAAGCAACTTAGTCAGTTGCAGAGAGAGTTAGAGTTAGTCAGTTGCAGATTTAGAAGCTAGCAAGATGTGACTCTCAGAGCGCGCGTTGTCTGGTCCTGGGGTTCCGAAATAAAATAACATCCAAAGTAAATCGAAGTCTTGTTGTTATTACTAAAAGCTAACAATGACACAAGGCTTCTGATAAGAAATGGTCCCCAGCAGAACCAGACACGGAATCCCCAGATAAGAAAGACCAGACGAGACCTGTAGAAGATATACCAGACCATTAGAAGACCAAGACAGAAGACTAGACGATCAGAAGACGGCCGGAAGAATAGAAGACCAGAGTAAGAAGCAGTAAGAAAGTACGTAACAAATATATCTATTGGGTACTGTGACGAACGGCTACGTAACATATATCGATTTGGTGCCTTGAGACCAGTCACGCCATCAAGACGTGATCAGATTCGAACCTGGACAACGTGCCACTAGACAGAGAAGAAAAAAAGGCAGAAAAATGAAGCAAAGCAAAAAGAAAGAAGAAGAAAAAAAAACGTGATAGAACTTAAAAAGAAAAACGTAAGTAACGAACGCACACATACACACACATGTTTTTAGAAACAGACTATAGAAAAAGACAATAAAAAAAAAAAGAGTGAACTAATATTCAAAGATCTATCTAGATTTGTCACAAAAAAAAAAAAAAATTGAAGTTAAGATAGAATGTTGAAAAGAAAGAAAAAAAGAAGACAAAAGGGACATTGTTTTAAGTACTTTCAGAGAGAAAAAAAGTCTTGACTGAAGGAAAGGAGAGACATTGTTTTAAGAAAAAAGAAGAAATAGACAATTAATTTGTGTTGTATAATTTTGAACCTTGCAGAAGTTTTTAGAATTGTTTAAAAAAAAAAAAATGCCATTGAAAATTGTTAGTAGATTGTTTAAATTGTTTAAAATATAGAGAGAAAAAGAGAGACAGTTTGTATGCTATGAAAAAAAAGGGAGAGACAGAGTGTATATGCCAAAGAAAGAGAAAAAGAGAAAGGGATATTTTGTTTTGATATGTATAAGTTGAAATTTTGTGAGGAAAGACAGAGAGAAAGAAAAAAAAAAATTTGCTGTATGATTGAATTTGTCATAGTTTTGAATTGTTTTGAAGATAGAAAAAAAAAGAGAGTGTATGCTATCGAGAAAAAAGAGAGAGGACACTAGGAGGATACATTCCCCCTCCAAGCAGTGAGAGAGTGGGAGATACTGAATGTATGTGCCAGAGGTAGAGAGAGAGACAACGGATGTGTCCCCCCCCGAGGGTAATTGTTGCATTCAAGCCAGCAGTAATTGTTAAGAAATGCACGTGCGCCAGGAATGACCATGGTGGAAGATTTTTTTTTTGAGCGGTGGAACACGTGGTGAATTTGAAAAAAAAATTTTTTTTCAGTCGCCATTTTGGAATTTTTCCTTTTTGATTTTTTCCGATTGAAGCTGGATTTTTTTTTTTTTTGTGATTATTCATTGTGATGTGATGATGATATTTATGTCAATTGTACTCATAATGTTATGATGGATTTAAATAATTTTGTAATTCTATTGAGTTTTTATACGTGCAAGGAAAAAGTTAATTTTTAAAGAAGTAATTTTGAAACTTTTAGTTGAGAATGTAATATTTTTTTAATGTTAAATCACAATGCTGTTTTCATTCGGATTGAAGGTCTGATTTTGGGTCAATTGCTGGAGATTTGCCTAAGTTGTATGTTTTGGGATCTTTTTGGATCCTGTTTGGGAAATGTTCTAAGGTACTGACAGCCTAAATTTCCCTGTGTGTTGGAGTTGAATATGCTCCAATACGTCTTCGTGTTAGGAGTTCCGATTATGCCGGAATATCGAAGAAAAGGCAACCTACCCTGCTCCGCACGACACTAGAAACATTTTTTTTTCGGGAATGCAATTCTGGGCAGTTTCTTCAAATTTTTGATCTTTGATGGATGTCTTTGATTAACGCAGATTGTGGGGTGAAGACATAAATTGTGATTTGAGAGATTAGAATTTCTCGTAGATAAACGGATAAATGAATAAACTCCAGAAAGAGCAAGTGCCTATTTTTTTGGTTTGAATTTTAGAAGGAATAAGGTTTGTTACCCTGATTAATGGGATAATTTTAAGAAGCTGGTGAATTATTTGAATTTTAGAGAAAAGTAAAATGGCGAATCTAATTGTAAAATCCTTGGGATTGATTTTGAGAGAAGAACCAACTTACCCCCCCCCCTCCTTGTCTCTCATTGGCTGAAGGATGAATGGAAAATTTTTTTTTGAATAACCAGTCACGTAGACATGGCCGCCATCTTTGAAATGAATGTTTTTTTGAGTCAAGCGGGTAATTTTCCCCACATGTCGGCCATTTTGAATGTTAAAATTTTTAGAAAAAAAAGTCAGATTTAAATTTAATCAGAGTTTGTTGAAAATAAGTAACTTAGTAATTTTAATATTGATGAATTGTGGATTTTGACACTGGTGATTTTTGAAAAAAAAAAAAACTTTGGTTTGATTTCGTGAGAAAAGCCTTGGAGGCTGATTGACAATATTTTAAAAGAAGAAATTAATAATTGATTTGTACTTTGCATTTTTTGTCAGTGACCAGTGGTATAATTCGGTTTTTGAATTTTTTCCGAAAGTTTGACATAGTTAAAAAGTTGATTTTAGTGAGATTTATGAGTGCCAAATTTTTATTGATAGTTTTGAAAATTTTTATTAGTGAATTTTGTGACCTTGCTGTAGTATGGATCGAGTTCTGAACTCATGCCTGACTATTTGGAGAAATTTTTTCCGGTGTTTTGGGAATCGGTGGAGATATGGTAATGAAAGTGGTCTATCGAGGGCCCACCATTTCACGTATTGAGATTCCCTGATGAGCGTCCCATGTGGTTACCGTAGTTACGGAAGGTTAATCCGCGCTTTTTGGGTTTTATTATTCCGACGGATTCGGAATGTTAGGGGTTCTGGAGGGCAGAATAAGAAGAAAGGCGAAGAGGCCGCCCCTGTTTTATGTGGATTGAATTTTTGGGGGGAATTATGATTTTGGAATGGTCTCCAGAACGTTTTGGCTGAGAGGGATGTCTCGAGTCTGGATACGGATAGCATGGTCAATGAATAATTATATGTTAAGAACAGACAAGTACCTACTTTTTGTGTTGGAGGGTTCCTGGAGAATTTGTAAGCCACTGGCAGTGACCGAGTGTGGAATCAGGATAAAACAGTTTTCCCTCAAAGTGAAACTATTTGGCACAGTAATATATTTTTTGTGAAGAAAATTTAAAATACTTAATGGTATTGGTGTGTTGTGTCGTGTATCCTATATTAAGAACTTATGAGTAACGCATAGCCGTTGTAGATTTTTTATTGTTGCGCGATAAAATTGTTGTTGTTTTCTCCATGCATGTGATGTTTAATGTATTGTAGGGACCATGTGTGCAATGTTTTTGAATCTTTTTTCGGTATCATTGTATTTTTGATGTAAATTGCCTTCCCAGTCTCCAGGTAAGTGACCTGTGGAGCGGAAAGCTGGTGAATTGGTCATTGGAATCCAGGCGAATGTATTGCTGGAGTGACCAGGGTCACGTTGGTTTGTGACCAGGATTTTGGGACCAAGACGTTGGTCCAGTTGTGTTTTGATTTTTGTCAGGATATTGTAAATGGCCCTGCAGTGTTGTTTTTTTGTTGAAAACTTGTTATCATGTAAAATTGATGTATGCATGGGGGGAACCAGACAACCGCGCAGAAAGAGAGAATAGAATTCGAAGTAATCTAGAAAGTACCAGAATACGGTAGAGCCTCAAAATGGAGAGGCAAGTAAAAAGTAAATTCATAATTAATTATGAATTTAAAATGTATGATTATGAGGGATGTTACATATTAATTGAATCCCTATTACTTTTTAAGGTAGTATAGAAATCCTTATGGCAATCAGTACAGCTGATGGCCTTGAGAGTGAGTGACAATGCTTGACCTCACTCTCACCTTGCGTTCTGGGATGATCGTGGGAATCGGAAGTGATAGAAATCCCCTTCCAGTTTAAGGTGTAAGCAACTTAGTCAGTTGCAGAGAGAGTTAGAGTTAGTCAGTTGCAGAGTTAGAAGCTAGCAAGATGTGACTCTCAGCGCGCGTTGTCTGGTCTGGGGATCCGAATAAAATAACATCCAAAGTAAATCGAAGTCTTGTTGTTATTACTAAAAGCTAACAATGACACAAGGCTTCTGATAAGAAATGGTCCCCAGCAGAACCAGACACGGAATCCCCAGATAAGAAAGACCAGACGAGACCTGTAGAAGATATACCAGACCATTAGAAGACCAAGACAGAAGACTAGACGATCAGAAGACGGCCGGAAGAATAGAAGACCAGAGTAAGAAGCAGTAAGAAAGTACGTAACAAATATATCTATTGGGTACTGGGACGAACGGCTACGTTACATGTGTAGAGAAAATAGTTGATCGTAATTTCTGATTTTTTTTTCTTGAATTGCTGCATGTGCGTTGATGTGTTAGAAAATTCTCAGTTAGTAGAGCGTTCGGCTAGAAACCACAAGGTTCCTAGTTCGATACCGGCCCTCGCCAACTCAGCGTATTAGTAGCACATGTGCCGTAAATGGTAGGTGTGGCGCTCCACACATGTGTATGTTTGGTTCTCACTCAAACTATGGGTAAATATTATGGAAGAGTGTTAATATTATAATCATATATAATTTTTTTTTTTACGGAGGTGCGTGGTTCAATGGTTACAGACTTAGGAAATTGACTCGTCAATCCGAGTTCAAATCCTAGACGAGGCTTTTTGCATTTCACAATACCCTTGGGAAAGTTATGCATCCTACTACTCTCCCTCCAAGTATGGGTAAATAGTAGGGCAGACTGGATTCTTTAATCTTGGTTAGGTCACCAGTCTAGGAGAAGGAAAACTCTGAATTAAAACCTGTTAAATTCCGCTTAAGAAATTGACCTTGTGTCACACCCTGCTCGTGCGGAGGAGTTGGTAACTATATATATATATATATGTATATATATATATATATATATATATATATATGAAAAGTAAAAATGGATATTGAATCCGACAATATGTGTAGAAAGTTTTGTAGAAAAAACAAGATGTTAAAAGTTTTGCTTACAGAAATCTGTTTCGACATTATGAAT
>CM042138.1:20348008-20353008 GCA_023376005.1 Doryteuthis pealeii | reverse complement strand
ACACATTTTAAAAAATCATTCGTTCCAATTAAACCATAGATGGGACCCTAACAGGTACTACCACTCCGATGATTACATGTCCCTTTCTTGATCATAGTCATTATAACTAGAAGGCTTTAATGAACTCAGCTTTTTGTAGATGAAGAATGGATACAGAATTAACTGGAACCAACAACTTTAGGTTATATTTGTTTGCATCTGTCTATCACAAAGGGGTTTAAAGAATTAATGATAGACTCAGTCCTACTAAGGGATCTATTTCAATTCATTTTTAATTTATTAACTGTAGTAGACACCATCAAACAGAGATGAAATGAAAGGTGAGTAAATGTTGTATAGCCGACTACTACCGGCTACTGGACTTCAATAAACAACAGATACGGATATTACAAAGATAGGACCCGTCTTTATTTTCTTCGGTGTGTGGGTAGTGAAAGCATAGAGCTTCCCAATGAAAATGCCCGAGCGGTTGGTGAGTGCAGCGACGAGTGTTCACAATGGAAATGCCCGAGGGTTGACGGGAGACGAAGTAATCTTCTCGGCTGCTGCTGGGATCTATCTGTCGGTTCGAATCCTCTGGCCTTTATATCGAAAAATACGCCTACGCATCTTTATCTTTTGATCTGGTCTTTACATCCGCTAATATGCCTACGCATTTTTATCTTTTGATCTGATAACGGACATTTGTTATATATTTCTTTATCTTCTCCCTACCTCTTTGACCGGAAAACCTCTCTTCCGTTTTCCCCCTTTTTAAAAAATATATATATTTATATTTCTCTGTGTCTTTTTGCCGGAAGGTTTCTCTTCCGGGCGACGATAATACAACATAAAGAGTACCTCAGAAGGAGGAGTGATAGTACCTGTTAGGGTCTCATCTATGGGTTAAATAGAAAAAAATAGGTTTAAAAATGTTTTTAAAAAACTGAGTTAAAAAATTAAGTACCCATCAAGAATGAATAAACAAAAACATCTTCGGCATAAAATAACCCAAGGGCTGACATGCCGTAAAACCCAACTAACCAACCAACTAACCTCAAAAGGACATGAAGACTTCTAGAAACTAAACTCTGCAGCAGAAATCTCGCCAAGGGAAGAACCACCTGGGGTGTTACCCATGTAAGATACTCTGGACCATTCTTAAAATGGACAAGAGAGGAACTCCTACTAGTGGACCAAAATACAAAGAATCCCATGACAATGCACAAGGGATTACACCCGTGGGACGACGCAGACAGACAATGTGCCAAGAAAAGATGAAGGTCTCGCCAGCATTGAGGATTGTGTAGAATCGACAATTCGAGGACTAGAAGAATACACTAAAAAGAGCAAAGAAACACTAATTGCAGCAGCCAGGATGAAATAAAAAATAATTATACCATATCGAGGTTCACATATTTGAGTTAACAGAAATGAGATGAAAAACAAACATACAGATACTTCGAGTGACAAACTGGAGAGATCGATTTGTTTGTTTTGTTTTGTTTTACGGCCTATCAACCTCAGTGGGTCATTTAATGCCGATAAAGTTTTGAAATAAATCAATTCTTAATGGATAATACAATTTTTTTATAAACTCATGTTTTTCTATTTAACCCATAGATGGGACCCTAACAGGTACTACCACTCCAGGTCAGAGTGGACCAGGGAGCAATGGTGATGAAGGGGTGCTCCATATTCCCCAAACCTCCAAAACTGGAACCTCACCATCAGATAGAGTTTAACGTCATTCCCAGGATATGTAGACCCGCAGCCACCGCCTTCTAGCACCCATATGATAAAAAGGGATTGGGGCTTGCCATAAGGGCAATAGGGTTGGGAAAATCATATAGGTGCTAGGGCTTGACGTGACCAGCCGATTGATCGGAGGGGGCCTCTCCGACCGCCCGTCTAGCCCAAGATAGGGCCAAAGTGGAGTATTACATGTCATGAACTGCTCATCCTCCTTGGAGAGATTGAACATGAGAAGACATGAATATGGCTAAGAAAGGGAAACCTCAAGAGAGAAACTGAATCTCTGATAATCGCAGTACAAGATATGTCATAAGAACTAATTATATAAAATCAAAATAGATAAGACTCAACGAAATAGCAAGTGTAGAATGTGTGGAGAAAAAGACGAAATGCTTAATCCTATAATAAGTGATTGCAGCAAACTAACACAAAGACAGTACAATACTATTTGTTATAATGTCTAAGTATTTGTTTTATCCCATAGTGTTTGTTTTGGAAGTCAATTATTATTGGATTGAGCCTCTTCCGCGATTTCTCCTCTTGAAATATATATATATATATATATATATATATATATATATATATATATATATATAATTTTATAAAAAAAGAGGTCCGAAAAATGGATTTAAAAAAAAATATATATTGTTATTTTACATTTGCGACACGTGTTTCAGATCTTATGATATCTTCTTCATGTATTAATTAACCATATTCTGTATGAGTATGAATATGAATATGTACATATATATATATATATATATATATATATATATATATATATATATATATATGTCTGTGTGTGTGTGTGTGTGTGTGTGTGTTTGTTTGTTTGTGTGTACATATGTACATGTATCTAACACCTCCCTTTCTGCTTGGAGGAATTGTAGAGAGAGTTAATTTGAAACATCTGTGTTTTAGTATATATATGTTTTAATATATATATATATATAATATATAATATATATATATATATATATATATATATATATACTAGACAAAATGTGACTCAACGTCACCACTTGATCTCTTGGTAGATAACACTAAGATTAGGGAAAAGTTAGTTTGCAAAGCGAATTAAATTTTAAAAAATACAACCGGATAATCTAAAAAACAACAACATTAGAATCATTTTGTAAGATTTCTAAGAAAGGGAACTTTTGATCTAATTTATATTTATTAAGAGCCAAGATGTTGGCCGTGTTGGCAGATTGAGAATCTTAACATACAAATCCGTTTCAAACTCTCAGATCTCCCATATCTTTCTCTCTCTCACTCTCTCTCTCTCACACACACTCTCTCTCACACACTCTCTCTCTCCACTCATTGAGAAACTAACACATATAACGAGGAGGTAATCAAGATATACATAAGGAGGGGGAAAGTGATAGGCATAAAGTGAAGTGAGAGACTGGTCTGTTTTTAACTTAATTGCAAATTACGATTAATTACAACTAATTACAATGGATTTTTTCTCAATCCTAGAACTAAGGAATAATTTAGTATAATTTTCGTGTCTTTAAACTAATCAGTAAAAAGCCTTTATAATACAAACTTTGATTCACTCATGTTATGTATAATCAATGGTCAGCAATTAGAAACCTTTAGAGTGTTCTTAAGACTCTCTGACGCCAGAGCTGAGGTTGGGAGTCCCAGAAATTGACCTCAAGTGAACAACATATACTACACTTGTTGCCTTCCTCACTTACGCCAAGCTTACCGAGAGACAGGTGACGTCACGATTTGGGGGAAGGAAAGAGATCCCTACCATTAGTTTAGTTAGTTTGCACTCGGGACCCGGTCAGTTAAGATAGTAGGATTCTTCAGCTCGTGGGGGACGGGAGAAAATCGGCCCCATGAAGAAAAGTTGACCACCACAGACGGTGGGAACGAAGATGAACCAACCCATAAAAGCTAAGTAAAAACTTCTTCAGTCATGAAAAATTGCTATTTGATATGAAAGAGATTCCGCCTAATGACATTATTAATCCTAGCCTGTCGGCGTCCGTTTCATACTCCTCCCGGCTTATAAATTCTGAATTAAAGATTATGTTATAAAAACTAGCAAATATATGCACCCTCCGGGTGCAAGTATTTAATTTTTAATGTAATGAAATATCGTATTAAATTAGAGGCAGACAAAAAGATGTGTAATAGAGTATTAACAGGGGGTATAATAGAAAAATAGAAATGAAACTTACTCTTCCATCACTCCCGTCTTTCATTGCTGAATTTTACTTATTTAACAATTTAGTTAAAGTAGGAAATAAAGAATAAAATGACAGTTATTTTTTCTTGTTAATGGATTTCATTTAAGATTCATTGAAGAGATTTTTACTTATATTCATTAAAATAAAACCAAACAGTTAGAAATCAATAATACTAACCACATATTTAATAAAATCACATTTTTAATATCAATATGCAAATTAGCCTTCCCATTCACACTGCAAACCGATATTTTTTGTATATATAAATACAATTGCATGTTATTTGTATGTAGATATGGACAATACTAATAAAAAGGTGAAGAAATTTTATTAATAATTGAGGTTTAAATATAAATAAAATCACGGAGAATGTGATGTAAATAACTATGTTAATTGTGACTCGATTAGTAATATAGTTTCGGTTACAGACAGAAAAACACACAATCTCCATTATAATAAGATATATATTGTGTCTTATAGTTCTTTGCCAATTTTTGCATGTGCTCCTTTCATTTTTTTGGTCTCTGATGGAACAGCGTTGTAACACTCAGCTTTAGTATAATAATAGATTAATAATTGGATGATACATTATGTGGGAGGTTATCTTTTTTAAATTTCAGTTAACGTCCAGTTTATAATATTAAATTTATATGTCACTACTGGTATTGACAAGGTGTTAATTGCTATAACTTTATTTTTTTTGTTGCATTCAGTTCATTTCTTAATATGACCCTTATTCTCCTATAGAATTCTTTTTTGATTTTTATCTTTATATATCGAATGATTGATATCATTCGCTTCATTAATTCCTGAATATTTATAAGCTTTATTGTGTTCTAACTCCATAATTTCCGTGTTTATATCTAGAGTGATGTTTTAGACGTTACTAGAGAGACTTTCATAATCATGAATTTTGCAGATTTGTCTAGAACAACTTGAACCTCTTCTTCTTCTTCTTCTTCTTCTTCTTCTTCTTCTTCTTCTTCTTATTATTATTATTATTATTATTATTATTATTATTATTATTATTATTATTATTATTATTATTTACTCCTT
>CM042138.1:20340508-20343008 GCA_023376005.1 Doryteuthis pealeii | reverse complement strand
TTTTGTTTTATTTTATACCAAAAATAGCAGGATTTTATCATTTCTAGTGAGATTTATCACAGTTAAGACAGATATAATTAGATATTATTTGTTGCCAAACTCTACTTCTATATAGAAAATTAATTTTATTGTAAACCAAATAGCAGAATTTTATCATTTCTATGGAAATATTACAGTCAAAACGGATATAATTAGGTATTATTTTAAAATTTTTATTCTAAACTAAAAATAGCAGGATTTTATCATTCAACACAGTTAAAACAGATATAATTATTTACTATTTATTGCCAAACTCTACCTTATAAAAAGTTAATTTATTCTAAACCAAAGTTAACAGAATTTTTTCAACTTTTTATAAAAATGATTTGGTTGTACATGTTTATTGGCGATACTAGATATTTGTATTATAATATCTTGGATAAATGTTCCTGTCATATGTCTATGTTTATAAGTAATGAGATTAGAAACCTTTAAAATAATACTACAAACAACAAAGACATAAGAAATATATTCTCTTTCAGAGACCACTCTTTTTTACCCAGTGGCCCTCGAACCAATCAATAAAATCCTATTAGACGAAACTGCCGGTTTTTGGCTAATGGTTCTACAATGGTCCTTATGATACCATATTGGCAATACGAAGAACCAGTAAGGCGCTTGGACTATACACACACATACACATGAATGCACACATATAGAAACATTCATGAAATAAGCACATATACTGATACATACTTTTAAATTTGCAATAAATCACTCACTGTTCCCCTGTCTGTCTCTTGCACACACATATGGGTATACGTTGTTGCGAAATTACCTCTTTTTTCCACACGCAGCTACGAAGGTTTATACAAGGTATGTCAAAAAGTACCGAGATTTTTTGTACTTTTTGACACACCTTGTATCCTGAAAAAAAAAACAACGTTCCATTCAAATTTTCATTCTGTCTTGGTAAATACAGCTTTAAACTTGGTACCTTTTTGACACACCTTGTATTCTGAAAAAAAAAAACGTTCCATTCAAATTTCCATTCTGTCTTGGTAAATACAGCTTTAAACTTGGTACCTTTTTGACACACCTTGTATTCTGAAAAAAAATAACGTTCCATTCAAATTTCCATTCTGTCTTGGTAAATACAGCTTTAAACTTGGTACCTTTTTGACACACCTTGTATCCTGAAAAAAAAAAAACGTTCCATTCAAATTTCCATTCTGTCTTGGTAAATACAGCTTTAAACTTGGTACCTTTTTGACACACCTTGTATTCTGAAAAAAAATAACGTTCCATTCAAATTTCCATTCTGTCTTGGTAAATACAGCTTTAAACTTGGTACCTTTTTGACACACCTTGTATTCTGAAAAAAATAACGTTCCATTCAAATTTCCATTCTGTCTTGGTAAATACAGCTTTAAACTTGGTACCTTTTTGACACACCTTGTATTCTGAAAAAAAATAACGTTCCATTCAAATTTCCATTCTGTCTTGGTAAATACAGCTTTAAACTTGGTACCTTTTTGACACAGCTTGTATTCTGAAAAAAATAACGTTCCATTCAAATTTCCATTCTGTCTTGGTAAATACAGCTTTAAACTTGGTACCTTTTTGACACACCTTGTATTCTGAAAAAAAAAAAACGTTCCATTCAAATTTCCATTCTGTCTTGGTTACAGCTTAAACTTGGTACCTTTTGACACACCTTGTATTCTGAAAAAAAAATAACGTTCCATTCAAATTTCCATTCTGTCTTGGTAAATACAGCTTTAAACTTGGTACCGTTTTGACACACCTTGTATCTGAAAAAAATGACGCATTCTGTCTTGGTACAACTTTAAACTTGGTACCTTTTTGACCGATTCATAAAGTTACACTGTAGAATTAAATAAAAATAGAATTTAAATGCTGCATATAACGGTGCGGTGAAATGCATGCTAATGTAAGGGAATATGCAGACATATTGAACTGTCTATAAATATACAAAATATACAATTATATCTATTTAATAACAATATAAAAACACCCATTTTAATACAAAGGCGTTAGTACAAACATATGTACGTATACATACGAGCAGAGTGCACATTACTTTGTCTCCACAGTCTGATTTTTGCTAATTCGAAGACATCGTACAAAAAATACTGAAATAAATTTATATCTGTACCAAGGTATCCATTTATTCATATATATATATAGTGGTGTGAAGATTGTATCAGCGCCGTTTAATCAATATCCACCCTACTTTAACTTAGAAATATTTATTCATATATATATATATATATTGTATATAATCACACACATACACATACATACACACACTTACATGCACTCACTCACTTGTGTGTAATGGTTATCGTCGTAGGAAATGGACACGGTGACCCGAGTTCAAATCTTGAACAAGGCTTTTTGTATTTCACATAACACTAATATCACGGGGAAGGTATGAATACAATTAGTCTCCCTCCAGCTATGGATGAAGTGTAGGGCAAACCTGGCTCATTAACCT
>CM042138.1:20330508-20335508 GCA_023376005.1 Doryteuthis pealeii | reverse complement strand
GATGTTTCTATCTATCTATCTATCTATCTATCTATCTATCTTAGTCTGTATCTATCTTAGTCTGTATCTCTCTTAGTCTTTATCTATCTATCTATCTATCTATCTATCTATTTAACTTCGTCTGTTCATATATATTTAACCATCAATCTATCTATGTAAAGATGTTTCTATCTATCTATCTATCTATCTATCTATGCATGCATATTCAGTAAACGGAAAAGCATTTATAGGCTTTAAAATATTTATGCAGACTGCTTTCACAGCATAAATTTATTTGAATTAACCCGGAACTGGGAAATTTGCGGATGTGACAAAAATGCATAACCGACAATTGAAAGAATTTTACAGGAAAAACACAAATTGGTTGTTGCAAAACATTCAAGAATTATTAAAAAAAATGCTTGAAAAAAAATTATATAAAAGCGAATTCTTCTTGCTACCCACATGTACCAATGTAGATAGTTTATACATGTTTCTGAGTTTATCAATAAACAACATTGTCTTTCGTTGGACGAGTCCAATTTCTTGTAAAGGAAATATTTTCCCTTACAACACGTTGGGGTGAACACGTCTCGTGTACAGATATATACACGTTGGGGAGTACACGTCTCGTGTACAGATATATACACAAATTTATAAAAAATTTATAAAAAATTTATAAAAAATATATGTGTAATTGCCATACTATTTACCGATAGGTGGGTCAGAATATATGAATTAATGCCTTTCCTAAGTGTTGTGATTAAGTTTATCAATAAACAACATTAAACCCCAGAAAAGTTTAACAAATAGTTTTATTACCTTTTGATACAAAGGGATATAATTGAATCAAACACGCAGTTCTTCAAACAACAGTAATGAATACTCTGTTAGCAAGACTAGCTACTACGACTACTCTCGGTGTAGTCCGTATCTTTTATGTCTTTCGTTGGACGAGTCCAACTTTTTTGTAAAGGAAATATTTTCCTTTACAAACACGTTGGGGCAAAGCGAGACGTGTACATATATATACACAAATTTATTAAAAAATACATGTGTAACTGCCATACTATTTACCGATAGTTGGGGCAGAATAGATGGATTAATGACTTTCCTAAGTGTTATTTTGAAAAGCTGATAACAGAAGAATGGTGTATCAATTTGCCACGATTATCCCTGAACAGGGCATGTCAGGTTTTGAATTTAGAATTCTTCTCCTAGACGTACTTAACTAAACTAAAGAACACACTCTGTCCTACTATTTACCGATAGTTGGGGAGAATAGATGAATTAATGCCTTTCCTAAGTGTTATGATTAAGTTTATGAATACATGAATTGATACAAAGGGATATAATAAATTGAATCAAACACGCAGTTCTTCAAACAACAGTAATGAATACTGTGTTAGCAAGACTATGACTACTCTTGGTGTAGTCCGTATCTTTTATGTCTTTCGTTGGACGAGTTCAACTTTCTTGAACCGTACCCGGCGCACGAAAGTATTACATAAGAAAAAATGATTACCTCTAGGGGAGATCATCATCGTCATCAAATTTGTGATTAAAGTCATCTTAAGTAGTTCCCTAAGATCTGGACATAAAATAACCCCAGACGGTTTGACGTGCCATTAAAATCAATCAATCAATTAGCTAATAAATCAAGAAAAAGCTCACCTAACCAAACAGATAAGTCTTTTGTTAAGTCGTTTTAAGCTCATCAACTCATTGGCAGTGTTCATTCCAGACCATTCGCAAACTCGGTCTTAGAACTGACCGATTTGAGATAGGAAGCATCAAGATTCTTCTAATCTCTATAGAATTGTTTTCAATTTGCTGCCAAACATTCAACGAAAATGGCATCGGGCAGATTTGTGCTAATCGAATTTTTTTCCATTATCGTCCGTTTCAGTGCGCTCTTCTTGCAGCTTGGTCTGGATGATAAGTTCGCTGCTAGTTGGAGCGTCACTTAAAAAGCTCCCCCCGGGGAGACCCCAACCCCAGAACAGATTTAGTTTTGAAACGTCCTTTCAGATTTCATTTATGAGGCATGCCGAAAAGTTCTTGGAAAAACCAAGAAAGAAATTGTCTTTTTTATTTATTTTTTATTTGTTATATATCCCCTTACTTCTTTTCTTCGTCTTATCATATTGTACAATTAGGTTAGTTTAAGGAAGGGACAGTTTAAGAGTTTAAGAGCGGGAGACAGGGATGGTAAATCCGATTAAAACTGGATGACTCCAGAATCTTATTATATGGGGGAAATAGGGTAGATAGTATTTTTTTTCATTCGCTTGCACTGGCTGAGATTTTACGATTTAAACGGGCGAGGTTTTTCAGTTTTTAATCGTTGGAAATGTCGGGACGAGTAACACGTGGCTAACAGGGTGGCAACATGGAAATTCCGGATTCAGGTCGGGTTTTTTTATTGGAGCCAATATGATGCACAAGAACCCGTAATTGGTGATGATAATAGTGCATCACTGATGAGCACTCTGTATGCATTCTATAGATGTATCTTCAGACTACTTATCTGCTAGTAGGCTGACAGAAGATTGTTTTGGCGTTTGAGGCGGAGCGCCACATCATCAGCTCCTCACTTTACCGCACAGATCCCTGTGCTACTCATACGTTGAGTTGACGAGGGCTGGTATCGAACCAAAACCTTGTAGTTCCTTGTCGGACGCTCTAACGACTGAGCTAGTAACTGATACTACGATCTTTCTACTACGGAATACATTCAAACTTCATGCCATAAGGGAAATTACACTCAATACCAACAGCGGAACTAAACTGTCAAGGTTGATTCTCCGTTCTTCTGGTCTCTTCTCCTGGACCGCCCTGTCGGTGGGGCGTTAGAATGCACCGACTGCACCTCTGCAGAGGGTAAGACTCCCCCAATGGGGCTACATGTTAGCCGTGGGTGGCGAACCATGATGATTAAGATAGAACCCAGGTGGTTTGAGCAGTCCATGACATGCAATATTCCACTTTGGTCCTTACTTGGACTAGACGGGCGGTTGGAGAGGCCCCCTCCGATCAATCGGCTGGTCACGTCAAGCCATAGCACTTATATGATTTTCCCAACCCTATTGCGCTTATGGCAGAAGGCTGTGGCTGAGTGTCTTCGTGTCCTGGGAATGACGTTAAACTCTATCTGATGGTGAGGTTCCAGTTTTGGAGGTTTGGAGAATGTGGAGCACCCCTTCATCACCATTGCTCCCTGGTCCACTCTGACTCGGAGTGGTAGTATCTGTTAGGGTCCCATCTATAGGTTAAATAGAAAAATGTGTTTAAAACAAACTGAGTACCCATGAGGAATGAATAAAAAAAAACGTCTTCGGCATAAAATAACCCAATAGGTTGACATGCCGTAAAATCCAACCAACCAACCAATAAACCAACCAACCGACCGACCAACATGTGTTGCACCCCCCCCCAAAAAAAAAACAGCAATAAAAAGAAAATATAGTTGATTGGTTTGTTTTGTGGCAACCCTTTTCGAGACATTTAAGTCATTTTGATATCAGGTTGTTTACACTACCTGTTACAGCTTAAGTGGTTCCCCAAATTAAGTATTGAACAGGCTCATCGCTGCTTAACTTCGGTGATCTAGCTGAAACCGGTGTTTTCGACATGATTTGACTGTAAGCAAAGAGGAAATATAAATGTATAATGATGCAATTCCCTAAAATGTTCGGCTTAACATAGCCTCAAACGGATTGACATGCCGTTAAAACCAATCAATCAATAACTTACACGTTTTTTTTAATGATTCATACGAGAAATACGTTCGATATAATTACAAATAAATAGATAATCAAATGATGGAATTATTTCACCAACTAATTACTGTGCTCTCTCCGTGTACAGTGCGTTGCCACGTGAATGATATTGCAGCATAAGATTTAACGTGTGCTACGTTATCGAAATGGATTCTGTGAAGATGTTAGAATGATAATAAATGAGGTTCGTTTATTTTCCGGTGGAATCTTTTTGGAAGTGTCTGGCGTGACACGACGAGAATCTCGGCGTAATTTCACTGGTTGATTAATCTGTTCAAAATCAAAAACTTTTCGGTCGGTATCACCTGATACGCATGCACGCACTCATATATATATATATATAATATATATATATATATATATATATATGAGAAGTAAATAAAACAAACGATGTGTTTTGATATGCCTTTTTTATTAGCCGACAATTTTGGGAGAATATGTACTTAATTAAAGTCGTACCTAATATTGAAAATTATTTGATTAATAATTAATTAATTAGGCAGGCATGCCTATTCAAATGTAAGGCTAAACAAATCGAGAAAATTCAATCTCTGTATATAAATTTCGGCCTATTAGGCCTCATCAGCAGAGCTATAGATAGAAAGACCACCTTGTGCGTGATTCGAATCCTCGTCTGTCGGCTTGACTGTCAGGTTATTTTTAATGACTGGCTACACGACAGTATGAGGACAGGCAAGTGCAAAATTAGTTACGACTTCAATTAAACACACACACACACACACACACACACACACACACACACACACACACATATATATATATATATATATATATATATATATATATATATATATATATATATCATGCACAGACATCAGGATATATATATATATATATATATATATATATATATATATATATATATATATATATCATGCTCTGACACCAGGTATATATATATATATATATATATATATATAGTCATCCACAGACACCAGGTCTGAACTCGCTTTTCGGTAGCAATAGATTTACGAAACTAGCTTGCTAACGAGTACACAACGATGGGCCGCCCTAAAAAACATACCATTTGTATCAATTTAACACTCACAACAACAACAACTACTACTACTACTACTACTACTACTACTCTTCAGAGGGGTAAAATCCCCCCCTCCTAATGGGTGGTGACCCGTGATGTTTAAGAACGGATTATTGGTGGCTGAGCAGTCCTTGACATGCAACACTCCACTTTGGTAAATTAAATTATCATCCGCCCTG
>CM042138.1:20325508-20328008 GCA_023376005.1 Doryteuthis pealeii | reverse complement strand
AATCCTTGGTTCTGGTCCGTTTGTCCGTGGCGAATACGTGCAAATGAATCAAGATCGGTGATTAAATAATTAACTAACCATGGATTCGAGCTGTTGATTGGCTGGCTTTAACCCACGCAACCTCGCAGAGTCTATAAGTTTAAGTGGTGGGCCAAAGCACACCTTATATGCCAAAATATTCCAACACCAAAGCAATCCCTATAGATGGACAGTAAAGGTACTGTTTAATACATAGCGGGAGAAATTAGAAGTTCTTACCTTTCCCAATAGTATTAGTCCGAAATTTAACGCAATAGCCGACTGGAGTTCGAACTCGCTTATAAACGATGTCACTGTCTAGCACGTTAGCCATTACGTCATAGTGACTCAAGGTTACCGATTCCATTTCCATCTTCAGAAGACATTGGAGCTCATAAATGGATATTCACGACTTTCCATATTAATATTAGTGTGGACGTTGTAAGATGTGCGTTTCTGTATTTCTTTTTAATGTTTGAATCTAATAAGGTTCTAATGTGCAGCATCATATCATGCTCTAATCACATATCATTTTTAAATATGAACGCTGGGTTTAAAATGTTGTTGCGACAAAATTCAATATATAATTCGGAATATATACACAAGATTTAGAATTAGATAACCCACAAGGGTTGATATGCCATTAAACCAACCATCCTTCGACCCTCTCATACCATCCATCCCTACGGCGATAACCGTTACGTGATTCGCGTCTCATAACTTTCATTTCAATTTTACTGTCATTATAACCAGCTGTTGGCACCTTACCCGGCGTAGTCAGGGTATTTCAGCTAGTAAAAATAGAGCTGAAACACGGAGAAAGTAAAAACATATTTGGAATAGGATTTAAAAGCTTTTTAAAAATCCTTATTTTTCTTGATTTTTTTAGTTCTCCAAAAATTAACAAACTTTACAATTCGTACTAAATTACGAAAATTTCGAAAAGGCATTATATTCAAATTTCGCTCATGGAATAAGTTTGATATTTAAACATAGCGGGTTTAATAATATTGTACTTAACATAATTGACTTGCTGCTAAGCTTTATTGAACTCTACTCAAGACAGAGTTAGTATTTACCCAACCTGTTTGCACGAGTAGGAAGTGTCTCAAGTATAAGAATCAAGCATCTTACCCGGCGTAGTCAGGGTATTTCAGCTAGTAAAAATAAGCTGAAATACGGAGAAAGTAAAAAAAAAAACATATTTGGAATAGGATTTAAAAATCAGAAAAAAATGGAAAGTTATAGAAACTAAAACATAATTTTCATATCTAAAATATATTAAAAAAGAAGAAAAAATAAGGAAGTCGTTTATATGGAATAATTTTGTCTTGAATAAACTTCCAGTGATTAACCGACAGATATCATGTTTTTCTCCATCCACCTAACTTTTCCTATCTCTTCTTTCGCTTATTACCGACTCCACTGCCATTATCGTCATTGAAAAAACATTTCTTTTATAAATGTTTTTTTTCTTTTTGCTGATATCACTTTTAAATGACAATGGGGTAGCACGCAAGCTAATGATTTTCTTGACACAGACCTCCTCTCGGCCCGATTCATAATAACCGACGCCAGACTTAATATATGCCACAACATGAAGAACAACATGGCTGAAGTCTTCTCAATCCTTGATCGTTTTTAATATGCCGCCATCTTGGCAGCGGCAGTCGCCATTCACTTAACTCCCTCCGAGACGCAGAATCATCCCACTCACTCTGTTGTCGGTTTTACCACTTTCGTCTGAACCAAGGGGAGGTGGAAGAGTCACCGTGGCGTAGTGACTAATGGTGGACAGCGAAATCGTAATAAGCGAGTTCGGACCCCAGTCGTGCTATTTTGTTCACCTTCGGACTAATACCCTTGGGAAATCAAAGAATCCCTCATCCCCCAGCTAGGGGTTAAATAGTACCACTATTCCTCATCTACAAGGATGGCTTTGGCATTAAATAACCTACTTTATTGTCAAAATTAACACTTCCGTCTAGACCGATCTCTAAAGCAGGATCATCGTGGCGCAGTGACTAACACGCTGGACTGCGGCAGCGTAGTAAACGAGTTCGTACCCTAGTCTTGTTATTGTGTTCACTTGTGGACTAATACCTTCGGGAAATCAATGAACCTCCCATTGCCCAGCTATGGGTTAAATAGTTCCACTACTGTTAATCTACAAGGATGGCTTTGGCATTAAATAACCCACTTTATTGTCGATGTTATCACTTCCCTCAGGACCGATCTCTAAAGGGGGGGGGGTACGCCCCTTAATGAAGTGGCTAACACGCTGGACTTGTGGTATCGTTGTAAACGAGTTCGAAACCCAGTCGTGCTATTGTGCTCACTTTTGGACTGATATCATTGCGAAATCAGTGAATCCCCTCATCCCCCAATTATGGGTTAAATAGTACCACTACTGTTAATCTACAAGAATGTGTATAGATAGCATTTAGACAAATCAAATAAATAAAAAAAAAATTCTGACATT
>CM042138.1:20308008-20320508 GCA_023376005.1 Doryteuthis pealeii | reverse complement strand
TCTTTTCCCTTGTGGTTGTGTTGTTAATTCTAATATATTCTATTCACATGAACTTCAAGTCAAAGTAACGAATCCAATTAATGACTGTCCTCCTCTCAATAAGAATCGACATAAACACGAAATTTGTTAAAGGCTTCAAAGCTTGGCTGGCCGGTTTCCAATGGAAAATCTTCATTTTATGTTCAGTCCCTTGAATGCAGCAAAATGCGAAGAGACCTTGAATAATATTGCAGTCTCAGAAGACTATACATTTCTTGTAAAGGCGCGTGGTGTAATGGAAACCGTCGTAGGATATGGACACGGTGAGACGAGTTCAAATCTTGGACGAGGCTGTTTGCTTTATATAAGCATAGCGCTAATAGCCTTGGGAAAGGTGAGAATCTAACTATTCTTCCTCCAGTTCTGGGTAAATAGTAGGGCAGACTGAGCTCTTTAACTGGTTAAGTAACCAGTCTAGGAGAAGGAAAGCTCTGTTTTTGAAAAAACCTGTCAAACTCTTCATAAGAAATTGACTTTGCGTCACAGCCTGTTCGTAGGGGGGGGGGTCGGTAAATATCTATATATTTTTTGTGCCCCAGAAGTTACAGTGTCTTCTGTGACTGTGAAGTCCAATGTTCGAAAAAAAAGAAAAAGAAGAAAAAACCTTAAATAATATACACAGACTATCGAAAAGAAAGAAAAGAGACTCTCCTTAAACCGGATAGATATCTCTGTTAGTCTGTACATATGTATGTATTTATCAGTAAAAAAAATCCCTTCCTGTTAATGGATAGCCCGGTGGTTAGAGGCTCAGACTGATGAAAAATAGATCGAGTTCAATCCCGGCGTGAGGCAGCTTACAACGTCTAACCGAACTGAGGCGATGTGATACGCCGACACAGGACTGTCTGTGGATATATATATAATATATATATATATATATATATATATATATATATATATATATATAATTTAAATATATAATTTAATATACCAAACTTGTTGGTAAATCCTCGCGGTGAGAAAAAATCAGCAAATAGTTTTTGATTGTAAAAATATACTACCAAACATCAACCGGGAAGAAACATTTTTTGGAAAAAAGAAAAGACCAAGATAATCGTACCAACAAAAATAATCTATTAGTACAATATTTTGGCCAAAAGAAAAAAAATTATATGTATATATATATATATAAGATATATATATTCATACAAGTAATAGAGTCAGATCTTAGCCCTGAAGAGCATTAAGCGAAACTTTTAGTAGGTTCTTCTGACTCATTAGATTTATAACACTGTAGTAGTGTTATGGACTGATTGGCGATATCTGATTAGATACTTAAAAATAACAATTGAGTCTAGAGTTGTACAAGCGACTGATATCAGAATACCAGTCAATTGGGGAAGGTAATGTCAACACAGGATGATAAATTAATTACTCTAACACAAATAAATTCTAATGGCTAAAAGTCGGTTGATGGTTGATATAACACAAATGACTTTTTTTATACAAATGTTTTCATGTAAATATATATTATCATTCTTGCAACTTCAACACAAGATAAGAAATAATTTTGAACTTCTAATGGCAGAAATAGGTTGATATAAAGCAAAATACTGTTTCATACAAATGTTGTCATTTACGTGAAGACTATACTAGATAAGAACAATTTATTACACGAACAGGGGAGATTTTAAAGGCTAAAAATTCGGTTGATGTAAAGCAAATGTCTGTTTCATACAAATGTCATATTCATATCTATTGTTATTCTTGTGAAGACTGCACAAGATGATAAAAATTACTCGAACAAAAACAGTTTAAAGATTAAATCTTTAAAATGTTGATTGTTAAGAATCACAATTCGCCCGGGTGGTCTTGGGTCAATTTCTGGGAATTATCATAGCAACTGACAAGATCATTTATACAATAATAAAAATATTATCAGGTGCCTCACCAATCAGGAAACTGGGGTGGAGACTTGTTGATCCCCCCTCCTAGATGTGTAACCCAAGGCCATAATTTCGATTGCCGTCCAATCAAATGCGACCGCGTGGGTGGGTTTTTGTACACCTCCTGATGTTTACACTGTGGCCATTGGTCCGGCATTTCTATTGGCTGGCCAATCAGAGCCCTGGATTCAGGAGTTTGGAACCCATAAAAGAAGTCCCAAAAGGGTTCTAAGGCATATTGGAGAGCTGGTCCTTGACCAGATTGGATAGCTGGTTCTTGGCCAGATTGATAGCTCCGTCTCACAGTCTTTGCTTTTTCATCTTGTTACTCAAAGTCCTGAATTTGAATCAGAACCAACATATATCGTCAGTCAGTCCACAAAATTCCGACTCAACTTCAACTCGATACCCCTTTGTGGTTGTACATGATTTTTAATCACTGTATGATTAAATAAAGGTCTTTTATTGTTAAAAACGCGTTCGTATTAATTGTGGAACAACATTGGTGAATTTGGTCATTTTCAGGTACAGCCCGGAACAAGCACTTCAACTTTCCCGTGGGTCAAAGAACACCCATCGTGTTAGATTCGACGCCGCGACAGCATAGTATTACATTTGTTCCCGTGAACAGATCATTGTATTACATTTGGCACCCCGACCAACGTCGTATTACATTTGGTGCCGCGTGACCAGCAAGGAAGGATATTATTACAGATTTATCTTTATATATATATATATATATAATATATATATATATATATATATACCATTGAATTCACTTGGGGTAAATACCGACATACATGCAATATATCGACCCTAGCTGGATCCTCCATACTTGCGCCTTTGTGTCACAACATCCCCCTGGCTCAGCTCATGGGTTGGGTATATATGTACATACATATGATATTTCGATCCTTGCCGGATGCCCCATACTTACAACCTTGTGTAACATCCTACCCGTGGCGAACGGGTTTAGCATATACCTACATACATACGATATTTCGACCCTCGCTGGATGTCTCATGCTTGCAGTCTTGTCTCACATCATACCAGTGGCAAACGGGTTCCGTATATATCTACATACTAGCAACATACCGATCCTTGTGGGATACTTTATGCTTGTGGTTTGTGTCACAACCTACCCCTGGCGAACGGGTTTGGCATATATCTACATACATGCGATATTTCGATCATCGCGGATGTCCCATACTTGCGGTTTTGTGTCACATCCAATTCATGCCAAATGGGTTGGGTATATATACCTACATACATGTGATATATAGGTCCTCTCTAGATGTCTCATACTTTTTTTTAATAGACTCATTGCACACTCGGTTTTCCGGTTAACGCCGGGGGTCCAGCGAGCTTCGGCCGCTAGACTCGTCGAGAGTTTAATAATAGCGTCGATTCCTGAGACGCCCCTCATGTGGGGGAATGCCGAAGGGATCGACGCAATTGTTGTTATTTCCCACCCATGAGCTTCGGCTTGTGGGTGAGCCCACGTTGGCCTTGTGCCCAATCCATACAAGTGGGGTATGCGACAAATATAATCTAGATGTCTCATACTTGCGACCTTGTGTCATACATACAATATAAAGCAAGAAACAAAATAAGGAAATGTTTGTTTTATTTGACATAAATGTGTATCAGTTATGATTTTAAACTAGTTCCTAAAATTTTATTAACTTTGTATCAAATGCAAGAAAATTAGGCTTAAATGTTTTTTTTAAATTCAAAACTATATTATAATCCGACATAACATATAATGATATATTATCTATGTATTAAAAATGTACATGTAATCATGTTCAAATAACGGAAGAGAATTCTTAACGTTCGATACGTTTACATAATTGAATAAAAAAAGAACGAAGCAACATATTCCTTGTGTAGTTTCTTAGATGATATGTAAATCAATAAGAAATATAGTAGTAGTAGTAGTAGTAGTAGTAGTAGTAGTATAAGAAATATATATATAGTCTTAGAGTTACATTAGAACAAAATAATTTGTAAAAAAAACAACAAGAAAAAAAGAAAAAAAACAAACGGTTTTTAGTTCTTTAAATTTAAATTCTCGCAATCTCCACTTTCTTCCTTCTATCCGAGATTCTTTTTCTCTACCCTAACCTTGGCCCTATCCAACTTCCCATCGCTATTCCCACCATCTTTTCTGCACCCCCGCATATTTAAAATTTCTCTCGCTCCTTCTAACCTATAGGAGCTTATTAACGCACTTAGGTTGGGAAAAGTAGTTGGCACCGTATGTATATTCATAACTAAAAGTGTGACACACACGATCGGAAAATGGGTAGTTATGTAGGTAGGTACATATTTACAACCAAGCTCATTAATATCAATATTAATATATAGATAATTTGATATCAGTCTTTTAATTTCCATCCATAAAGATATATATATATATATATATATATATATATATATATATATATATATATATATATATAGTCATCCACAGACACCGTGTTTCGATGTTTACGTCTCAAAAAGTGTGGCTAGACTTAACTGCTACTTCAAACCGAGAGTGAAACCTAACTGTCTTTTCAGCAGTCCGCCACCTTTCCTCTCCATCGTCCGTATTTTGTCAGCTAGAGGCAAACATTTTTACTGATAAATACATACATCTAGCCTGAATGAAGACTCACTGGCCAGTGGTTAGCTAAACTCTCACCGCGAAGGTTGTGTGGTATTGTTCCCAGTGCTTAAATAAAATGTAAATCCACTAACGAAGTGTTTTGTGTTGTTAGTGAAAACAAACGATAACCAGGACAACTCAAGCACCATCTTAAGAAGAAGACATCTGACAGATCCTGGATAAGAAGTTAGACAATAGATACTCAGACAGATAGATATCTGCCCAAGTAAAAAAATCTTCTACTCAGCAGATACGAAGTGAGAAGAATGAGACTGAAGTGAGCGAGTCTTACACCTCTCGACCATTGGAATGTGAACCCTAAGTTGGTTTCGTTACTCTTTCTTTCTTGTTTGTTGTTTATTTGTTTCTTGTGACGGGTTACCCCACCGGGTGCGGTTCGATTGAGGGCACAACAAGTGAGAGTCCAATGCAGAGCAGACGATACAGCCGGCCAGTAAGAGGATATGTAGCAAAAGCCCGGTGGGCCCGCCATCTATATATATATAAATGGAAATTTGCTGATAACTTTAAATAGACAAATTCGTGCCCTAATCGTTTCAGCTCGGAATATATTTATTTGGTTAGAAAGAAAAGAAAATAATCTTTCTAAATATCTAATTTGTATGTGGATTTATTGATTTAATTTTTTTTACAGCGAAGTAGATAACAATAATAAATGAAAACATTTAATTTAACGATTAATAATACTCAACTTTGTTTTTATTATTAATACTTTCATTTTAGAATAAAATATATCTATTTTAATCAGTATTTAATTTTTTCGTGTGTACAAAAGAGTTTTTAAAAAAAGAGAAAAAATAAAAGAAAAAAATAAATTGTAATACGAACAATTGTAAGTATTTCATTCTTAGCATTTATTGTTACATTTTAATACGGTAAAAAAAGAAGGAATTAAAGGAATACATTTCATTTGAAATCAACAGGCAAGGGAGCTCACTTAAAAAAATAAAGTTGTTTAAAAAATGTAAACAAAAAGAGATTATTCTTAAAATAAACGAATATTATAATACACTAATTCTTAGCTTTGTTTATCGTAAAATCGTTAATAAATTTTAAGAATGCATTTAAAAAAAATAATTTCTTAAATGTAAACAAAAATAAAAAATTTTTCGAAAAATAAACAAACATTCTATTATACAAATTCTCGGCGATTTAAAAAAAAAATTGATAAATCATTTTCCTCTTATTTTCTACCTTACTCCTGTTTTCCTCACTCACTCTCTGGTGTTCCTATTTTTTTTAGTCCAGCCAAGGACCGGGTACTTTTGCTAGTAAGTTTATATAAGTAAGAAAACCTACTACACAACAGATACGAAACAAGAAGAAATACGTCGACTGTATAAAAAATAGGTACACTACAAATTAAGATTAATATAAGTATGAGAAATACAAAAGTTATATACCCACTTCTGCTGTGTATATACATTATGAGGGGTGATCTCATATTTAATAGTCTATTTCTTCTGTTTTGGGAGATATCCGTTGTTATATCTCCCATATAAAATCTTCTATTTACTTTTTGAGTAGCTGTCTTCATGGCTGGTATTTCTTCAATCTGTATTTCTTCTATCGATCTGGTTCTGCTAACTTCTCTTAACTTTTTGTTCTAGTATTTCAAGATGCTCGTAAGGTTCTCTGGTTAAAAGATACGCCAAGGTTGTCATAGTTTTTTTTTAGAGACAAACGCAAGACATATAGTTTTTTGGTTATCTCATTTTATTCAGATCTTATATCCCAGGATTTCCCGACCGCATGCTGGAGCCAACGCCAAGCACGTCCCTTACATTCGGACGTCTAGGGTTGACTAACTAAAAGTCTCCTGTTCTCACCGTTTGCGTAACCGAAAGGAAGTTGTGTCAGATCGAGGTTACTGAACATCAATCAACCTAACGGTCTCAATAACACCTTAATTCAAATCTATTTATACACTAACCGTCTAAAAACGACGGTACGCCCATCAGTTTATAAGAAAACCACAGGCATACGCTCATACTATAGATAAGTACATAGATGGCATACAACATTTTTGGCTGGTCAGTGTAAACAGAAAGGTGGGAATTCGAAATGGCGACTGTGGTTAGCAGTCGCTGTTGTTCTTACATTCGCTTTTTGTGTAAGTCTTTTGTGTATCTGTTTAATAGCTATTTCGAATTGAATGGCACAATGCCAGATGATGGGCAAAGGCAATGGTTTTAATTGGCCCGCAGCTGAACGAAGAGATTTTATAAAGTCGTAAGTCGGGTCTTGCGATTTGTTATTAATTGGAGAAGTGGACATTTGTGTCGGGGGGCAGGTGACACGTGAGGGTCGGGCTTTTCAAAGAAAACCTCTGGTTTCACGATTAGTTGTTAACTATTAAAATTTCAGTTGATCGTTCGCTGTCTGGAAGTTTTTATGGTCGGGCTGCAGGTAGCATATCGAATCACAGAGCCCACAAGTTTTAATGAAGAAATTCAGGAACAGACACAAAATTGGATTTCATGTCCGTTCTACATTCGCAATGGTTAAATATTGTAAGTAGTCAAATATTGTTCACCCCTTCTAATAAATTACACGGGAATGAGATGTGGAAAAAGCCAAAATTTTAGTTATACGTTATGAAATAGTGGAAATTAATTAGAATTTGGGATGATGTGCAAAAAGCTGACCTGTTGGCTTCTGATTGGTCGAAATGTGCCAACAGAGAGAAGAGTAAAAGGGGAAGAATGAGAGGAGGGAGTCTGTTGGATACCACAGATCAAGATAAGTATAGAAAATACATACTCCCTCAATTAGACGCCAAATCACATATCGAAATTTAATGACCTTACATACATACACTCCAAATGGATCCTGCCACCTCACATATTCAAATTGATTACTAATAACTATTACAACCTATAACCCCTTAAATGATCCCGCTACATAACACGGACCACAGGGTGAAGATGAAAGGAAACGAAAAGATAAAGGAATACCTGAATCTTGCCCAAGAATTAAACAAAGCTTTGAAACGTGAAGGTGACGCCAATTGTGGTTGGTCCTCTTGGAAAGGCCTGCAAGAGCCCGGAAAAAAAGAATAGGCGAACTCGTAATTAAGACCCTCCAGAACACAGAACTGTTAAGCAGCTAGTACAGTGGTTCTCAACCGGGTGCCATATGGCCTACGGGAACTATGTGATATTTCTTTGGTCAAGGCAATTAAAAAATATTTAATAATAAAAATACAATAGGACTTTTAAACATCTTTTGGCTTGAATTCAGACTTTTCCTTCTTCAAGACAGGTTGCCATATCAAGGGTAAAAAAGCCAAGTCTGCTTACTATTTACCCATTGCTGGAGGGAAAATAGTCGGATTCATAAGTTTACAAACGTGACTGTTTGCATTCATTCATAAGTTTGCAAACGCGACTGTTTGCATTTCACATAAGCGCTATGTGAAATGCAAATAGCCACGTCCAGGATTTGAACTCGGTTCTACGTGTGTATTTCTTACAACGATAACCATTACACTTCGCGACTCATATCTATCTATCTATCTATGGGCATTTGTTGGCTGAAAGAGTTATATATGTCTCCCCAGCGCCTAATAATCTGTGTCCGCGATTTTAAATGCTGATTTACAAGCCCCCGCTCTGCAATATATGCAAGACAGATGCATCCCTAGGCTTAAACTAAACTAATAATATATGTTCATATATATATATATTTCAGATAAAATTCAACACACGCTAACGTACACATGTGTTATAATATGGATATGTATATAGGACCAGTTTAGCTCTGTCGGCAGAGCGTTCGCCTGGGAACCAAAAGGTACCTGGTTCGATACCATCGCCAACATCGTCATCGCCAACTCAGCGTATGAGTAATATACAAAAAAAGTGCGGTAAAGTGAGGAGCTGAGGGTAGGTTTGGCGCTTCACCCCAGACGCTAAAAACAATCTCCTTGGTCTCGATCTGGTCAAAAGGGAATAGACTCCCACGCTGTCAGGCTGATACTGACTTTAGGCCACCCGACGGCTTTACTTACTTACGCACGTATACATGTTTGTTGGTTGTTTTTTTTTACGGCATGTCAACCCTTAGGTTATTTTATGCCGTTTTATCCATTCTTGATGGGTATTCAAATCTTTTTAAACTAATTTTTTAACACATTTGTAATACTTATTTTTCTATTTAATTCATAGATGGGACACTCCGGGTCGGAGTGGTCCTGGGAGTAATAACGATGAAGGAATAATCCACATACCAAAAATCTCCAGAATTGGAAATTAATGATTAGATACAGTTTAAGTTATATCCAGGATACTCAAGCACCGCCTTCTAGCACATATATGATAAAAAGAGGTTTGGGTAATCATATAGGTGCTAGAGTTTGAAATGACCAGCCGACCACCCGTCTAGCCTAAGTGAGGGCCAAAGGGAGTGCTACATATCATAGACAGCTTAGCCACCAATAAAACGCCGTGAAGCACACACACACATATAAGCACATATATGGGAAGCGCGTGGTGTAATGGTTAAAGTCAGGGGAAATGGACTCGTCGCCCCGAGTTCAAATCCTGGATGTGGTAATTGCGTTTCACTTAGCGCTAATACTCTTGGGAAAGGTATGAACCCTACTCCCCTTCAGCTATGGATAAATAGTAGGGCAGACTGGGCTCTTTAACCTTGGTTAGGCAAACTCTGAATTCAAACCTGTTGAACTCCGCTTAAGAAAATTGACCTTGTGTCACATGCTGTTCGTGCGGAGGGGTTGGTAAATATATATATATTGAGGAGCTGATGGTAGGTGTGGCGCTCCACCTCAGACGCCAAATAATCTCCTTGTCTAGCGCTAGTGAAAATGGGATAGACTCCTTCGCTTTCTGGCTGATACCGACATTAGGTCACCCCGAAGAAGACTATATATATATATATATATATATATATATATGTGTGTGTGTGTGTGTGTGTGTGAAGAAAAGGAAGTGAATCCGACGGTATGTAGTATATTAAGAAAATTGAAAAAACACAGGTTTAAATAAGTTGAGTGGTAAGTTTATTGGCCGACGTTGCAGTGTTTCGATCTATTAATTAGATCATCTTCAGGTATATGGAAAGTGATGAAAAATTTTTTTATCACAGAATAACGAGAAATGCAAGTGGTAGTCCTTGTTTATCAGTCTGTTCAAAATTTTTTCAGCGTCCTTTCTTCAGACTTCAAATGTTGAACAGACTGATAAACAAGGACTATCAATTGCTTTTCTCGTTATTCTGTGATAACATTTTTTATCACCTTCCTTATACTAGCAAATGCCCTGAAGATGATCTAATTAATAGATCGAAACACTGCAGCGTCGGCCAATAAACTTACCACTCAACTTATTTAAACCTGTGTTTTTTCAATTTTCTTAATATACTACATATATATATATATATATATATATATATAATATATATATATATATATATATATGTGTGTGTGTGTGTGTGTGTGTGTGTATTTGTGTGTGTATGTGTGAGTGTGTAGTTGTAGAAACATTTTTTCTCCCTACCGCGGTCTCAGTGTGCAAGGTACACATTCTTCAGGAGAACTAAAAAATATTAGCATGCTACATTTTATTTATACTTGTCTGTATGGGAATTAGTCTGGTTAGGAATTATTTTTATTACTCTTTCTGTCTTTTAATTATTTAGTATAAACTTTAGTTTCTAAGTCTAATCATTTTTACATGTCTCCTTCATTCAGGCAAAAGTAATTTGTAATTCTATCTGTCATCTTCTCTCTCCAACTCCCTCATCTCTTTTTCTTTATTAATTTTTTCTTATATCTTATTTGTATATACTACTGGAGTTAAAGTCATTTGGTAAATCTATTTAATTGTAGTCGTTGATATATTGAATGTTGAAAGAGAGGGTTAATCTTAATAATATATTAATGAATCAGGACACTTGTGATAACATTTCCCAAGAAATTCATTTTTGAGTTTTTTCTTATCTGGGAATCTAATTATCGCTAACTTTTCTTTTAAACACAAGAGGCAAGTGTCACTCAAACTTCGACAAATATTCGATTTTTTAAAAACATTTCCTATTTAATAATTTGTGTTATATTTTGATTCTTTAAGTTCCAGACATAGCTAGCTAAGGTTGTTACATTTTTTAGCTTAATATTTGTAAACTAGTGTTTATGATTTGCAAACGTAGTTTTAAATTATTATTTTGTACAAACTACGTAAAATTTAGTAAGGTCTGATTTCTGTGTATCGATGCAAGGTAAATTGCACCTTTGGTCAAACACTTTCCTTTTACAGGGCATATATCAGGGTATCGGCAGTTGCAATTCTTCTGTCTAACCTTTTCCTTGTTTCTATTATTTGTGTGATTGATAATCATTTTGTTATTTTGTTTTTTTTTCTCTAATTATTCATTCTATATAATTCATACAGAAGAAACTGATCATTAAGTTGTTATTAAACATTTTTTGTAGAGTATGAATAACTCGGAAATATTTGTTGATTAAACGTAAGAATATATTTTGTTATTATCTGTAGGTTAAATGGTTGGTTATACCACATAATCTTTCTATTTCTGTATTTTTCCTATTTAGTTTTTCTTTGTTTTGTTTTTTGTTAAATTTTATTTTATTTCTAGTACACCCGCTATTAAATAGTGCTTTATTATAAACTAGAAGTGGCTACCCGGCGTTACCTGGGTAGAGGGGAGAGTCTTTTTAAAAGTTAGTCTTGCAGGTCTATTATTAGTTGGATCCCCGCAAGATGCCTCATCAAAATCCCCACGTAAAAAAAGACCTTGCATTGTTCCAGCTAAAAAATAAAAAAATAATGTCTACTATTCACAATTCACAATATTAAATGCTAAAAAATTTCTATGTTGTTATTTAAATTTTATTTTTTAATTATCTTCACGAATATAAACCAAATCTTCATTATTTTTACTCAAAAAGGAAGATATGGTGAGAGTGAATGTGTATATATATTATGGGAACTTTGGCCCCATATTTACGTGCATGTGGAATTGAATACATTAAAATAATTAAGTTTTTTGAAACAAGTAATTTTACAATTGTATAAGTTAAGTTTAGAATTATGTAAACAAACGATAATCGAATAAATATCAGTTTAGAAATATTTTAGCAACAATATAAACAATGGTTTAAATGCCGTTGAAAATATGTACGCCATTGGAATGTTACAAAATCATTCGATATTTACGTCATTAGAAAACAGCTGATATTTGAAACTTCCAATATTAAATTTAGCTTAATGATCACGTAGACAATGACAAAAGAAAATGATAAAAAGGCCCATAGAGCTGAAAAACTTCAGTGAGGAGCTTATGCTCTTCCCAACTCGACAGAGTTGGGGCGAATGTCCCCTAACTCGACAGACGGAGCGAAAGCTCTCCCCAACGCAAAACAATTTTGTTTTTAATTATCTTCACGAATATAAATCAAATCTTCATTATTTTTATTAAAAAAAGAAATATGGTGAGAGTGACTGTGTATATATATTTACTTTGTCGTTAATTGTTTTATTTTCATAGTTTCATCCGGACATACATACACGCAACTGCCCTTTATATATGTATTGATAGATATCGCTAACGTGATCGAAAATTTGCTGGTTTGATGAATATTTACTAATTCTATAATCCATTAAGTCTGAGATTTTCTTAATTAATTAATTAATTATTAATTTTGTACTACAACAATAATATCGTTCGGTAAAATAGTTCCCGGAGTTTTATAGAAAAATATTGTTTTCATTTAAACGATTTAATGCTAGTTAGTTCTAACTTAAAAATAATGATATGTAACTATTTTATTTAGGAGGAGCTCATCGTGTATGGATTATCGTCATAGTAAATGGACACGGGGGACCGAGTTCAAAGGTTTACATTTCACATAGCGC
>CM042138.1:20295508-20300508 GCA_023376005.1 Doryteuthis pealeii | reverse complement strand
GAGGTGAAGTGGGAGAGAGGAAGTGTGAGAGGTGGGAATGTTCAGAGAGTCTGGTACGATGCATTAACAGAGTTAGACATGGGCTCTTTCTCTCGGCAGTTGTGACTTGCTGGGGGCAAGAAAAAGTATCATTAAAGTTTGCTTGGTTTATTATTGTTTGTGTGTGCATAATCTTTAAGAATAGTTTTCAAAATTCAAAACAAGATTTTCAGTAAAAGAATAAACAATTCTGTGGATAACTTGAAAACTCATGAACTAAAAGAATATTTAAAGAGATAGGACCAACATGTGAACTTGCAAAAGAAGTTAAATACAAATAAATCAACTAAAATATGTAGAAGACTTAGGAAAAAATTAGAAGTGACTGAAATGGAGTCCACATAAACATATGGAAAGCAACATTAGCATTTAAACACTCATCTTTCTTTTCTTGACAAAGAAATGGCCTTGCGTTATTACTAAAAACTATAAATGGCACAAGGCAACATGTCCCCCCAGAACACCAACCTGGTTTCCACACTCCAGGAATTTTCAGCCAATAACTCCAGCATCGGCCCAGCAACCAAATTCAAACCTCTCCACGTAGCCCAGAAGATGAGATCAATATATAATCATTTTTATATCAAAACATCATCACTCCATTCAAATTGAAAGCATATTAGTATATAGTTAACTGTTAATATTATTTTTATTATAATGTTATAATGGTGTTATCATAATGTTATAATATTATATTAACTAGAAAATATATGCACCCTCTGGGTTTAAGTATTTAAGTTTTAATGTAATAAATATTATATTAAATTAGAAAGGCTGATGAAAGTAACTGAGAATGAAGATAAAAAGATTTGAAACAGAGGGGTGTATAATCGAAAAATAGAACAACTGAAAGTTACTATTCCTTGACTCCCGTCTTTCATTGCTGAATTTTCCTATTTTAACTATCTACTTAAATTAGGAAGTTAAGAATAAAATTAGAGTTATTTCTTCTTGTCAACGGATTTCTTTTAAGATTTATCTCTGAGATTTTTAGCTCATATTTATTAAAATAAAACCAAACAATTAGAAATCAAAAATTCTAAGCACATATCTATTAAAATCAAAATTTAATATCAATATGCAAATTAGCCTTCCCATTCACACTGTGAACCGCTATTTTGTTGTATATATAAATATATAAATACAATTGTATGTTATCAGTATGTAGATAAGGCTAACAGTATTAATATTGTAAAACAATTTTATCATTAATTTCGGTTTAAATAGAAATAAAATCGTGGAGAATGTAACGTAAATAACAAAGGGAGTTGTGACCTGAGTAGTGACATAGTTTTGGTTACAAAAATTTTTTTTCGTGAAAATCGGACCTTTAATTGATTTTTCATAGAATTTTAAAAAAATTCTCTTATCGTAACTTGTTTTTGGCTACGTTAAATTTCAGTTGATTTAACAGTGCAAAAATGAAAACATTGTTTTTCAATCATAATTTTCATTATTTTCGCAAGGTGATAAAAAATTTAAAAAGATCATCAGGAGTTTGTTCAATGTTTTTTCTTTCGAATGGAAAAAAATTTTCAAGAAAATTTTAATTTTTCTGCAAGTTTCATTGTGTTAAATGTAGGGAGGGTAAAATGCACAGGGTCAAATTAGTGGTACCTATCATACCAACATATTTTATTTACACTTACACATAAAGGAAAATCTTAACAACCAGTTATTTGGCTATTACAAATTAATTTATTTCAACTGGCGTCTTTCATACTGTAGACTGGTAACACACAATCTCCCTTATAATAATATGTTATAATGTTATTCTTAGTATTATTACGGTAAATATTAATATAATAGGAAGTTAAGAATAAAATTAGAGTTATTTCTTCTTGTCAACGGATTTCTTTTAAGAGATTTTTAGCTCATATTTAGTAAAATAAAACCAAGAACATGTTTATCAATACCAAATTTTTAATATCAATATGCAAATTAGCCTTCCCATTCAACTGTAAACCATTATTTTGTTGTATATATAAATACTATTGCATGTTATCAATATGTAGATAAGGCTAACAGTATTAATAATGTAAAACAATTTTATTATTAATTTCGGTGTAAATAGAAATAAAATCGTGGAGAATGTAACGTAAATAACAAAGGGAGTTGTGACCTGAGTAGTGACATAGTTTCGGTTACAAACAAGCACACAATCTCCCTTATAATAAGATTGTTAGTATTATTACACTAAATATCAATATATATCATAGTAACATTGGGTATTGCTCTAAATATTTTGTAGTCAGTGTACCAGACTAATCAGAACTTAGTAAATAACAGTTGTCAATAAAGACCCACCAGTTTAAAAAAAATCTTTTATCCATTTTAGAATTACTATGAATTTTCTCGTCTTTCTTAGTTTAAAAGTTATTACAGATTCAGCATTATGGAGACAATGGATTTATTTTTCAGGTTTGAAAACACCGGATACTTTGTCTGTAGTGAAAATAATTCTCTAGGCATTTTTATTTGCATCTTATAATATTAATTCAGGAATCAGGTTTCCCGGTACATTAAAAATCGAAACACAACGTGAACAAAACAATAACACACACACACACACACACACACACACACACACACACATATATATATATATATATATATAATTTTCAATGAACATAAACAAAGAAGATATAAGAACAAGAAATGTTTGTGTCTAAACAGTACTTAAGTGTATTTAAGTATGAAGAAAATAAAAAGGTTCGCTAATATTATAGGGAGACAAAAATAATTGTCCTTCCTTGGATGGTTGGTTGGTCAGAGTTTACGGTATGTCAACCCTTGTTGGGTTATCTTATGTCAAAGACATTTTATTTTATTCCTTCTTGATGGGTACTAACTTTTTATTTTAACTCAGTTTTTTTAAACACATTTCTTTCCAAACTAATTTTTTCAGTTCAACGCATAGATGATAGCCTAACAAGTACTACCACTTCGGGTCAAAGTGGACCTGGGAGTAATGAAGGGGCAAGCCATATTCCCCTGAGTTCCAGAATTGGAACTTCATCAGATAGAGTGTAACGTCATACCCAGGACATCAAGACCCTCAGTCACCACCCTTTAGCACATATATGATAAAAATGGTTGGTGCTTGCCATAAGGGCATCAGGTTTGGGACAATCATATAGGTACTAGGGTTTGACGTGACGGACGGGGCCTCTCTGACAGCACGTCGAGCCTAAGTAAGTACCAAAGTGGAGTGCTGGATATCATGGACTGCTCAGCCACCAGGATTTCATCCTTAAGCATCAAGAGTCAGCACACACGGGAGAATTAGTTTCAGCCGGACTTTGAAGCGAGAGTTAAATAAAGATTATTATAAAAAAGTAAAGTCGTCGGGGCGGCCTAATGTCGACATCAGCTAGACAGCGAGGGAGTATATCCCCTTTTCACTAGCGCTAACCTAAGGAGATTATTTTAGCGTCTGAGATGGAGCACCACACCTACCATCAGCTCCCCACTTTACTGCACAGATCCCGGTGCTACTCATACGCTAAGTTGGCGAGGGCCGGTATCGAAGAAGGAATCATGTGATTCCTAACCGAACGCTCTACCGACTGAGATAACACGGCAATATTGAACTATTTAGCAATAGCTTTTAAGTTAAACATATCAAACATTAAAAGTAATTGGTAATTTGCTTGAAGCATTGTTAAGTATGTTATAAAATAATAAAATTCGAAGGCAATACAATGCGTAAAAAATAAAGACAAAAAGATGTTTTATATGTCTAATTTTTCTGAAAAAAACTCTGATGATAAAGCTTTGCTTTGAAATCGATTAGACATATAAAACATCTTTTTGTCTTTATTTTTTACGCATTGTATTGCCTTCGAATTTCATTATTTTATATCAAACATTGTACTAATTAAATTATTATACTATGGTAAATCCACAGTTCCTGCTAGTTATATTTATTTGACTAAAAGAATTCTATGAATTTTGGTTATTTGTCCGGTTAAAACAGTTCTTAGTTTCGTCTCTATTATTATTTTTTATCTGCAGTGTCAGCAAATGGCCGGTGTTCGTGTTCGTGTTAACGTCTGTCCATTGTACGATCAACTTGATAAAAAGTAGATAATGGATATAAGTGTTCCATCATTCATCCAAGAACATTTGTTTTTGTCTCTCAACTGCCGAGTCACGCACGATTCCCACTGACCGCATAATGAGAACTGCTTCGCTACTGAATTGTTCGTCGTTTTAGTCGCTTTGCGCTGGACCGACTTGTGGACATCGCCTGACAAGTGGCAGGTTAAAAAGAGCGATTTATTGGAATAGCATTCTTGGTTGTTTTTTTCTTTTTCGTTGTTCACGCTTGTATATATATTTTTTTCTCGATTTCTCACTCTATACCCCTTCCTCACTATCTCTCTCTTTTTCTTTCTTTCTCTGTCTGTCTGTCTATCTGTCTGTCTGTCTCACTCACTCTCAGTCTTTCACATTTTTTTTTGGTCTTTTTTTCTCTCCTTTCCTCGGTCTTTCGTGATCACTCAATTGAATTATGAACACGATAATGTTTCTCATCTCACGGAAAGCTTTTAATCTACTGCTGATCCCCACTCCCCGAAAAGGGAAAAAAAAAAAACAAAAAACAAAAAAAAAACACACAAAAAAAAACAAGAAAAGAAATAGAGATCGACTTTTAAGATAAAATATTACTTTGTTTGTTAGAGGGGAGGGGGTCAACACAAAAGCACGGTCTCATCAATTCACTTGTTCAACCTACACACTCATCCACACATTTCATTTGTAGTTTATTTTATTTATTTCTTCTTGATCGTGTCAAGCTTAATACAGTAGGATGATCTAAACATTAGTTCTTGTCTAACTAGATAGGATCAGTGAAATGATACTTACACATTCCTCTCAAAGATACATGACTTTAAAGTTTGGACGTCGACAGAATCAGGCTTTAGTTTTCTTCTGCTAAATGCACATTTGATATA
>CM042138.1:20288008-20293008 GCA_023376005.1 Doryteuthis pealeii | reverse complement strand
ACACACACACACACATATATATATATATATATATATGTTTGTGTGTCAGCGCGCACGCGCGTGTGTGTAAGTTGAAAAATGGAAATGAATCGGACAATATATTGGTAGGAGGAATAGATAAATAATAAATAAATAAATAAAATGTTGAATGGATAAAATAAATTTAATAAATTACCAACAGGTGTTTCGGCCAGGAGTTTTAACCTGAAGAAGGCCATTTTTTTGTGTACTTAGATATTTTATAATTTCTTCTTATTATTATTCTATTTCACATTTAAAATAATAATAAATAGAATACAGTTTGTACGTGAACAAATCCTGGCCAAAACACGTGTTGGTAATTCATTAAATTTATTTTATCCATTCGACATTTTCCTTCCTTTATTTATTCATCCTTCCAACACATACACACACACACACACAGACACATGCGCGCACACATATATATATAAATATCCTGGAGAGGGGGGATACCCGGTTAGACATCTATTCTCGTATGAGGGTCATCCGTGGTTGGACCCTCATATTTGATATTCTATTTCTTCTGTACTTACTTTCTAAGTAGCTGTATTTCCTATAACCGTAACTTCTTCTTACTTGTGTAGCTATTAGCTTTCTTGAGGTCTGTACTTTCTTTCTTTCTTATAGTCTGTAGTTATCTTCATTACTTGGTATTTTCGTTCCACGGGGTTCCTTCTAACTTCTTGTTTTAGTGTCTTAAGATGCTGGTAAGGTTCTCTGGTTCCAGCTTCATCTTAAAGGATGCCAAGGTTGTCATAGTTTTTTTACAGACAAACTTAAGGCATATAATTTTGTGAATTCACATTTTATCAATTAATAACACCAGACCTTAAACCTTAGGATTCTTAACCACGCACAATACCCCTTGCTAGATACATTCTTACGGATTCCAGCATCAGATTGGTTAACTAAGCCCTCTCTCTATTCCCACCGTTTCCTAGCAACAGGAAGTCTGGTTAAACAATGTCATTGAATGCCACTCAATTTAACGGTTCACATTTGAATTCAACATCACCTGGATTCAAATCTGTTTACTACACTAACCTTCCAAATACGACGGTTACCCATCAATACATAACATACCATCGCACAATGTACTGTGGCACGTTGTGTAAAATAATGGTATGTAGAAAAACACAAAATTTTAGTTATGCGTTATGTAATAGTAGAAATTTACTAAAATGTGTGATGACGTGTGAAATGCTGACCTGTTGGTTTCTGATTGGTCAAAAACCTTCTTCAGGGTGATGATTGAAAGGGAGATAGATGAAAAGAGGGGTTCGGTTGGAAGTTTACGCTTTGAACAGATGTGAGTCTAGGCTGAGTGTTTGAGGAAGACAAACGGAAGATGCAGTCTGTCCTCCAAGGCATTTTACTTGGAGAAAAACATGAAATATGAGCTCTGTGAAAAACAACAAAGTCTTGTGTTCATTATTAAGAACTGTTAACGGACGCAAAATCTCAAGTAAATTCCAGACTCAAATACAGTAGAAAATGCCATCCTAACAACAGATGGAGGATTAAAGTAAATTCGTTCCTGAATAGCAGATTTAACAGGATCCAATCCAGAGATAAGTAAAAGAAAGTAAAGTCGTCGGGGTGGTCTAAAGTCGGTATAAGACAGACAGCGAGGGAGTATATCCCCTTTTCACTAGCTAGAACAAGGAGATTGTTCTTAGCGTCTGAGGTGGAGCGTACACCTACCACCAGCTTCTCACTTTACCGCACACATCCCTGTGTTACTCATACACTGAGTTGGCGAAGGGTCGGTTTAGCTCAGTCAGTAGAGCGTTCGGCTATGAATCAAGAGATAAGTAGAACAGTATAAATATAGAAACTGCATATTCTTTCAATGAGAAGCCACGTCACATGAAGAACTTTAATGAGTTTTACAATTTGCATACATTTAATTGATCCTGAAATCTTACAGTTGTGCGATGTCTCTAGGTGCGCTGTGAGAAAGAAAATGACTCCTATTGAAGTTGATCGATTTTAACAGCATGTCAGCCCGTCTAATCTGGGACTGTAGAATATGCCGACTACATCTCTGCACAGGGGTAAGACAGCCCCCGATGATGCTATCTGTTGACCGTAGGTGGTGACCCATGATACTTAAAGACGTAATTCTGGTTACCGAGCAGTCTATGACATGCAACACTCCACTTAGGCGTTTACTTGGGCTAGACAGTCAGTCGGAGAGCCATCTCCTAGCAACTATAATGATTGTTCAGACCCTCTTTCCCTTATGGAAAACTGCCAACTCTTTTATCATATATTTGATATAACGTTAAGCAGCATCTAGTGGCAAGATTCCAATTCTGGAGCTCTAGGAATTGTGGAGTGTCCATTCACTGCCATTACTCTCAGGTCCACTGTGCTCTGGAGTAATATTATATGTTAGAGTCCAATCTATGTGATGAATAGATTAACAATTTAGTTTAAAGATATGTCTTAAAAATGAGTTTAAAAAAATTGAAGGCCTAACAAGAATGAATAAAAGAAAAATATATTCGATATAAAATAATCTACGGGTTGATATGCCGACCAATCAACCAACCAATCAACCAACCAATCAAGCAGCCTTGGAAAGTGTTAGAGATCGCCAAACATAACGGAAATTATGATTGAATGAGGATATATATATATATATATATATATATATATATATATATATAATCTTCATACAATGACTGCTATTTACACAGTAGCATTGCAACCAACAAAGCCTTCATCAGATGATGACTCTGGGTTCAGGCATGGTTTCGGGGCCGAAGCATCATTACCACTAACCCAGAGCGCTCTAGCAGTATCTCACGATACCACCAGACTTTGTCGGTTTGATGTCACAATATAGGACTGCCATATCCACGCTGATGCGGTTAGAGCTTTCTCCTGAATCTTTTTAAAGTATTTCCTCTTGTCTGGTGGAGAAAGTCCAAGTTTAGACAAAAATGCCGAGGTTGAGTCGGTAATAAATCCCCGACATCCGACTTCAATGGGAAATACATCTGTTATCCATCCGTTTCTGACGCATTGTTCACGTAGGTCTTCATATTTTTCCAACTTCCGCTGATGTGCCCAATCAAGATTTTCTTCAAATGGAACTGTCATGGAACCATAAAAACTTTCTTTTGATTAACAGACCAAATGACAATATCAGGACGCTGGGCCGTTAAGGTTATTTCAGTTGGAAAAACGAGCTGATGTTCCAAGTCGCACGTAATGCGCCAGCTCGTGGAGCCGTCAAATATAGATGACACGTGACTATTCTTACGCAAAAAATTATATTTATATATATATATATATATATATATATATATATATAAACACACACACACACACACACACACACATATATATATATATATATATATATATATATATATATATATATATATGAAAATTGTGACCGCTTTGTGATGGGATTAATTCATACGGGACTTAAGAAAATATTTTAAATTTTAAACAAAAATTTGTCTCTTCTTAAAAATTCCGGTATGAATTAATCCAATCACAAAACGGTCACAATTTTCAGAAATTGTCTTCATATTTAACACAACATAATATGCTCTGAAGAAGATTTTTAAAAAATCGAAATATTTCAATATCGGCTGAATAAAGAATTTCGTTTGAACAACATAAGTGTTTTGTTCATATTATCTTACCCTTATAGACCGTTCATTTCCTTACTTTTAATTATATATATATATATATATATATATATATAAATAACATATATATATATAGTACATTAATTTCAAATGCTATATATTGGGTGCAGTAATTCATATTGTAGCATGAACTTTATGTGCGTGTAAACGTGATCATCTTATTCTTTCGGCAATTTTCTTTATGAATCAGCCATATACATTATTTTATGCTCCTGAAAACTAAAGTATAGAATTGATTTTAGAATGCTGGCTTTGAGCGCAGGCGTATCTAACATCTTTGGAACATTAGGGAAATATCAAATGCCTTTCCCAATTTCAGTATAACGAATTTGCGTTCATGATGAATCCGCATATATATATATATATATATATATATATATATATATATATATATATATATATATAGGAAAAAGTATTTGGAGAAAGGAAACCGTGTTCGAGAGAAAAAGTTTTTATTACAACTATTAATGCTCTGTATTTTACGAAATATATTAAGCACTTTTTGGATTAACTACTGCAGGAAAAACGAGAGAATAACAATTGAAGAACACACACACACACACACACACATATATATATATATTTACATATATATACACATATATATCTTCTTCAACTGTTATTTCCGCGTTATCCCTGCAGTAGCAATAGTAAATGGAAAGGGCTTATATGTCTATCCTCTTTGTCTGTCTGTCTTTCTGTATGTTTGTCTGTCTCTGCATCTCTGTCTGTCTGTCTGTCTGTCTCTCTCTCTATATATATATACTAGCAAAATAAAAAAACACCCTCCGGGAGATGTAAAAATAGATTTTTGAAACATATTGCCTGAGGGGTGGGAGTAAAAAATTCAATGTCAGCGAGTTTGTACCCTAAGTAAGTAGAATCATCAAATTCATTAAAGGATTAAAAAATAAAAGAATTTGAAATGTAAACTTTAAATATGTATTAAAATAAAACACACTATATATAGATATATAATACACGTCATGTATTTATTAAAACTTGTTTTAAAAAACAAGGAGGACTGTCTAATGTTGCATGTTTAAATTTTGAGTGACGTAATTTTTGTTACAGATAAAAACCGGAAGCGAATCTCCATTATTAATAGATGTGTGTGTGTGTGTGTGTATGTGTGTATGTGTTCATATATTTATTCATCTATTTATATGTACATGTATATATATGTATACATATATATGTATGTATGTGTGTTCATTAATAGATGTGTGTGTGTGTATGTGTGTATGTGTTCATATATTTATTCATCTATTTATATGTACATGTATATATATGTATACATATATATGT
>CM042138.1:20213008-20283008 GCA_023376005.1 Doryteuthis pealeii | reverse complement strand
ACCTTGCGGAGAGATTGGTAAATATAGATAGGTTTTCGTGTGTAAAATATAAAGACGCTCCGAAAGTAATGCCTGTTATTTAAATCACAAGAGATTCAATAACATCATTAGTCTTACGGCTGAGAGCACCTGGTTACTTTAGATCACTGAAGTTAAGCAGTGATGAGCCTGTTCACTTGTAACTTCTCCACTTAGGCATTTTAACGTCATACCCAGAACACTAAGACCCCCAGCCACCGCTTTCTAACATATATACGATAAAAAGGACTGGAGCTTGCATTCCATGACATGCAACACTCTACTTTGGCTAAACGGGCAATCAGAACCCCCACCCCCGATCAATCCTAACAAAATGACCTTGTGTCACATCCTGCTCGTGCAGAGGGGCTGGTAAATATTGTTACGATTCTAGGCTTCAAGCAAGAATGCTTGTCCAGCGGAGATCCTTTGTGTTATGCAGAGCACGATCCTTGGTAAATAATCATTTGGTTGTTCCTTTGTGCTCCTCAGTATTGCAAGTTCTTCGTCAATGATTGCAAATGGATGTCTCTCAGTATCAGTGATTAAGTAGTCAACCAGCCACGATTGGCTGAGGTTTAAACCACGTGATCTCGCTTAGTCTATAAATTTAAGTGGTGTATTTTAGCACGGCTTATATCACTAAATAATCCAACAAATATGCACAAAGAAAAGACCAAGAAAACAATGAACTGAAAACTGAAAACCACCAAATGAAAAAAACCAACAAAAAAAAAAAACAAAAAAAACCAACTAAGGACAAGTGTCATCAAAAGAAATTCTTATGTTACATGATTATTAGATCCTTAATATTTATGTACAGTAGTGTAGAAATCAAAACGGTTGTTATAAGTTGCAGCCCACGGCCTTGAGGGATGAGTGACAAGGCTTGACCTCTTCCTGATCCTTTCCGGTGGATACCGTGAGAATCGGTGGAGGAGACCCTCTTCCGGTTTAGATTAGAAATAGATTTTGGTAAGTCGGCGAGAAACCACGATGGTGGTGATTCGTGTTATACACGCTCCGGCTCGATCTGCGCAGGTAGTCTGGTGGGGATTTCGAAATAAAATGTGATCTAAGTAAATCGAAGTCTTGTGTTATTATCTAAAAACTACCAATGACACAGGGCTTCTGATAAAGAGAAATCCCCAATGAAAGACCAGACACGAAGTCCCCAAGAGAAGTCCAGACGAAGAAGAGATGTTAGAAGAGACCTAGAAGAAGACGTAAGATAGAAAAGACGTCAGAAGAAGAATAGAAGAATAGAAGTAAAGAGAAGGGTATACAACACTTACAAGCAAAACTAAATATGAACCTAAAAATAAGACCAAGAAAACAATGGACTAACGCTATTTTAGTAATATTATCTCTTGCGTGCTATTCTGCATTTGTACCAAACTCACATAAAAAAGACCATCTCCAGCTATGGGTAAATAGCAGGGCACACTGGGCTCTTTAATCTTGGTTAGGCAACCAGTCTAGGAGAAGGAAAAGTCTGAATTCAAACCTGTTAAACTCCGTCTAAAATTGACCTTGTGTCACATCCTGCTCGTGCGGAGGGGTTGGTAAATATACACATAAAAAAGACCAAGAAAACAATGGACTAACGCTATTTTAGTAATATTATCTCTTGCGTGCTATTCTGCATTTGTACCAAACTCACATAAAAAAGACTATATCCAGCTATGGGTAAATAGCAGGGCAGACTGGGCTCTTTAATCTTGGTTAGGCAACCAGTCTAGGAGAAGGAAAAGTCTGAATTCAAACCTGTTAAACTCCGTCGAAAAATTGACCTTGTGTCACATCCTGCTCGTGCGGAGGGGTTGGTAAATATACACATAAAAAAGACCAAGAAAACAATGGACTAACGCTATTTTAGTAATATCATCTCTTGCGCTGCTATTCTGCATTTGTACCAAACTCACATAAAAAATACCATCTCCAGCTATGGGTAAATAGCAGGACAGACTGGGCTCTTTAATCTTGGTTAGGCAACAAGTCTAGGAGAAGGAAAACTCTGAACTCTAAAATTTGACCTTGTGTCACATCCTGCTCGTGCGGAGGGGTTGGTAAATATACACATAAAAAAGGCCAAGAAAACAATGAACTTGGAACTGCAAACGAACAGAAATGAAAAAAACACTAAGGACAAGTGTCATCAAAAGAAATTCTTACAAGCAAAACTAATTCATACCCGTAAAACGCTGATATAAAGGAATTATCTTGATCTTTTGTTTATCTCAGTTCGGCCAAGTAATTCAATCTACACAAGAGCGAATGCAAATTGGACATGATTTGATCTAATGAGTGTATTTAGTAAAGTATTCTTTGAATCTTGTTCGGAAAACAGTCTTTAAAACATCAAGGGAGTTTTTTTTTTGCTACCTTCTGAATGAGATACTTTCATTACCTTTCATTTTTTTATTTATTTCTTTAGTGTTTTCTTTTGTTCGTTGATGCTAATGTGTCTTTGTGTGTGTACTGGGAAATGTAAAACAGTACAACGGAAATATACACTTACTTAAGAGATCACATCTGGGCGGGAATTACTCTCTAGAGATCACCTTGAAACCAAAGAGAATGGTCATGATATCTAGATTAATAAATGGAAAGGGCTTATATGTCTATCCTCTTTGTCTGTCTGTCTTTCTGTATGCCTGTCTGTCTGTCTGTCTGTCTGTCTCTCTCTCTATATATATATACTAGCAAAAAAATTACCCTCCGGGCGATGTAAAAATAGATTTTTGAAACATATTGCCTGTGGAGTGGGAGTAAAAATTTAATGTCAGCGAGTAAGTAAGTAAATCATCAAATTCATTAAAGGATTAAAAAATAAAACAATTTGAAATGTAAACTTTAAATATGTATTAAAATAAAACAAACTATATATAGATATATAATACCAGTTATGTATTTATTAAAACTTGTTTTAAAAAACAATGAGGACTGTCTAATGTTGCATGTTCAAATTTTGAGTGTATCTATTCTATGTTATGACGATTTTGGGCAATGTGACGTAAGCAGTGACGTGAATTTTGTTACAGACAAAAACCGGAAGCGAATCTCCATTATATATATATATATATATATATATATATATATATATATATATATATATATGAAGTTTAAAGGGTATTATAATTTAAGAAAAGACTCTTCAATAATATTAAATTCCTCTTCTAAATATTTCTTATTGCATATCCTAAGTGCTCTAAGAAAGAAACCTATATTATACACATAATATATATATATAATATATATATATATATATATATATATATATATATAAGAAAACTATATATATATGCATATATATAAAGTATCGGGGTGGCCTAAAGTCGGTATCAGCCCGAGAGCAAGGGAATCTATCCCCCTTTCACTAGCGCTAGACCAGGAAATTATTTTTTCATCTGAGGTAGAGCGCCACAACTTACATCATCTCCTTTCCTTACCACACAGATCCCTGTGCTACTCATTCGCTGAGTGGACAATGGCCGCTATCGAACCAAGACCCTTACGATTTCTAGGTGAGTGCTCTACCGACTGAGCTAAACCGGCCCTATCTATAAACAAGGTGTATAAAAAAAGTATCGAAATTCTTTGTACTTTTTGACACACATTGTATTCTGAAAAAATTAGCGTTTCATTTATTGTTCATTTCTATCTTGGTAAATACAGCATTAAACTTGGTACTTTTTGACACACTTGTATTCTGAAAAAATTAACGTTTCATTCATTGTTCATTTCTATCTTGGTAAATACAGGATTAAACTTGGTACTTTTGACACATTCTGAAAAAAATTAACGTTTCATTCATTGTTCATTTCTATCTTGGTAAATACAGGATTAAACTTGGTACTTTTTGACACACCTTCTTTTCTGAAAAAAATTAACGTTTCATTCATTGTTCATTTCTATCTTGGTAAATACAGGATTAAACTTGGTACTTTTTGACACACCTTCTTTTCTGAAAAAAATAACGTTTCATTCATTGTTCATTTCTATCTTGGTAAATACAGGATTAAACTTGGTACTTTTTGACACACCTTGTAATCTGAAAAAATTAACGCTCCATTCATTGTTCATTTCTATTTTGGTAAATACAGCATTAAACTTGGTGCTTTTTGACACACCTTGTATTCTGAAAACATTAACGTTCCATTTATTGTTCATTTCTATCTTAGTAAATACAGCTTCAATCTCGATACTTTTTATGACACACCTTATATATATATATATATATATATATATATATATATAATAATTCTTAGTAAACGATTATAGCTTCAGGTAACTATTCTTAATGCAATTAATTTACGGTCATATGGTATGAAATATTCATATCGAATACGAATAATTCATAAACAAATAAATTTGACCCCTGGAGAGAACCCTAATATATACTACCGCTCAGGGTCAGGACAACCCTGTGAGTAAAGTAAATAAAGGAGTAATCCCATCAGATGAAGTTTTGTATCATACCCAAGAGCCCAATTTTTGGGAAGGGGTCTTCTCCCTCTCTCCATGATTCAGACTGTATACTGTAGCATACTGTAGCCCTACAAACTGGGCAGAAAAGTTAATATTGGGCTGTATTCCCGATAGCTCAGATTTAATAAAAATATATTAGAATATAGGGGCGTCCCATCAAGCTAGACTCACTGATCTATTACGACTGAATAACGAATTCGATCCTCACTAGATGCCCCATACTAGTGCCCTCGCGATTGTTCTCTGCAGATTAGAGATGGCTCTAATAATCACATCATCCACGATGAGCACGGCTTCCATAAAACAAGAGTGCAGCTCATTTTGAATCTCACTCGTATATGATGATGACGCGAAATCGTGAACTTCGAACTGAACACTCTCTTCAATCCACTGAAAGATAACAGTCCGAAAAAATCAAAATAATACTTCATACTTAGTTTCAGTATCTATATATGAAAAATGTTCCCAGTAAGGTGTAGAAGTGTGTATGAGTGGATAAAGAAGTTTAAAAGTGCCCGGACAAGCGTGACGCCCGTCAACCTCCACCTCTAATGGAAGATTCAGCAAACCTTTCGCCTACCTATGGCGAATGGATTGGGTAAATACCTACCCCATTGTCTATAGTTCGAATTTTCTTCATTTACTAACAGGACGTGTAAATATACCACATTATAATGGTTTAATTACACTGGTTTACAAAAAAAATTTTGTCTGAGGCAAGAATGTGAATAGGTATTTTTTACTAATTTGGGTGTGCTGAATTCAAATTTATAAACTGTTTTGCTCTATCACCTCTAGTTTTCTCTCTTTTAAATAGTCTCATTTTAGTATATACAGAGTATATACGTGCTTATTTCAACAGTTGCAGCAGTTTATTACAGATAAAACAGGATAGATAAAGGACATTGACGGAATAAATATACTTGGATGACACAATGTACCAATTCATAGTACCGCAGACAGTTAGAAGTGTGTTTTCTTAGATTATCTGCTGTATTTTGCATCCGGGATGTCACGCAAGAACATCCAGCAGAAGTCTCCCAACATGCCGGGGTTCCACTTGCCTTGGTAGTTGCTCTCCATGTTCGTAATGTCTTGGTGGAATCTTTCTCCGTGCTCATCACTTACTGCTGCAAGGTTTAGAGGGAAGAAGTTGACGTGGGAATTGAGAAAATGAATTTTGAGTGACATTCGGCATCCCATATCCTCATAAGTCTTTAGCAACTTTTCAATATAGGCTTGTTAATTTGGTACGCGTGTGTTACCAAGGAAGCCACTACAGACTGACTTAAATGCTTCCATGCTCTCAGTTTCCTATATAATAACTAAAAAAGAAGACATGTCATACAATATTAGAAATTAACCCTGAATGCATATACGACTTTATGTACAGTATGTGTACAAAATGTACAGTATGCATATCTAAAAAACTAGAGGTGATGAGTAAAAACGGATTTCAAATCTGAATTCAGCACCCCCAAATTAGGTTAAAACAGCTATTTTTGTGCTGCCTCAATTTTTTGTAAACCAGTGTTATTACAATGTTTGATATATTTACTCATAAGCTAATGCTAAATAAGATTTGATAATTTGCTTTAGAAGCATTGTTGAGTAAAGTATATTATTATTTATATTTTTTGCTTGAAGGCAATTACAATGCGTATATCGTATAAAATTCGATAATTATTGAAAATAATCATGACAAGCGAACTCGGCAAATATTGCGCCCCACGAAGACATCGTACAGCTGTTTCAACTTTATTAAGTCTCATCAGTGATGAGATGATGTATACATCGCTCATGAGACTTAATAAAGTTGAAACAGCTGTACGATGTTCTACGTGGGGCGCAATATTTGCCGAGTTCGCTTGTCATGATTATTTTCAATTATTATCGAATTTTATACGATATACGCATTGTAATTGCCTTCAAGCAAAAAATATAAGTGATAATGCTAAATAGTTAAAAATATGTAAAAAGTATAATACTCTTGATTCAACACACTTTCGCGTTATTTTTATCTTTTCATTATGTTCGATTGAAACAGATTAGCGCTATCGCTTCTGCGCACTTACCTCTTCTCTCTATATATTTCCAGTACTCGCTTTCTTTTTTCTTTCTTTCTTTTCTGTGTATCATGTCCTTTTTCTTTCTTTTATATTTTTATTATAAAAACGGAATGGGCCATTATTTAACTGAGGTAACGACACCCATAAGAAATAAGAATTTAATTAGGATTTCCATTTTTACACTTCATCTTGGACGACTTGGACGGTCTCATTTTTAACCAGTGGGTGTTGCAAGATGATAATGGTCATACAATTAACATAATATATATATATATATATATATATATATATATATATATTAAATTTTTACTTGAAGGCACTTACAACGCATGTATCGCATAAAATTCGATACTTTTTCTTATAGAAAATGAAATTGACAAGTGTAATCCCGGCAAAGGATCGCTCGGTGTGTAGAATGCCGTACAGACTGTTTCGACTTTATTAAGTCTCATCAGCGACATATACTAACGATTTCCCTCCGACAGAATCGAAACCGGGACCTCAGCGAGCATAGTGAACCACTATATCGCCTCGACCACAGTACACAGCTAACAATCCTTAGCGAAATTAAGCTTGTCAAATACTACACGCTTCTACCGTAATAGGTAAGGGGCGTTTTTGAGAGAATAATACAACAAACAGACCGTATGCCCTTCGGCGAACTGAATAAGATATTTGGATGTTTGTTTATTTTAGAAACGTTGCTGAATAAAGTATATATTAAATTTTTACTTGAAGGCACTTACAACGCATGTATCGCATAAAATTCGATACTTTTTCTTATAGAAAATGAAATTGACAAGTGTAATCCCGGCAAAGGATCGCTCGGTGTGTAGAATGCCGTACAGACTGTTTCGACTTTATTAAGTCTCATCAGCGACATATACTAACGATTTCCTTTCTATAAAAAGTATCGAATTTTATGCGATACATGCGTTGTAAGTGCCTTCAAGTAAAAATTTAATATATACTTTATTCAGCAACGTTTCTAAAATAAACAAACATCCAAATATCTTATATATATATATATATATATATATATATATATATATATATATATATGAGTAGTGGCTTACCGGTGGGTACGGGTACGATCGTTGGGAGCGCACAGGATCCAGGGATTAAGACCGTTAAAAAACAAATACAAAGTGCTCAATACAATGTAGAGCAAAATTTATTTAAGAAATGTATATAAAGTAACCTACTCGAGTTACTTTTATCCCTTTTATTTTTATTTTTATATAATTAACCGTATTAAACCACTTTAAACCTCTATTATTATAACGCCTACGTTTGGTCCTTTTCGCATACTCTCTAACCAAACCAAAACCAACCAATAAATAATTTTAATATTTTTCACTTATTTAACCACTCTCACGCCCCGTAATTTACCCTTCATTAAATAACAATTAAAAAAGTAATTCCCACAAATTAATTCACATTTTCTAATCCAATAAACAAAAACAATTTCCGGTGAGTTTTTTAAAATCCATAAACAAGCGTCTATCTGTAACGATAAGACCCGTTTCAACAGACATACGTGGTATCAACTGATATTAATCGAAAACTCGATTAATTCAGCGGATGTAACCCTGACGATTCAGATGATGAAACTCGAGTAGGTTACTTTATATCCATTTCTTAAATATATATATATATATATATATATATATATATAATAACGATAGGCAAGGGACCATTGGCATATGCTCCCTCCCCCTTTCTCTCTAATCAGAGGGTGTTGCAAGATGATAACGGTCGTACAATTAAGGAACCCGAGCATTAATATATTTACAGACAGCAAGAGTTATTGTTCTCTAAACGAACTCAGTTAAAAGAATATTTAAATGTGTTTTAAACAAGATGGTATCATTTCCTTTTAAATGTCAGACCTCTGAAATTAGTAGACCAGTTCATAAACCTCGGTAGAAATATCTCATCTACTTTCAGTAGACGTTAAGATACACATAGAAAAGGTATCGACTGCTATTGATAGATTAACGACCATGTGAAAATAATAAAGGGAATTCTTCCTGGCCGTAGCTGTGTCAGTACTACTGTTTCGTTGCACCACACCAATTAAATGTTTGGAGAAAAAGGTCGATGGGAACACCATGGGAATGTTCATATCTATCTATCTATCTATCTATCTATCTATCTCAATCTTTCCATATCTATCTATCTATCGATCTATCTCAATCTATCTAATCTATCTATCTATCTATCTATCTATCTATCTCAATCCTTCTATCTATCTATCTATCTATCGATCGATCTATCTCAATTTTCGATATCTATCTATCTATCTATCTATCTCAATATTCCATATCTATCTATCTATCTATCTATCTCAATCTTTCCATATCTATCTATCTATCTATCTATCTCTCTATCTCAATCTTTCCATATTTCTATTTATCTATCTGAAAACTTAATGAGGATTCTTATCACTATATAAATAGATATCCTCGGATTTACCATTGCAAAGCTCTAACCATGGGGCTTTTACCACAGAATGTTTTATCTATTTCTTTTTATTTCTGTTGCATCTTTTGATTCATTTAATAGACCCACGCGTCTGTTGAATATTTTCTATTGCAATTCTTGTTTCGCGTGTTTCTTGTATTGACGCTTGGTTGGCAAATTGGCCCCCAAACATTTCGACACTTGTTTTTCCGCTTACTTCTTTTGTTGCACATATCAAGGATTTACCAAAGAGCCACTGGCAGCAGCGTTGGATTTTCCAATCTTTTGCGAAGAATCTCGACGTTCTTTTGTGCAATTCTAATACTGTGTTTGTAAACTCAGAATATTCCATTGTTTGTTTACATAAAAAAGGAAAAAAAACAAACAAAAAAAAACAAGAAAAAAAACAAAAATCAAAAAAAACAAAAACTAAGGATGTTTGTAAGTGTAATTACATACATATTAATGTATATACAAACACATCTTCGTTATTTGTTCGTGTTTGATATCGTACGCCATCTTGTATATTCTACTAGCAGAGCTAACTGACATTGCTCGGGATTTAGAAATGTAAAAATAAATCTTATATTAAAAATAAAAAAATGAAAAATAAAATGAAATAAAGAAATGAAAATTAGAAAATAAAAAAACATGTAAAAAAATGTAAAAAATAAATGAATAAAAATAAAAGGCACAAATAAAAATAGAAAATAAAAAAATGAAAAATAAAATGTAAAAATAAAAAAAAAAATGTGAAAATAAAAATGAAAAAAATGTAAGAATAAAATGAAAAAAAAATGTAAAAATAAAAAATAACGGCAATAGGAATTATTCCAAGTCCTATTTTGTTGATAGAGAATGGTATTAGACAAATCCATCTATACATATATAAAGGCAGTTGTTTGGAGGAAACTATGAAAATAATGACAAAGTAAATATATATACAGACTCACTATCACCAGATCTGGCTTTTTGAGCGAAAATAATGAAAATTCGATTTATATTTATGAAGATAATTAAAAAATGAAATTTAAATGATAACACCATGGAATTTTCCTTTTGTACTTAATATTCTAAATAGTAGACATTCATTTTTTTCCAGTGTGGCTGGATCAATGTAAGGTCTTTTTTTACGTAGGGTCATTAATGGGGGTATCCTGCAATGATCCAACTCATGATTCAATAATAATAGATCTGCGCAACTAACTTGTTAACTCCCCCAATACCTAGGCGACATCGGGTAGTTGCTTCTAGTTTCCAATAAAGAAATAAAACTGACATCGAGAAATATCCCCTGAATTATTATGATCGATTTAAACAGATTAACTTTGTCACTTCCGCGTACTCACCCCGTCTTTTGCAGGAGGGTGTTGTAAGATGATAACGGTCGAAATATCAAGGAACAAGCGTATTATTATTATTATTATTATTATTATTATTATTATTATTATTATTCCTTTTGAGTTTTTTTTACATCCGCGTTAGCTGATAGTATTTCACTGGAGGCTGAGTGACAACAAGTCTCCTCAGGTCTCCAGGACTCTTTTGAGTATTCTAGCCGATTGCAGCAATGCAGTAGTCTGGATGATCTCAATTCTTCCTCTGATTTCCAGGTCCTCCAGTCTTTTTTTCAAAGATTTTTGGGACCGTTACAAGTGCACCAACTACAATTGGTATCAGTTTCACCTTCGTATTCCACAGCTTTTTCATTTCTCTGGCAAGGTCCGGGTCCATCTTTTCGTTTTCTTTCAGCTTCACTCTTTGATCTGCTGGACCCGCAAAATCCACCGGTTGGCAAGTTCTCTTTTGTTAATCAACACTAGGTCTGGTCACCTGGCTGGGATAGGGTGATCCGTCTTTATCTCGAAGTCCCAGAGAATTTTATACGTTTCATTCTCAAGAACAGATTCTGTTTTATGCATATACCATTTTGGTATAAAGTCAAAATTTATTTTTTTGCATAATTCCCAGTGGATGAACCTTCCCAACTCAGTCGTGCCTAGCCTTGTATTCCCGTCGTGCTAGTTTGCTATATTCCCTTAATACACGGTTTACAGTCTCATCTCTGTCACCACACAGTCTACATTTACTGTTTTGTGGTGTCTTATCAATTTTTGCTTTGATATAATTTGTTCTTATGGCATTATTTTGTGCAGCAATTATTAGTGATTCAGTTTCTCTCTTGAGGCTTCCTCTTCTTAACCATGCCCAAGTCTTTTCATGTGCAACGTCTCCGTCGTTTGAAGTGTCCATATAATTGTTTTTCTTCCCATCTTTGTTTTCTAGTTTTCGTTGTTTTTCTGTTTGTCCATATATTACATCTGCTGTTGTTGGCTGCCATATGTAATCTTTCTTTGCTCTTTTTGTGTATTTTCCTCTATGTTGATAAGACCTCTTCTACCTTCTTTTCTTGATACATATAGTCTATCTCTATCATCTCTAGGGTGTAGAGCCTTGTGCATTGTCATTAATTTCCTAGTCCTTTGGTCGATCCGTCTCAGTTCTTCTTTTGTCCATTTTAAGAATGGCCTATATATTATATTATATATAAGAGTATATTATAACGGAGACGGCCCAGGTCATTTTGTTGTATGGTCAATTGTTATTATTATTGTTATTGTTATTGTTGTTCTTGTTCTTCTTGTTCTTGTTATTATTATTATTATTATTATTATTATTATTATTATTATTATTATTATTAACTCCTTTTGAGTTTTCACATTAGCATTAGCTGATTGTCTTTCACTGGAGTCTGAGTGTCAGCAAGTCTCCTCAGGTCTCCAGGACTCTTCTAATTATTCTAGCAGATTGCAGCAGTGCCGAGTTCTGAATGGTTTCAATCCTTCCTCTGATTTCCAAACTCTTTTCCAATCCTTTTGGGACTGTTCCACCCTTTTCCAATCCTTTTGGGACTGTTTATTATTATTATTATTATTATTATTATTATTATTTATTATTATTATTATTATTATTTGTAGAAGACACATCTTCAAGTTCTGATTTGCGAATTTTTAATTGCTTATCCGCCAAAAAAAAAAAAAAATCAAACTAAAATTTAAAATATAAAAAAATCCTTTGAATGAGAAGACGATCTTGTTATGGTTAACTATTCCTATTACAGATTGTTTTTCTTCTTTTTTTTCATCTTTTTATCATTATGACTGTCACTGTTTTTTTTTATTCCCAAAGATGGTGACAAGGTTATTGGTCTGTCTAAATAGCACTTAGATATTTTTTTATATTTCAAAATACACAAGATTGATATTTCTTTTTATTATTCAGAGGAGATATTCATTCTATTCTTCATTGTATTTTTTCTTTGGTTTCTTTTTAAAAATATTATTACTACTCTACCACAACTTGAGTCGACTACTACTACTACTACTACTACTACTACTACTACTAATAATAATAATAAATAAAATACTATAACTACTGACAATAATAAGATAAATACCACTTCTACTACAATAGGGTTAGCTCAGTCGGTAGAGCGTTCGGCTAGAAATCACAAGGTTCTAGTTCGATACCGGTCATCGCCAACTCAGCGTTATGAGTAGCACAGGGATCTGTGCGGTAAAGTAAGGAGCTAATGGTAGGTGTGGCGCTCCACCTCAGATGCAAAAAACAATCTCCTTGGTCTAGCGCTAGTGAAAAGGGGATCGACTCCCTCGCTGATTGGCTGATACCGACATTAGGCCGCCCCCGACGACTTACTACTACTATTATTGGTGTTACGACGTAATATTTTTTCAACTCTCAACAAGCTAGATATAGAAATATTGGACAATACATATCTATCCGAAATATGATCGAAGAGAATAAAAGAATTATATGACAGAGAGAGAGGAGAGAGAGAGAGAGAGAGAGAGAGAGAGAGAGAGAGAGAGAGAGGGGAGAAATATAGGGATAATATATAATATATATATATATATATAAGAGCTGTATTTATTTAATTATAGTTTACAATACATTTAGAGTCCGTTTTACCAATGGTTTCGGAGCCTCACCTTTAAGGTAAAACGGACTCTTAAATGTATTGTAAACTAACTAAATATATATATATATATATATTTAGAGAGAGAGAGAGAGAGAGAGAGAGAGAGAGAGAGAGAGAGAGAGAGGGAGGGAGAGAGACGTGGATAAATAGGTATAGGACAAATATATAGTGGATAAGATATATATATATATATATATATATATATATAAAAGTAGAGAGAGAGAGAGAGAGAGAGAGGGGGGATAAGAATGATAATACACCACACACACACATATATATATATAGAGAGAGAGAGAAAGAGTGAGTGGTGAGTGAGAGTGTGTGATGTGTGAAGAGAAATACACACATATAGATAGATAGATAGATAGATAGATAGATAGATAGATAGAGAGAGAGAGACAGAGAGAGAGAGAGAGAGAGAGAGAGAGAGAGGGATAAGAGAGAATAGGGATAGAGGGAGAAGAGGGTGTGCATAAAAAAATAAAGCAAATAAAATCTCTGAATTAATAGACATGTCCAAATCTGATGTCTGTTTTAGAATTGTCCCAATAAATATTTGTCGAATGTTTGTTCGGAGGCATTGGGGGGGGTTGAGACAGCCAGGAGATTTCTGCGATAAATATTTACATAAAGGAAATGGACTATTAATCGAATAAATACAATTGATAACATTCCAATATGTTATTTTGTATTATTGGAAATAAATCGTCACCAAGAAAGACTTGAACGCAGAGGAAGAATACAAATAAAAGGAAATAAAATAAATAAACGAAAAATAAAATAAGAAAAAAATCAACATAAAATTATAAATGTACACACACACACAACACACACCAATACAACACACACACACACACATATATATATATATATATATATTATATATATATATACATAATATATATTTCATTTTTACGTATTTAATAAATATGCGGACATATATATATATATATATATATATATATATATATACATACATATGTATATATATATATATTAGTGTGTGTATGTATGTGTGCGTTTGCGTATTTGTGTGTATGTATATGCATATATGTATGTATATACACATTTATATATATGTATATGTACATGTATATATATGTGTATATGTAATATATATGTATATTATGTTTATATATTTACATATGTATATGTATATATATGTATATTCTATATACACACACATACACACACACACACACACACACACACACACACACACATATATATATATATATATATATGACTGTATTAGCTCGTCCGCATGTTTATGAAACGAAACATATTGATTGAAAATGATAGATAAGAAAGAGACACTTAATAGTACACTCCAATACACAGTCATAAACATAAATATAAGATAATATAAAAAGAAAAGATTGATGAATATTATAAACTTCCATTTATACGTGTGTGTTTTTACAATATCCGTTGAGTCCTTATGGCACAATGGTTAGGATGTTGGACTGATACATTAGAGTAAACTTTTGGACTAATCTTATTATAATGGAGATTGGGGGTTTGTCTGTCTGTAACCGAAACTATATCACTACTCAAGTCACAATTCCCTTTGTTATTTACATCACATTCTCCATGATTTTATTTTTATTTAAACCTCAATTATTAATAAAATTGTTTGCCATCATTAAGATTGTTGACCATATCTAATACTAATAACATGCAATTGTATTTATATATACAACAAAATAGTGGTTTACAGTGTGAATGGGAAGGCTAATTTGCATATTGATCTTAAAATGTGATTTTAATAAATATGTGCTTAGTATTATTGATTTCTAATTGTTTGGTTTTATCTTATTGAATATGAGCAAAAATCTTGGGGAATGAATCTTAAAAAGAAATCTATTAACAAGAAGAAATAACTGTAATATTATTCTTTACTTCCTATTTTAACTAAATAGTTAATTAGGAAAATTTACCATGAAAGACGGGAGTAATGGGAAAATGATGGAAGACTTAGTTTCAAAGTTGTTCTTTTTTCAATCATACCCCCTCTGTTCCAAATCTTTTTATCTGCATTTTTATTCAGTTTCATTAGCCTTTCTAATTTAATATCATATTTTATTACATTAAAACGTAAATACTTGCACCCGGAGGGTGCATATATTTGCTAGTAATATTAAGGAAGTTATAAGCCCAATCATCCCGCCAACTATAGGTTATATAGTACCGGTACTATCCTTTTATAAGGATGGCTTTGGCATTAAATAACCCACGAAGTTATGTATGCCATTAAACAAAGGATAAAACCTTTATTTTCATAACATTTTATTGACTTCTTTCTTGAGATATTCATTGAACAATAACATATTTTATATTTTGGCTTACTTACTTGATTAATTTATCTTAACGACAGGTCAAACTGTTCAGTGTTATTTTATGCTTAGAGATTAGGAAACCACATTCATAGCATATTCATATCTAGATTTTCATTTAGTTATTTAATTGCACAAAGTCCTATCAAATACGAATACTTTTAAACACATATATTCGAGCCATAGTGTGGACCTAACAGGTGCTACCAATTCTGTTCAGGGTGAAAGGGTATAGTCTGTCCTAATGTTTTTCCATAAGGGAAAAGATGGATTCATGCCTTTCCCTACAACTTTATTCTGGATTTGAACTTAGGCTCCCGTATCCATTTCCTACGACGATATATATATATATATATATATAAGAGAGTTTTATAATTTGCTTGAAGCATTGTGTATATATTGGTTTGGAGGTTGATTTTGAAGGCTATCACAATGCAGGTGTAAAGAATAAGGTAACAATGGTGTTGTGTGTTAACCTGTATTTTATTCTTGAATTTTTGACATAAAATCTCTTTTTCAGAAGATCATTGGGACTGAAGTCGTCTTGTTATGGCATTTCTAGTTAAATAAATTTTTCTTTTTTTTGAAAAATGATGGTATTTTTTATAACTGAATTCTCGTGTTGCATGTTTACGTGAATGCGTATTTTTTGTTTGTACGTGTGCGTATGTTGTCATGCGCGTGTGCATGAAAATGCGTGTAGGCTGTGACGTTATGACTGTATCCACGCGCGGCTGTGCATATGAATAACCTATCCACGTGCGTATGTGCGTATGAACGAGCGTGTTTGTGTTTGGTGGCCAAAAAAATTCATATATATATATATATATACATATATATATATATATATATATTATATATATATATATATACCTCTTATACCTATATATTTTCTCTACTCCAATTTTTCAACGTTTAAGGTGGACACTATTGAGGAGGTAAAAAAATCACCCTGTTACCCCCCCCTTAAAAACACCTCTAAATTACACACAATTCCACTCAAATAACGTCTAGAAGTAACATTACACTAATACCTACCCACTCTTAACACTCAAAATATTAAAAAAAATATCTAAAAATTTAATTAATTACGACTCGCCACAATTTCAGAATTATTCAATTTCATTAGATACATCTAAAAACATCGTTTAGTTAAAATATATATACAAAAATACTTATTAGTTAAATAATTTTCTAGATAATTTGTTAAAACCATTCTCTAATAAAAATTCAATAACTTCATTAAATTTACATCGAGCTATCTTACTTCCTAAACCGAAAGTCTACGACAAAGAAAAATGTTCACAGTATCAATTTGAACATAACGAGTAAATCAATCATATTTCTTAAAGATTATTCTATTTGAACATTTACATTAACCATTCACTAATGCTTAATATATATATATATATATATATATATATATATATATATATATATATATATATATATATATGGAGTAAATATGGAAATAAATTTGACAATATTAAGAAATTTGAAAAAACAAGTGTTCAAAAAATAAGATAAATTTATTTATCAACGCTTAAACGTTTCGGTTTCTTTAAACCTTCATCAGGATGTATTAAAGGGTGAAGAAATTGATGGATGTTTTATAGAGGACAGGAAATAAAAAAAATTAATACATCCTGATGAAGGTTTAAAGAAACCGAAACGTTTAAGCGTTGATAAATAAATTTATCTTATTTTTGGAACACTTGTTTTTTCAAATTTCTTAATATATATATATATATATATATATATATATATATATAAACTAAAGAAGCTATATTAAATTCTATTGGTGAAAGTTGGAACCAATGTGATATATATATATATATATATATATATATATATATATATATATATATATATTATAGATATAGATATATTATATTAATTGTACAACCATTATTATCTTGCAACACTTCTGGTTAAAAATGTCCAAGATGAAATGCAAAAATGTAATTCCTGATTATCTGGTGTTATTCTCATTTCTTATGAGTGTAGTCACCTCAGCTAAATAATGGACCATTCCGTTTTTATTATAATGAAAGAAAGAGGAAATGTTTGTTTGTTTTAGAAATATGCAATAAAACCTTTGTAAAAGTAGAATATACCTCGAAATAATGATAAATGAATAAAATTAAGAACGCATTATTTATCATTTTGTTTCTGATCATCATTTCTTTTATGCTTCTAAAACTACCAAATGATTTTCTCTAAGACACACACACACACACACACACACACACACACACACACACACACACAACACACACATATATATATATATATATATATATATAATATTGATAAATATATATACTTATCAAATATACCGATAAAGAAACATACGTGGACCCCATGATAACATCATATATATATATATATATATATATATGGTGTGTGTGTGTGTGTGTGTGGTGAATATATATCGCCATTGTATATATATATATATATATATATATATATATATATTCAAATGGGCGAGATATATCTTTATTTGATTACATCAGTGGTAGGGGAATACATTTTGTCGTCCACACCGAACACAACTATATTCAAGGATGCTATTACCCAGGAGCTTTGGAAAGCATTTTACTGGGGGGTACAACAAGAAAATGAGATTTAGGAATATTTTGCTTTTTTAATGGAATTAAGGAAGACGAAATTCTCAAAAAACAAATTTTATCCCGAGCTATTCCCCCGACCACTGAATTAGGTCGACTGTGTTATTATTTGAATAATTTTTATATTTCGGACTGTTGTCCTCATCTGTATCGTGTATAAACACAACGTTCAAGTTACACTAAATTCGGAAACTGTTCAGATGTATTTTCTATTAATTACATTAATATAAGTCATCTACAGACGATTACCCAAGAATTCAAACGTAGTTTCGGAGCTTAAATCGTTGCCACTTACCCACGTTTAAATTCTTGGGAAATCATCTGAAGATGACTTATTTTAAGGTAATTAAAAAAAGATATCTGAACAGTGCCCGAGATTATTGCAGTCTGAACGTTGTGTTTATACACAATAAAGATGAGGGCAACAGTCTGAAGTCTCAAAATTATTCATAACAAGCCTCATCTCTCTGAATGTTTGAGATGAGGCTTGAAGATTAGTATTATCTGCGTTATTCGGACTATTGTCCTCATCTTCATTGTTATTTGTACAACGTTTCGGCCGATATGCCCTCCGGCCTTTTCAGGTATTTCTTGTCAGACTCGGGAACCTTCTCGGACTCGGGATTACGACAAGAAAGTTCCCGAGTCGAAAAAGAAGGTTCCCGAGTCCGACAAGAAATACCTGAAGAAGGCCGGAGGGCATATCGGCCGAAACGTTGTACAAATAACAATGAAAATGGGCACAATAGTCCGAATAACGCAGATAATACTAAGCCTCATCCCATAAATACATATAAGTGTTATTATTTGTTTTGTTTTTGTTCTTTTAATTTAAAAAAATTCCCATCCTTTCTCTTATTGCTGATTGTATAGCCTCGTGATTGTAATAGTGGAATCTTTCATGTCAAATATTCGACTACCCTTTTTATTATATTTATGCTAGAAGGCGGTGGCTGAGGGTCATCATGTCCTGGGAATGACGTTGAACTCTATCGGACGATGAGTTTAAATCCTGCACCAGACTATTTGCATTTCACATATCGCTAATTAGGCAACCAATATAGGAGAAGGAAAACTCTGAATTCAAATCTGCAAAACTCTGCTTAAGAAATTGGCCTTATGTTACACCCTACTCGTGCCATATATATAGCAAGTATGTATATCTATATACATATGAGTTTTGTCAGACCGCTATTTTCAATAAGATTTAGCGCTCTGATGAATCTAATATATATATACACATATACATATGGGTAGAAATAGATATATAACTTTAATCTTTAATAGTCGAATATTTATGGTCGCAAAATAATTAAATATTGCAGCCAAGAGTTGCTACCTCTATCCTTTTATCATCATCAATAAACAAAAACACGTCTTCAGCCAAAGGTTAACATGCCGTAAAAATCCAACCAACCAAACATCTAAGATGTATGTCAGAAAAGTTCCAGGATTTTTCACAAAAATTTTATTTCAAATCCAAACTACGAATTACAAGTTATCCCCTTCAATTATCCCCCCCCCCCGCCTGGAGTCTAATGCACATTCCCCACCCTTCTCTGTCGCGCTTGCATGCACCCCAAAAGGATTTTTCCGTAGCTCTGTCATCACGGCCTTTTTGATGTCGTGCACATCCTCAAAAAAACGGGTTCCTTTAATGATCCCCTTGAGCTTGGGGAAGACGAAAAAATAACATGAAACCAGGCTAGGCAAGCATAGTGATGTTCTTCTAGGTCAGGGACTCTCGGATACTCAGGGCAGTGTGGGCAGGTACGTTGTCATGGCGAAGCACCCACGACTTGTCCTGACACGTCTCTTGCCTTTTCTCGCGCACTGAACGAAGCAAACACCGCATTATCTCTTTGTAGACATGCTGGTTGATCGTCTGGCCCTGTGGCAAGAACTTGCAGTGGACGATGCCCTTCACATCGAAGAATGCGATCAACTTGGAACTTTTCTGACATACCTTGTATTCTGGATCCATGTTAGTGTCCCATCTAAAATAGATAAAAATGAGTTTTAAAAATGTGTTTTAAAATGATTTTACAAAAAGAATTGAACCCCCTAACAAGATTGACCCCCCAACCCCCCCCGCCTTCGGCATAAATAATCCTACAAGTGTTGTCATGCCATAAAATCCAAACAAGATATCAAATACTGATGTAATAGCGAGTTCGATCCTCGCAGGATGCCCTATACTTACGATTTTGTGTCACATTCAGCCAAGAATGAATAAAACAAAAACGTCTTTAGCCAAGTGTTAACATGCCGTTAAAACCAAACAACCATTTAGCCAACCTGGATCCAGAGTGGTATTACATGTTAGGGTTCCATCTAAGGGTCAAATAGATCTGTTTGAAAAGTACTAGTATAGATAGTAATGCTTGATACCATGTGATTGTAAAACTTATGAGTTAAAAGACTACTGACGTTTAAGCTTTAGAAAATAAATTAAAGTAAGAATTTATCGCGCGCAATGTATGTATTCTCGTAAAATTCCAATAATAAATGATTCAAAAAAATCAAAAAAATCAAAAGAAAGAAATCCTTTGATAATGTGCGCATGCCTGTGGCTTTCTACGCAGGCGTAACTTTAGGAGACAGGGAAAGAGAAAAAGGAAAACGAGGAGAGAGAGAGAGAGAGAGAGAGAGAGAGAGAGAGAGAGAGAGAGAGAGAGAGAGAGTTAGTGAGTTAGTAAGTGTGTGAGAGTGTGTGAGTGTGTGAAGAGAAATACAGAGAGAGAGAGAGAGAGAGAGAGAGAGAGAGAGAGAGAGAGAGAGAGAGAGAGAGTTCCGAGAGAGATAAAGATAGATTGAGTTAGTGAGTGAGTGTGTAAAAGAGAAATACAGAGAGAGAGAGAGAGAGAGAGAGAGAGAGAGAGAGAGAGAGAGAGAGAGAGAGGAGAGAGAGAGAGTGTGTGTGTGTGTGTGTGCGAGAGAAATAGAGAAAGATAGATCGAGTGAGTGAGTGAGAATGTGAAAGAGAAATACACACACACCACACACCACAGAGAGAGAGAGAGAGAGAGAGAGAAGAGAGAGAGAGAGTGTGTGTGTGTGTGCTAGAGAGATAGAGAAAAATAGATCGAGTGAGTGTGTGAAAGAGAAATACAGAGAGAGAGAGAGAGAGAGAGAGAGAGAGAGAGAGAGAGAAGAGAGAGAGAGAGAGAGAGAGAGAGAGAGAGAATATCAACACAGTTTTAACTGTGAGTGATTGGTATTGCAAAAGAAAAACGGATATCTGGGCAATATGGGAAAAAAAATTCTGATTTGTTTTGTAGGAAGTTTCTGAGCGAGTGAATTTTCGAAACTACCCCCCGCCCCACGCGCGTTAAAAAAACAAAAAATAACAACAAAAACCTAAGAAACGCAGAAGGTAGTAACACATGTCAATTCTCCACGACAACTGTGACGGCGCCTGGGGTGGAGTCAATACTGCAGTAATAACGTATGATAGGACGGAGACATAAATCATTTTGGCCAATGATAATAATTCCTGGAAAAATTACTGTTGCAAATGACTATCTGGTAGAAAGAAAATTTATGGATATTGAGAATCGATCGGGTATCCGGGTCTTTCTTGTTTAAATGTTATTGTTGGTGTTTTTGTTGATGTTGTCGTTATTGTCTAGGTTTCTTTGTTGTTTGCTTCTTTCTTTCTTTCTTTCTTTCTTTCTTTCTCCTTCTCTCCTTCTCTGTTTCTTTCTTTCTTTCTTTCTTCATTTTTTGTACTCTTGTATTTTTCTTTCTTTTTATTGCTGTTGTTGTCTGGGTTTCTTTGTTGTTTCGTCTTTCTTTCTTTCTTTCTTTCTTTCTTCTTCTCTCCTTCTCTCTTTCGTTCTTTTTTCTTTCTTTATTTTTTGTTCTCTAGCATTTTTTCTTTTTTTCTTTCTTTTTTGTTGCTATTGTTGCCTGAGTTTCTTTGTTGTCATGATTTTTTTCTTTCTTTCTTTTTCTCTTTCTTTCTTTCTTTCTTTCTTTCTTTCTTTCTTTCATTCTTTCTTTCTCTCTCCTTCTTTCTTTCTTTCTTCCTTTCTTTCATTCTTTCTTTCTCTCTCTCGCTTCTTTCTTTCTTTCTTTCTCCTTCTTTCTTTCTCCTTCTTTCTTTCTTTCATTCTTTCTTTCTTTCTCTCTCCTTCTTTCTTTCTTTCTTTCATTCTTTCTTTCTTTCTTTATTTATTTTTTAGCATTTTTCTTTCTTTTGTTGTTGCTGTTGTTGTCTGTTTCTTTGTAGTCATACTACTTTTGTTTAAAAAAATTTCTTTTTGTACTTTTGTATTTTTCATACTTTTCTTTCTTTTCTTTAGTTTTAAATTTTTTCTTTCTTTTTTTTCTTACTTTCATCTTCCTTTTCTTTTTCATTTTTAATTTTTTTACTTCTTTTTTTCTTCATTTCTCTCTTTCTTACTTTCTTTCTTTCTTTTACATTTCCACCCTTTTCTTTCTTTTATTTTCAATTGTCATTTTATTCCTTTTTTTTGTCCCTTCTGCATTTTTCTTTTTTTACGCCTTTTCTTTCTTTCTTTCTTTCTTTCTTTCTTTCTTTCTTTCTTTCTTATTTTCTTTCTTTCATTTTTGCTATTCTTTTTCGTTATTGCATCATTCAAAGTTCTTTTTTTTCTTTCATTCATTCTTTCTTTCTTTCTTCTTGATAGTTTATCAATATTTGTAATTTTCCATTTTTCTACCTTGTAATTGCTTTCATTCATTCATTCATTCATTCATTCATTAATTCATTTATTCATTCATATCTTGGTTTATTCATCACTTTTCTTTCATGTTTTTCTTACTGAAATTTTTTTTTATTCATGGAAGATTTATCGATTATTCCTCTTTAACTTTATATTTGCCCCCATGACTAGTTTCGCTTTACATTTTTTCTTTCTTTCTTTCTTTCCTTTTTCTTCTTTTCTTTCTTTCTTTCCTTTTTCTTTCTTTCTTTCTTTCTTTCTTTCTCTCTCAGCGATTATTTTGATACGTATATCACATTTGGGTTTATAATCACAGTAATGTATGCAGGCATAGGTATATCTATGTTAAAGTACACACATACCGAAATTTACAACGCTTTGTTATTAGTTTCTAACTCCCCTTCCCTGTCCTCTTTATATTTATATATATATATATATATATATATATATATATATATATATATTTATTTATTTATTTATTTATAATTAATTATACAATTTAAAAGTCGGTCCTACCATTGGTTTCTGAATAACACTTTTTCGGTGTTATTCGTCGTCAGAGGCGTTGACTTTATATACTTGAATATATATATATATATATATATATATATATATATATATATAATTATATATATATTAATATATTTTCCCACTACAAAAATGATAACCATTGCCGCAAGAGGAAACTGGACAATTTCCACCTCAGATGCCTACGCTGCATTCTACGCATACGTAACAGGACAAAGTGCCAACCACAGATATGCTGGGACGAGCAAACAGGAACAGCATGCCCGACATCATCTGCGAGAGAGACGCCTACTTTGGCTTGGTCACATCAGGAGGACAGACTTAGGCTGCATCTTCGAAAACCTACTGTACGGCGAATTGGCAAACGGCACTCGACCAACAGGGAGACCTCACTTGCACTTTAAAGATGCCAGCAAAGGAAAATAAAGACATGCCACATTGGCACTAACACATGGGAGGCTTGTGCAGACGACCGTGACTCCTTGTCAAACAAGGAACGTAAAGGAGTGAAAAACAGCAACTCCAGCAGGCATCACTGTATGCTTGCAGTGATTGCCATTCAAGAGGTGGACTGTTCTCACACAGCTGCAGATTAAAGGGGAAAAAGTGGACACTACGCCATCGTCTTTATTAGACGGGAGGATGCCAATCATATATATATATATATATATATATATATATATATATATATATATATATATATATATAAGGTGTGTCAAAAAGTATCGATAATTTTTGTACTTTTTGACACACCTTGTATTCTGAAAATAATTAATGAATAGAACGTTATTTTTTTCAGAATACAAGTCAAAATTTACAAAATCCCGATACTTTTTGACACACCTTGTGTGTGTGTGTGTGTGTGTGTGTTGGTAAAGAAAAAACTTGGTCATATTAGCAGTTATATATCTATTTCTACCCATATGTATATGTATATACATATTAGTTTCACCAGACCGCTAAATGTTATTGAAAATAGCGGTCTGATGAAACTCATATGTATATAGATATACATACCTGCTATATATATGGCACGAGTAGGGTGTAACATAAGGCCAAATTTAAGCGATATGTGAAATGCAAACTGTCTCGTGCAGGATTTAAACTCATCATCCGATAGAGATTAACGTAATTCCCAAGACATGACGACCCTCATCCACCGCTTTATAGCACATAAATAATAAAAGGGGAAGCACGTGGTGTAATGGTTAAAGTCATGGGAAATGGACTCGTCGCCCCGAGTTCAAATCCTGGACGTGGTAATTGCATTTCACTTAGCGCTAATATCCTTGGGAAAGGTATGAATCCTACTCTCCCTCCAGCTATGGGTAAATAGTAGGGCAGAGTGGGTTCTTTAACCATGGCTAGGTAACCAGTCTAGGAGAAGGAAAACTCAGAATTCAAACCTGTTAAATCCCGCTTAAGAAATTGACCTTGTGTCGTATCCTGGTCGTGCGGAGGAGTTGGTAAATATATATATAATAAAAGGGTTGGGACTTGCCAGAGATGCCATCGGTGGATTCTAAAGCCCCGGTCCTCAGGACTCGGAGTGGTAGTACCTGTTAAGTTCTCATCTATGGATTAAATAAAAAATGAGTTTAAAAAATAAGTTTAAAAGATGTATTAAAAAATTGAGTTTAAAAAAATTTGAGTTTAAAAAAAGTTGAGTCTGAAATAAATGTTAAATACCCATCAAAACGACTTCAATATAAAATAACCCAACAAGAGTCGACATGCCGTAAAAGTCTAACCAACTAACAAAACAGGAAGGTAGAGGGAAATAGAAATCGACCCCCCTCCCCCAAAATAAACAAAATAAAGTGGATAGAAATATAAAAAGTGAAAGAAAAAAGTTTAAAATGTAAAGATAGAAAATGACAAATAAATTTAGTGTTAACATGTGAAATTACCTGAATAAATACAATTGGCAAGATAAAGTGATGGAAGTTTTGAGAGAAGCAGAAACATTTTGTGTCTATTTGGTTTGCCATTTCTTGCATGTCAGTGTGTAAGAGAAAAACGACAATATATATTTCTTGTCAATTATTCTACTTACGTATGTGTGTGTCTGCAAAAGATACATACTCACACACACATATATATGTACATGTATGTGTGTGTATGTGTGTGTGTGTGTGTATGTGTGTGCGTGTGCGCGCGCGCGCGCGTGTGTGTGTGTGTGTGTGAGAGAGAGAGAGAGAGAGAGAGAGAGAGAGAGAGAGAGAGAGAGCATTAGTAGATATCTTTTTATTTCTAAAGTCCATGTACGCGTGTCTGAGCTTAAGAGAGAGAGAGAGAGAGAGAGAGAGAGAGGAGAGAGAGAGAGAGAGAGAGAGAGAGACAGAGAGACAGAGAGACAGACAGAGACGAGGCAGACCGATGCATATAATTACAGCGTATAAAATGTTTGTATAGAGATGATTGAACAATTATGCAGATCAATAGCCCAAAATGGTCAGCTGTAGTATTTTCGACAACGAATCTTCTGTGTCTATTAATTCAAATAAGACGAATACAAGTCTTTTTGGCGTTAGGGTCTCTCATAGAATATAGATCTCGGCGAAAGGTTCACAGTTTTATAAGCACATAAAGAGACATGCGTTGAAATAGATGGAAATTACATTATAATGACTCCTTTGTGTTGCGTAAGTCAGACTATCAAGCAATGCCAAGCTATTGGTGCGCTAGATGGTATTTGCATGTATATACTTATAATTCACGCTGCTAAATCGCGTATGTTAGTAGTCGGTCTTAGAAAATCACAACACATGGGTATTATAAAAATTTTATTTCTTTAATCTCTGCCGTGGTGGGTGGCGAGCGTTGACAATGACTACTACTATTGGGATGACTAACGTTGGTGAGGTGGAAGGTGGCTACGTGACGGCTCACTATTGGTGCGCTAGATGTTATTTGCATGTGTATACTTATAGTAGTTATTTTTAGGAAACGCGTGGTGCGATGGTTAAAGTCATGTGAAATGGACTCGTCGCCCCGAGTTCAAATCCTGGTCGTGTTAATTGCACTTCACTTAGCGCTAATACCCTTGGAAAAGGTATGAATCCTACTCTCCCTCCAGCTGTGGATAAATAGTAGGGCAGACTGGGCTCTTTAACCTTGGTTAGGCAACCGGTCTGGGAGAAGGAAAACTCTGAAATCAAACCTGTTGAACTCCGCTTAAGAAATTGACCTTGTGTCACATCCTGCTCGTGCGGAGGGGTTGATAAATATATATAGTAGTTATTTTTCTTGTCGAAATCGTGTGACGATTGGTGGTTATCGCATTTCTTTCTTTCCTTTTGCAGACGACGATGACGTCACTCCATATCTTCAGTTGTGGACCCTCTGGTGGCTGGTTAGTCTAATTATGGACTTGCAGATGCGGTCCCACACATTGCAGGGGAAATTCCCATCTACATTTGGTTTTTCATGACGACGCCGCTCTGTAGTCCTGATTATCTTGACATTGAGTTGCTTAGCTCCTGTGCGGCAGACGTCTCGCCAACCCTGTCTGTTTGTGGCCATATCTTCCACGCTTGAAGGTGTGATGATACATTTCTTCAACGTTGTCTTAATAAGGTCTTTGAACCGCTTTTGTGGAGCTCCTGTCCTCCACGTGCCACCTGTGAGTTCACATTAGACGCAAGTAAAGTCGTCGGGAAGGCCTAAAGTCGGTATCAGCCAGACAGCGAGGGAGTCTATCCTCCTTTTCATTAGCGCTAAACTAAGAAGATTGTTTTTAGCGTCTGGTTCGGAGCGCCACACCTACCGCCTCACTTTACCTCACAGATCCCTGTGTTACTCATTCGCTGAGTTGGCGAGGGCCGATATCGAACCAGGAAGATTGTGGTTCCCAGTCGAACACTCTACCGATTGAACTAAACCAGCCCATAAGAAGTACTGAGGCCTATCTATGTATTAATACTCGTGTTCCTTATTTGTACAACCGTTATCATCTTGCAACACCCACTGGTTAAAAATGACACCGTCCTAATCGTACAAGATGAAATGCAAAAATGTAAATCCTGATTATCTCGTGTTGCTTATCCGCCGAATTGTTATTTCTTATGAGTGTCATCATCTCAGCTAAATAATGGATTATTCCGTTTTTATTATAAAGAAAGAAAGGGAAGAAAAAGGACATGCTGAACAGAAAAAAGTATAATAAAAAGAAAGTAAGTAGGAGAAAAAGAGAGGGAGTGGGCATGCGGAAGCAATTAGGCTATACTATTTTGATAAAAACATAATGGAAATATGAAAAGAAGGAAAGAAAGAAAGAGTGTGTGTGTGTGTGTGTGTGTGAGAGAGAGAGAGAGAGAGAGAGAGAGAGAGAGAGAGAGAGTTAAATCAAGATTATTATACTTTTTACATATTGAACTATTTAGCAAGAGCTCTTAAGGAAACATATGCGACGTTGGAGGTGCCTGGTGTAATGTTTAGAGCCGTAGAAAATGGACTGCTCGACCGGAGTTCAAATCTTGGACAAAACTACAGTTCACATAGCGCTAATACCATTGGGAAAGGTATGAATCCAACTGCTCTCCCTCCAGCTATGGGTAAGTAGTATAACAGACTGGCTCTTTAACCTTGGTTAGGCAACCAGTCTAGGAGAAAGAAAACTCTGAATTCAAACATGTTAAATCTCCGCTTGGGGTGGTCACTACTAGAATAGGCTCAGTCCTAATTAGTGATCTATTTCATTAATTCAAAAATTTAAAAAACGTTATCCGCCCTGTCGGTGGGGCGTTAGAATGCACCAACTGCACCTCTGCAGAGGGGTAAGACTCCCCATAATGGGGCCACCTGTTGGCCGTGGGTGGCGACCTGTGATGCTTTAAGGTATCAAAGACGGTTTTCCACTCCCTGTTCAAGTCCTTTCTTTCTTTCTTTCTTTCTTTCTTTCTTCTTTCTTTCTTTCTTTTTTCTTTCTTTCTTTCTTTTTATCTTTCTTTTTTATTTGTTGTGATCTTCTTTCTTTCTTTTATTATTCTTTTTTATTTGTTGTGATTTTTCCTTCTTTCTTTCTTTCTTTTTATTATTTGTTCTTATTTGTTGTGATTCTTTCTTTCTTTCTTTCTTTCTTTCTTTCAATGCGTAAACAATCAACGTAAAAATCACAGACACGATGCTAATTTACATTACTCTCCATGTTGATATTTATGTGTGCGTCTAAATCACACGGGATAAAGCCGAGAACTTACCATCCATTTTGTTATTAATACACATTTAGCACAAATCACATGCGCATGCGCATATCAACAAAATCCACCAGTCTGCTTTTATCGTACAGTTAGCTTTTCCCTTTTTCGATAAGTGAGCAGTTCAATTATTTTCATGGTAACGTGTGTAATTTCTCTTCCTATTTCCATCAAAGCAAATGCAGACGTAAAAGGCAAATTTCTGTGGCTTATCGCGATCTAATCTGTTTCTCATTTAAAAGAGAAAATGCCCAAGGAAGACAAATATTGCACAAATGACAATGATTTCCGTCTGAGTGCTTTTTACAAGGTTTTTCAATATATTAGCTTATACAGACATCTGTGTAACCTCTGTATAATAGACGATAAGAAATTGGTCATCTATCTATCTATCTATCTATCTATCTATCTATCTATCTGTATGTATGTATGTATGTATGTGTGTATGTATGTCTATCTAACGTTTTTGATATAACTTATATCGACATCTATGTAACCTCTGTATGATAGACGATAAGAAATTGGTCATCTATCTATCTATCTATCTATCTATCTATCTATCTATCTATCTGTATGTATGTATGTATGTCTATCTATCTAACGTTTTTAATATAACTTATATAGACATCTGTGTAACCTCTGTATAATAGACGATTAGAAATTGGCTTGCTCTCTATCTATCTATCTATCTATCTATCTATCTATCTATCTATCTATCTCTGATTATATCTATCGATGTCAGATTCTTAATATCTACCTATCTATCTATCTCTGTTCATATCTATCTATTTATCTATCTTTCTATCTATCTATCTATCTCAGATAAGAAACTGGTCTGCTATCTATCTATCTATCTATCTATCTATCTGTCTGTCTGTCTGTCTATCTAAGTTTTTCAATATATTAGCTTATACATACATACCTGTAACCTCTGTATTATAGGCGATAAGTAATTGTCTCTCTGTCTATCTATCTATCTCAGTGTGTTCATATCTATCTATCTATCTATCTAATGTTTTCATTGTATTAGATATTATTATTGATACCACACAATTTAGGTAGGTAGAGAAGGAGGTAAAGAGAAATGTAAATAAATCTTTAGATATATAGATATGTCTGTAGATAAATAGATGGGTAGATAAATTGGTAATTAAGTAGATAGATAGGTACGTATATGTAAAAAAAACATATATACTCAAACACAAACAGACACACACATATAAAGGACTTACATACACATGCACATTCATCAAAAGAATACACACACACACACACACACACACACACACACACACACACACACACATATATATATATATATAAATATATATATATATATATATATATATATATATATATATAATTAATTATTAATTAACTTTCAAAATTAGGTATGACTTCAATTAAGCACATATTCTCCCAAAAATTGTCGGCTAAAAAAAAGCCATATCATAAACACACCGCGTGTGTATTTACTTCTCATATATATATATATATATATATACATAAACACACAAAGAGAATCGTTAAGAAGTCTGAATGAGGAGGATAAATCTATCGGGTTTCCATCCCAGCTGGAGGTAGTCTGCTAATGTCGAACGACACTGAAGAGACGTGATATGTCAAAACACGGTGTCTGTGGCTGACTATATATATATATATATATATATATATATATATATATATATATATATATATAACTTTCAAAGAAAGAAAAACTTAACAAACCGTCATGCTGTTATATTTTTATTTCGACCAGAAACTCAAAAGATGAGTCTAGCCTCATCAGACGGGTTTTACAAATACCTATTTGTAAAACCCGTCTATCATAAGTGCTTTTTAGCAGCTTTGTCTACCCTTCCATTATCTTGTATACCGATGGCACTTGGTATCCAGGTAAGTAATATGCTATTATTTTTGCAGAGAGTTTTTATTTTATTTACGTAAACTGCAAACAGTCTTGTCCAGGATTAGAACTTGGATTACCGTGTTCATTTCCTATAGCTGTAACCTTTTATATACCGATGGCCTCAATAAATGATGCGAATATGATAATGTAATAGTAATGGTGAGACCGTAGTAAGTTTAAATCCAGTCTTGTCCTTCTTCTAGGTCAGTTGCCATACCAAGGTAAAATAGTCCAATCTACCATACTATTTACCCATAACTTATCTATATCTATATGAGACGTAAACAAACAGACGATGTTTGTGATATGGCTATTTTCAGCCGACAATATTTGGGAGAATATGTGCTTAAATGAAGTCGAACCTATTTTTTTTTGAAATTTAATTCATTAATATTAATTAGGGGATTAAACTATTTAAATGTAAGGCTAAACAAATCGAGAAAAATCAATCTCTGTATGTACATTTCGGCCTATTAGGCCTCATCAGCAGAGCTATAGATACGGAGACCGCCCCGTGTGTGATTCGAAACCTGTCTGTCAAATTAGCAGGCAAGTGTCTTACCTCCACACCAAACGGACTTAGCCAGATTTTCTTCGCTTTGTTAAGTTAGTAGTATTTATATTCCTCTAAGTGACCTCTACACGAACTTACGAGACGTAAACAAACAGACGATGTTTGTGATATGGCTATTTTCAGCCGACAATATTTGGGAGAATATGTGCTTAAATGAAGTCGAACCTATTTTTTTGAAATTTAATTCATTAATAATTAATTAGGCGGGATTAAACTATTTAAATGTAAGGCTAAACAAATCGAGAAAAATCAATCTCTGTATGTACATTTCGGCCTATTAGGCCTCATCAGCAGAGCTATAGATACGAAGACCGCCCCGTGTGTGATTCGAAACCTGTCTGTCAAATTAGCAGGCAAGTGTCTTACCTCCACACCAAACGGACTTAGCCAGATTTTCTTCGCTTTGTTAAGTAGTAGTATTTTATATTCCTCTTAAGTGACCTCTACACGAACTTACGAGACGTAAACAAACAGACGATGTTTGTGATATGGCTATTTTCAGCCGACAATATTTGGGAGAATATGTGCTTAAATGAAGTCGAACCTATTTTTTTGAAATTTAATTCATTAATAATTAATTAGGCGGGATACAGAGATTGATTTTTTCTCGATTTGTTTTAGCCTTTACATTTAAATAGTTTAATCCGCCTAATTAATTATTAATGAATTAAATTTCAAAAAATAGGTTCGACTTCATTTAAGCACATATTCTCCAAATATTGTCGGCTGAAAATAGCCATATCACAAACATCGTCTGTTTGTTTACGTCTCGTAAGTTCGTGTAGAGGTCACTTAAGAGGAAATATAAAATACTACTACTTAACAAAGCGAAGAAAATCTGGCTAAGTCCGTTTGGTGTGGAGGTAAGACACTTGCCTGCTAATTTGACAGACAGGTTCGAATCACACACGGGGCGGTCTTCGTATCTATAGCTCTGCTGATGAGGCCTAATAGGCCGAAATGTACATACAGAGATTGATTTTTCTCGATTTGTTTAGCCTTAATTTAAATAGTTTAATCCCGCCTAATTAATTATTAATGAATTAAATTTCAAAAAATAGGTTCGACTTCATTTAAGCACATATTCTCCCAAATATTGTCGGCTGAAAATAGCCATATCACAAACTATATCTATATATTAGATTTAAAATATTTTTTAGACATTGGTTTTATAATCATTTATACTTGATATATTCTTTTTTTTTTTAGTTAATTCTTCTCATTATTCTTGTTTGTATTTTTCCATTCATTTTTCAAGAACACCGACAGTAGTAGGATTAATGAAGGGGCACAATAGCCTTGGTCGGTAACCCATCTAAGACAAGAAAAGTCCAATACAAGACCTCCACTACCTAGTGGTTTCACCTCATCCAAAGGAAAGGCTAGGGGAGTAAACCCCGAAAACAGATCCGGAGCCGGAGTCCCGAAAGTTGTGTTGTGCTGGAATTGCAGTGTACCAGCAACTCCTGTGACACTACTGCTGCCAAACGGTATTGGTCCCTTACTTTCCTTTGGATCACTGCGTCAGTGTGGAGAGGGGGATTTGCTGCTTGGGCAACAGCTTATCCTCCATATAACCCGCCAGGCTACGTAGTCGCGAAAAAAAATTGGGCACTACGCCATCGTCTCTCGTAGACGGAAGGAGGCTAACAATAATTATTTTCTTTTATTTGCTTTTTTATTGTGCTTTATTCTTTAGCAATTTGTTTTATTTTTTTAAATCAATTTTAAAATTTTAAAAGTAAATTTAAGATTTAAGATTTAAAAAAATTAAATTTTAATATTTTAAAATAAATAAGAATCAAATAAATAAATAAGAATTAAAATGGATAAAAATTTAAAATAAATATCTAAAATGAATAAAATAAATAAAATAACAAATTTTAATATTTTCAAATAAATATAAATGAGATGAATACAAAATGAAATGAATAAATGAAATAAAATACAAATGAAAATATAAATAGATAAAAATGAAATAAATAGCAATTTAAAAATATTTAAAATATTTAGAATAAATATTTAAGATAAATAAAATAATAAATTTTAATATTCTAAAATAAATAGACATAAATAAAATGAATAAAATTTTTAATTCTAAAATTAAATTTAATATTTCAAAATTTAATATTTTCTAATTACATGTTTAATATATATAAATTGATTTATACCCTATTATACTTTTATTAAGCTCTTCTTATGGAAAATTAGGGGTAAAAAATTTGTCCTTTTTTAAAGTAAGTGGCCACACAATTAAGTATTAAACAAGTTCATCACTGGTTAACTTTGGTGATCTAGCGGAAACCGGTGCTTTCAACGAGATTTGACCGTAATCTATTTAAAATATTCAGTTTCTCTATTCGTTTCGCCTTCTTAGTTAGGGTCAGGTATACAACATTCGGCTAAACTGTGAATTCAGGGGCCTAAATTTTTACCATAGTCTACCGGACAGATGTTAGTGGAATATTCACCATGTCCATTTCTTACAGCTATAACCGTTACACCCAATGGCCTAAACTCGGATGGTTTGTGTGATAGGTGGCAAGTGGCCGTACAGCTGCTTTCTTGCAGGGTATTGTTTCCACGATCCGTTTAAGATCGCGCGCAGCATTCTTGCACAGCTCTCATCTAGCTTATTTTCTATGCGCTTAACATGGTTAAATGCATACCTTTCACAATGGTATTAGCACTATGAGAAATGTAAGAAAGCCTCGCTTAGGATTATAACTAGGATTATAACTATAACCGTAACAAAACGAGCGCCCCAATATATATATATTATATATATTATATATATATATGTTTTGTTGAAATGTATAGACAATTCTTGTCGGACAAGTTTTTGGTTGATCCTTTCTAATTTTCGGGCCATCTTTTTGGTTTCGGGGTGTAACTGGTGTAACAGTCCACCAAATTTAAAACTACAAATCTCGTCACATGCATCAACTCCTCCCCCAAAACTACTCGTCTTAATGAGACCAATGTTGTGTATGAATTCAAATGTGCCGTAGGAGATTGTCTCTCCAAAATTAATAACACGTATACTGGCCACACGACGACCACATTATCACGCCGATTAACATTACACTTATCTTATTCCAGCTCCATTAATCAACACCTTAAAACACATTCATGCCCCCCCCTCTACCTACCGCAAAATTCTAACCGAAAATACACGCACACTACATAAAGAAAAAAACAAACAAAAACTTAAAATAATCGAAGCTTTATATATCAAACAAAAAAAACCTACCTTAAACAAAATAAACTTATAATTTCCCGCCTATCTTCCTTCCACTATACCCCTCCCCTTCTCACAACTTGTGCCCCCCTCCCACAAAAAATCACTACTGCATCGCTCGCTCGAACCACTACCATTCCTCAAAATCACACTTCCAATTGTTATTACCTCCCACTTCTAATTCCTTGCTACTACTTGTTCTCGTTAAAAACGAGACACGAAACCATACCATCGTTTCCTACCTGATGATGGCAAACTGTATTGCCAAAAGCGCTCGTTTTGAAAATCTTTATTTGTAAACAAAAGATATTTGCCAATCACATTTGATTCCCCCCCCCTCAAATGTTTCCCTTTTGATTGTTAGCCAATATTTAAGTTGATACTTTGACCTCTATATTTTGACAAATTATCAAAAGGTTGACCATCTATTTTCTTACCAGATTACACACAAAAAACTTCAAGATAGGAAAATTGTAATTTTAAAAAATAAAATAACCAAACAAACTGTATGTCAATAATATAGATTCTCGAATAACAAAAGAAATCTATCATTTGTAGGAGTGACCATCCAGAAATGTGACAATCTCTCAACAGGAAATATTTTATATCAGTTAACTAGGGTATATAGGATTTAGAAATAGGTGTATTTTCCATACCTGTAGTCAAACCAATGTTGCCTTTTTACCTGTAATGTCAAGGTGTATAGAAATGTGTTATTGATAGCAATGATGTTAAAAATAACACTTGTAACTTTTTTCCTTTCAATGTGGTTGATTTTGTGTCATTGTTTTTTTTTTCCATTAGAAAATTTTTTTCTGTGCGGATAAGCTCTGCATATTTCCGATTTAGCATTTAGGTGACTGTACTATGACACTAGTCCTTGGAGCATTCCGGAATATATATATATATATATATATATATATATATATATATATATATATCAAAGGGTTACTACCATATAAACATTGTAGTAGCATGAGTAGTTAATCCAAAAGAGCTCAATATATCTTGTAAAATATAGAGCATTAATAGTTGTAGAAAAGTTATTTCCCTACCAGGGTTTCGATGTTCTTAGTACACCGTCTTCGGGGGAACCGAGGAAATCTATGTGGCTAATGAAATATCTATTCGCCTGATTTAAGCTTATCTTTTCTATAATCTCCTAAAGGTCAATTAACTTGGGGCCCCAAAGCCTGTTCCTTTAAAGTTAGTGCCAAGTTAAACCTGTGTTGACGGGGAGAGGTGATTAATGATTCTATCTAGCTATACCCCACCCCATCCTATATTGTTATTATCTCTTTCTTCTGTACTTATTACTTATTTGAACTTTTGGAATTCTAGTACTCTAGTGAGTCTATTGAACTAGGTTTTTTTAAATATATACCTGGTGCATTTATTATATTTATTATATTATATCTAAATTAATTTTATTGATACATTAATGCGTTACGTAACCTATGCATGCATTTCCCAAAGAATTCATACTTTTTATTCACTAATTATATATATATAATGTGTGTCAAAAAGTATCGATATTTGTGTACTTTTTTTGACACACCTTGTATTCTAAAAAAAAAATAACGTTCCATAAATTCTTCAGTTATATCTTCGCAAATACAGCTTAAAACTTGGTACTTTTTTGAGAACAAGACTTTTGAAAAAAAAATTTTTCAGAATACAAGGTGTGTCAAATCTTGAAAGTTTCTGACACACCTTTATATATATAATATATATATATACTATATAATATAATATATATATATATTATGTGTGTGGTGTGTGTGTGTGTGTGTATGTTAAAGCTTGTATCACAGCTGATTATTCTTATCTATTTATTCTTACCATGAATATTGCAACTAATTATATATTAATAACAAGGGTGAATGCTTTGTGTCAATTTGAATTGGTCGTTTTGTCTGAAAAACATTGTTTTCTTTCTTTTTTCTTTTTTCTTTCTCTCTCCTCAAAAATCAGATAACCATTTTTTTTTTTTTAGTTCTTTTTTTTTTTCCCCTTTTTTTTCCAATTTAGATTTTCCTTGTTTATATGATATATATGGAGCATCCAGTGAAGATTAAAATCGCTTTTCAGTAGTAATGAATCTGTGAAAATAGCTTGCTAACCATTACACCATGATGGGATGATCCTTTTATCCAATCCGTTCGCCTTGGATAGAATGTGACATGAGGTCGCAGGTATAGGACATCGAGCGAGGATCGAACTTGCTTTTCGTAGTAATGGATCTGAGAGGACAGCTTGCTAACCATCGCACCACGATTAAACCCCCCCGCATGGTGTATTAAATGTTCTGGCAAAAGTATTCGCACTCTGGGCGTAAGTATTTAATTTTTATAAGTAATAAATATCTTAAATTAGAAAGACTAACGAAATTAGATAAGAATGCATTATTTTAATTATATTTAATTGGTTTCTGTATAAAATTATTCATGGGATTGATTTTAATACGTTGGAGAATAAAACAATATCAGAGATAAATAACATTAGTATTTTTTATTAAGCCCGGTTTTGTTAAAATCAGTATGCAAATTAACCACACACCATATATTATGTCAACCGTTATTTCTTAGTGATAAATAAGACACATTGACGGATTTTAAACGTACTAATAGTATTCATTGTTTTGAGAAAAAATCTAAGTCATATTTTCATATAGACATCGTTAATAAATAAAGATTAATTCTGTGTATTAATGATTTGGACTATAAACTAAATACTCATTCCTAAACTTAGACAATTCCTGTTGGGTAAGCAGTGACATAGTTTTGGTTACAGACAGACATCGTATCTTCATTATAATAAGAGAAGTAGGCACAGAGAGAATCGACCAATTTCCAAGCACCATAAAATTGTATTAATTTCTATTATCTAGAAAGAATTCTCTTTGATGATACAAATGCAACTCTGATTACAATGGTTGTTGCTAATTATCTTCGTATTCAATACGGATCTCGAGAAATAATCAACAAATTATAAACAGCTAGCGATTCTCCCGCCCATGTAGCGCGACTATGTACAACGCCCCACAGGCGGTTTGATCGTTACGCGACAGGCTTACTACGGTCATTACTATTAATATTACATTATCACCATTACTGTTACATTATTACAGTTTTCATCATAATACTTTAAGCCATTGGTATATATAATATATATATTATATATATATATATATATATATAAATTATATATTATATATATATATATATAATATATATATATATATTAAAATAAGTGTATTTGGCAACATTTTTTCTTTATACAAGTTTTGTTATAACTGTACAGACAATTCTTGTAGGACAAGTTCTTGGTTAATCCTTCAGAATTTTCGGGCCAATTTTTTTGGTGTCGGGGTGTAACTGGTGAAACAGTCCACCAAAGGTTTCAAATGGGATGACACGCGCACGAATACAGCGAGAACACTATACATAACGGATATTCATTTAGATGTCATTTTCAATGCGATTTGTTTGATGGAAAGCATCTAATGCTTTGAAACCAGCGGTAAGGTAACAAAACCCATTACATACATACATAGATAATAATAATTATAATAATAATAATACTGATATAATAATAATAATCCCAGCAAGAAAACTAGACCTAGTGTTGATTAACAAAAAAGAAAGAACTTGTCAACTGGTGGATTTTGCAGTTCCAGCAGATCACAGGGTGAAGCTAAAGGAAAATGAAAAAATAGATAAATACCTGGACCTTGCCAGAGAACTGAAAAATCGGCGTATTCTACAGCCCAAGCCGACATGACGGCTCATGTCTTTGAGATGAACAGAAATGGCGCTCCACCCCAGACACCGGAAACAATCTCCTTTGTGTAGTGCAAGTGAAAAGGAGATAGACTCCCCCGATGTCTGGCTGATACCGACTTTAAACCACTTCGACGATTTACTTTTTACCCCTATACAGAGGTACAGTCGGCGTATTCTACAGCCCAAGCCGACATGACGGCTTCATGTCTTTGGAAATGAACAGAAATTCCAAAGTAAAAAACAGAACCCAATAACCTTTTCGTACTATTAAACCTAAGAATTGTGAATGATTCTACATGAAAATCTTCATATCAGGAACACTGAAATGAGCAAAAACTGTTGGAGACATTTCTCACTTTAGCTTCAGTACTTTAATTCCCTTGTTGATTTCTTTTGTTAATTTAATAATTTTTAGTTGCATTCGATTTGTTTTGGTGTTGATATGTTATCTTGTGCAAACAGAAAAGTCATCGACAAATGATTAAATTTTAATTGTTTAATGATTCTATGCTGTTTTTCTCCTCCGCCATTTATGATTTGAATTACAAGAACTTTTCGGTAGGATTGTTTCACTGTTGAAGACATCGTAGATACAAAAATAAACACAGAAAGTAATTGTGGGTATGACAATAATTTTTGACAGTAGGCTGGTTGGCATATCAACCCTTATGGATTATTCAATGCCAAATCTTGGTGTATCAAAAAGTATCGATATTTTTAGTATTTTTTGTCACACTTTTTATTCTGAAAAAAAAATTAACGTTTCTTTCATTCTTCATTTCTATCTTGGTAAATACAGCTTTAAACTTGGTAGTTTTTTGACACACCTTGTATTCTGAAAAAATTAATGAATGAAACGTTATTTTTTTCAGAGTACAAGGTGTGTCAAAAAGTACAAACAATCTCGATATTGTCTTGACACACCTTGTATATCTTAAATAACTCGTAGACACAAGGAAGTAGCTGTACGACTCCTTGTCCCCTATCACACAAACCACCCGAGGGATATGAACAAGACATGCTGGACACCACTGGTGAAAAAAGACCGAACTCATAAGCGAAATACTCATATGAAAACCAGAACATGCAAATGCCAGTGCAGGCTGTCCAGCAAAGATCTACCTGGACTAGCTCTGCGCAGATACTAGATGCTGGTGATGAAGACGTCTCGAGGACAATGAATGATAGGGATGTTTGGCGAGAGATTGTTCTGGATATCCGTGCTACTAGCGTGACATGATATATATATATATATATATATATATATATATATATATATATATATTATTTTGATTTATCATCTGATGAGACGGAATTTTAGGGAGCTTTATTAAATCAACTTAGATTTATAAAGGCCCCAATTTTGGTCGAAATAAATTTATTATGGAATAACGCTGTTGAGTTTTCCTTCCTTTCAAAGATAAATATTCCTCTGTATATAATCTAAAAAAGTTTATTATACAATGAGCTTTCTTTAGTGATTTAAAGATTCACTGTATTTATACATACTGGATCATACAATAATAATACAGTGTATCTTAGAAATCACATATAGAATCATCCCTTACTACCAAGTGTTGGATACCTCACATGTATATATATATATATATATATATATATATATATATATATATATTATATATATATATATATGCGCACGCACTTGTGTGTCAGTGTGTATGAATGATATCAAGTATTTTCGCGATAGGATTCAACCAAAATTGGGAACCCAAACGTAAAGATTTTGCGTATATACGTATAAATATTAGTGCGTGTGTATATTTCCTTTTATATATACTGAGTATATTATAAATGAATATATGAAACATATAATAAATACATTTATTTCGGCTGCCTTTGCTTATTCAAATCTGATTTTCTAATGGAAAAAAATTTACATATGTTTATATTTAATAGGATTTACTCTTTTCAACGAATGTGTATTTCAAATTCGTTTCAGCATTTGTCTCTTAAAAGCGCCAACTCACAGACACGCAAACACTCGCAATTTTAAATAATCTCTTTAATCAATTACGTGCATTCACGTTTATGACGTTCAGATTTTCAAATTTTGTTTCCTTACTTGCAAATTATTAAATAAACCCGAAATATAAATTTTGTCCATTCGGACTGGAAAAGGCAAAGGTAACCGAAATACATTTATTTCTGATATATTTTTTTAAATACCCCCCCCCACACGCACATATATGTGATTTGTTTAAATTCATGTGTATTAATAAATTGGTAGAAATAATTTTGTTACGATTCTTGTGGCCATCCTATAGGCTTCTAGCAATAGCGCTGTCCAGCGGAGATCCTTTGTGTTAAGTAGAGCGCGATCCTTAGTGAAGAATCCTTTGGTTGTTCCTTGGTGCTCCTCAGTCTTGCAGGTCCTTCGTCAATGATTGCAAATGGATGTCTCTCAGTATCAGCGATAGTAGTTAACCAGCCACGTATTCGGGTGGTTGAATGGCTGTTGTTTAAACCAAGTGAGCTCGCTTAGTCTATAAGTTTAAGTGGTGTATTTCAGCACGGCTTATATCCACCAAATACTCCACCAGATTTTCATTAAATTCATGAGTATTAATCAATTAGAAGTAATGATTTTCATTATCATCATGTGTATAAATAAATACTAGTCGTTGACCCCCCAGCTATCTCCCTTTAGCATCTATAGGATAAAAGGGGTGTGTATTTGCCATAAGAGCAATTTCAAGAACACGATTGGGACAATCATATAGTTTATAGGGCTCCATACTCCATACTTTCTAGATATCATGATCAGCCGATTGATCAGCTGGGGCTTCTCCGACCGATCGCCTTAACCAAATAAGGACCGAAATGGGGTGTTGCACGTCAAGGGGCCATTTAGTAGCCGGGTCACTGACCGCTCAGCCACCACAATACTGTCTTTATGCATTATTGATCACCACGCAGGGCCAACAGGTATCCCTATTCCATCTATGAATCTGTTATATAGTAAGGTCACGTGAGTATTAGGAGGAGAGTCCGTCGTATAAGTACTTCAGGTGAATTCTGCACAGAGTAATCTGTGTGTTCTTAAATAGTGGTTTAGAACCATCGCCACTGTTCAGGTACGGGGGAGATGGGTCATTCCATTAAATCAGAATCAAATGCATCTGCTTAAATATTATTCGTATTTGATTGGATGCTGTACGGCAACCTCCCCTTCCCTCATCACACAAAACATTCAAATAGGACGAGCAAGACATGTTGGGAAATTCTGAAGTTCTCCTGTGGACTCCTACGCATAGACAGACCCAGTGCAGAACGACCACCAAAATACTACATTTATCAGTTTTGTGCGGACAGTGGATACCATCTAAAGGATGGTAGGGACGCATAAAGAGAGAGAGAGAGAGAGAGAGAGAGAGAGAGAGAGAGAGAGAGAGAGAGAGAGAGAGAGAGAGAGGAATCCGTGTTGTCAGCATACAATGATGATGTTTGATCCGTGTAATTAAAAAAATGTAATACGTCTGGTCTTCTGTTCTCGTACAAGCGTCGCCGGTAAGACCGTCACGGACAACCAGTTCTTCATCCCCTCTCCGAGAGAAACTGTCTTGGGTTTTATGACTCCTAGCCGGCCAAACCACTCCAACCACTCCAACCACTCCAAGAGTCGCCACTCACAACCTGGAGGTTGTGTATTCAATCTGTAACCTCGCAAGGCAATTCACTTTACCTCCCGCTACAAGGATGGTGATGATGTTGATAATGATGATGATGATGATGTATATTGTGCAAATACAAATATTTTAAAAAGGAATTGATTAAGTTTAACTTTAACATTATTTTGTCTATTCGACTATATAACTGTACTTAAAATTTGAGCAATCTCTGTATGAAAAATAACCTGTACACCATTAAATAAAGAGTCTATCGTATGAGGAACATAATATATAACCAGGGTCAAGAGGCGAATAATGGAGTGTGTACTCAAACAGAACTAAAACACTAAGATGAACAAACATCGTGAGTAGGATGTCGGAAACACGACCCAAACCGTCAAGCTACGAACGGAATTCGTCTAAAGTTCCACGTTGTCTGCAAGAACAAACGAGACTATTGATTTCCTCAGCAATGTGATTATCTTATAAACAAGAGAATAAGGACAGAAAACAAGAGAAGAAGGAATGACCAGAGAAATCTGTTCCATCATAGACTAACACGGAGGTAGGTCTGTGATTCAAAGGAATATATATATTATATATATATATATATATATATATATATATATATATATATATTCGAATTCTTTCTTTTAATACACAAATACATATACATCATCATAAACATCAGCATGGATGGGCTTCAAAAAAATATTTAAGACACCGTTCCATCATAGACTAATTCGGGGGTATGTCTGTAATTCAAAAGAACACACACACACACACACACACACATATATATATATATATATATATACTATAGTGAGAGATGGTCACTGTTTCAGCTTTTGCTGGAATGATGTACCAAAGGCAGTATTATTGGTAGGGTGCTCAATATAAAATAGAGCTGTTATATAATATAATAAGATAAATATATAAAGGTTTTACATATTTATTTATTAGGTGACAAAGGAACATTTGAAACATCTTCACCTGATGATTGCATCGCATGAAACCAATATGGTTGTGAATGTTCCTTTGTCAACTAATAAATAGATATGTAAAACCTTTATATATTTATCTTATTATATATATATATATATATATATATACTGATGCTCATAGGCACGCGTCCTGTGTCCCTGACGCACACAAATCTAAAAGGGTGCAGTAAAATCGTATCCATGCGTCCCAGTGTTTTTTTTCTCTTCCCTCGCCATTTCAAGCTAACTGTAAATACATTTCAATAGTTTCTTAGAAATAGGTAACAAGGTAGGGCTCAGACGGCTGTGGTTGGACCTATAATTTTTTTCGGGAACTCATTCAAAGCAGATATGTGCGTCCTAGAACGCACTAAATCCAAAAGATATCAGCATCACTATATATAGAGAGAGACCGTTCGGCTAGAAACCACAAGGTTCCTAGTTCGATACCGGTCCTCGCCAACTCAGCGTATGAGTAGCACAGGGATCTGTGCGGTAAAGTAGGAGCTGATGGTAGGTGTGGCGCTCCACCTCAGACGCCAAAACAATCTCCTTGGTCTAGCGCTATTGAAAAGGGGATAGACCCCCTCGCTGATTGGCTGATACCGACTTTAGACCGCCCCGACGACTTTACTTTTATATATATAAGTAAGTAAAGTCGACGGGGCGGCCTAAAGAGTCTATCCCCTTTTCAATAGCGCTAGACCAAGGAGATTGTTTTAGCATCTGAGGTGGATCGCCACACCTATCATCAGCTCCTTACTTTACCGGACAGATCCCTGTGCTACTCATACGCTGAGTTGGCGGGGTCCGGTATCGAACTAGGAACCTTGTGGTTTCTAGCCGAACGCTCTACCGACTGAGCTAACCCGGCCCAATATATATATATATATTCGCGTTCTCTCTTTTTATAAACATATATATATACATCATCATTAATATCAGCATGGATGAGCTTCAAAAACATTTAAGAGACCGTTCCACTCATACGGAGGTATGTCTGTAATTCAAAAGAACACACACACACACACACACACAAATATATATATATATATATATATATATATATATATATATATATATATACTCATTCATATCGTGTTCTTTTTTGTACACTTAATAATTTAATTTGTCATACATTTAAAAATTCAATAATTTATATACTTCAAAAATATTTAAGAGACCGTTTCCTGGTTGTTCCAGACCCACTTACGTCTGATAAGGTCTGCTGAGGATATAAATATTTTGCAAGTGAAGATCACTACCTTATATACTCATAAATGGCGCTTGGCATAATGGTTAGAGTCGTAGGAAATGGAATCGTCGACCCGAGTTCAAATCAGAGACGAAACTGTTTGCATTTCACATAGCGCTAATACCCTTAGGAAAGGTATGAATCCTACTCTCCCTCCAGCTATGGGTAAATAGTAGGTCAGACTGGGCTCTTTAACCTTGATTAGGCAACCTGTCTAGGAGAAGGTAAACCCTGAATTCAAACCTGTTAAACTCCGCTTAAGAAATTGACATTGTGTCGCATCCTGCTCGTGCGGAGGGGTTGGTAAACATATATATTCTCATAAATGAAGGACATTTTTTTGCCAATTTTTCACCTAAAAACACACACTTTTATACTCTCTCTCTCTCTCTCTCTCTCTCTCTCTCTCCCTCTCTCTCTCTTTCACTGTCTATTACTTTTCAGTCTGTTCATATTTCAGTCTATTCATATCTATGCCCATGTGTTCCTATCTATGTATTTTAATTATATCTCTATATCATATGTAATTCTGGTTTTGTCTATTTTATTCAGTTTACACTCAGTTTTTAAGACCAATTTTTCATCTAAAAAATAAGTGTTAATTACACGAGGTATTGTAGTGTAGTTATCTTGTTGCAGGTCGGGTGTCTATTCTGCGATCATAACTGAAATAACCTTGTATGTTTTGTTTGTTTGTTTATTGATTTTAACGGCATATCAACCCCTCTGGGGTTATGTCTTGCCTAACGGTTAGGAAGTTATACATATCATGTATTTATATTTATACTTTTTAGTAATTGGTTTTAACAATGTGTTAGCATTATTGGGGATTATGTTGTATGGTATTGATTTGTTTCATGTCTATATTCTATGGTATAATTTTATTTCCCTCAGAAAAGATAGAATATTCTCCATGTTGACATTTTCAAACAGATCTTTCATATTGTTTGCTTTAAAATAACGGTTTCTGATGTGAGCAAAATACCTCCATTCCATGAATAAGTGTTTAACTGTCAAAGGTGCTTAATCAAGCCCACTTTGTGAGAGCTGGAGACGAATTTAAGGAAGTATAGAAAGGAAGAGTTTATTGTAGATGCTGTTATTCCAATAAAAATGGATAAATACACTAAGGTCATCTCAGAAGGTTTACAGTTTAGGCTATTTGACAAGATAAATTCTTAATGACGGTTAAAAGCTGTGTCCTATATATATATATATAATATATATATATATATATATATACAAAGGACACAATCAATAACAATCCTGTATATATATATGTGCGTGTGTCTTTGTGTTTTGTTGAACTCAACGGACAATTCTTGTTGGACGAGCCTTTGTTCGATCCTTTCTAACTGTCTGGCCATCTTTTTAATATCCGGGTGAAATTGGTGTATGAATCCACCAAATGTTTTACCACGGGCGCTTTCTACACCAATTCCTACTGGATATTAAAAAAATGGCCAGACAATTAGAAAGGATTGAACAAAGACTCGTCCGACAATTGTCCGTTGAGTTCAACAAAATCTGTTTAAAAGAAAAATGCTGCCAATATATATATATATATATATTACCAAGTAATTGGTAATTTGCTTGAAGCATTGTTAAGTATGTTCGTCTCTGAAGATAAAGTGTTCTTGAAATCGATAAGACAAAAGACAACATCTTTTTGTTTTTATTTTTTATACGCATTGTAATTGCCTTGCAATTATTAATATTATATATATATATATATATATATATATATATATATATATATATATATATATTCTATTTAACCCATAGACAGTACACTAACAGTTACTACCACTCCGGGTCAGAGTGGACCCGGGAGTAATGGTGATGAAGGGGTACTCCACATTCCCCAGAGATTTAGAATTTGAATTTTCCACATCATATAGTTTAACTTCATACCCAGGACAATAAGACCCTCAGCCACCATCTTCAAACACATATTTGATAAAAAGGGTTATGGGTTTCCATAAGAGGAATAGGGTTGGGACAAGTATATAGCTGCTAGGGCTTGATGTGACAACCTGATTGATCGGAGAGTGCCTCTCCGACTGTCCGTCTAGTCTAAGTATGGGCTAAAATGGAGTGTTGCTTGTCAGACTATTCAGCCGCCATGATTCCATCCTTAAGCTCCATGGGTCGTCATTCACAGCCAACAGGTGGCTCCATTGGGGGGGGGGGATTTTACCTCTCTGAAGAGGTGCAGTCGGTGTATTCTTCTGACCCACAAGGCATCAAATATAAAGCATCCGTTGACAAAACTACAAGAAGGAATTTTTTTATATTACTTTCATCTTTGCAATATTGACTGGAAAATTATTCTATTTTGTTAAAAATTAACTCTCAGCAAATTTGAAGAAATAAAGTAAAAAAACCCAGAAAACAGAAAAAATAACAAAACAAAACAAAACAAAACAAAAAACCCAAAAAACCAAAACAAAAAAACATGGCTGCCGTATTTTAAGATGTCAATTTGATATTTGCCATAGTGTAAACATTGTGATTTACTGTCTAAATTCTCGCTTGAACACCAGAGTTAGGAAACGTTTTTCCTGATCGTTTGAGAATTCTTCGTAAAAGAACGAAAAATGTAATAATAATACGAAGAAGAAAAGGAAAATGTTGTATTAGTAGTAATAATAGAAGAATAAGAATTATCAGAAGAAATTGAAGGAAGAAGTGGAAGAATCATTTTGTTCTTTCTACTGTGAAGAACATTCTGTTTACAATTGGTCCTGTGCAAATCATCTGTCTTGGAGAATTTAAAGAAATATGTGCATGAATAGGCGACGGCTGGACAAAAGGAAAAAAAGGAAGGGAAGGGGAAGGAGGGGGAGGCATAGAAGGCGGGAAATTAGAAATGAATTATGAGAAACATGGGAAATAAAACAAAAAAAAACAAGAGAGAGAGAGAGAGAGAGAGAGAGTGAGTGAGTGAGTGAGTGAGTTAGAGAGAGAAAGAGAGGAGAGAGAGAGAGAGAGAGAGTGTATGTGTTGTGTGTGTGTGTGTGTGTGAGAGAGAGAGAGAGAGAGAGAGAGAGAGAGAGTTTAATGTTGAAATAAGCTAGAAAGAAGAGAAGGAAAGAAAAAAGGAAGGGTAAACATAAGAAATGAACTTATGAGAAACATGGGAAATAAAAACAAAAAAATCAGATAGATAGATAGATAGATAGATAGAGAGAGATATGTTGCAAGAAAGGAATTTGAGAAACATGGGAAATAAAAAGAGAGAGAGAGAGAGAGAGAGAGAGAGAGAGAGAGAGAGAGAGAGAGAGAGAGAGAGAGTGAGAGAGAACGCTTAATGTTGAAATACAAAATAAGGTTGGCATTTACTTTTGACGACAGAATATTACCAATGATAAAGTCAATAAAAACAGGGAAAACAAATAAAACAAAATACATAAGACAGAATAGTCACGTTTACCCAAATACACATACATACACGCAAATATGTGTGTATATATATATATATGTATGTGTGTATACATGTATGTGTGTGTGTGTGTGTGTGTGTTGTAAGCGATAAAAATGGAAATTAATCCAACAGATATGTTGAAAAGATAAATCGAAGAAAAATATATTTTGGTATGGATGAAATTTATTATATGCCGACCCGATCTCGATTATTTCCCTTATATTACTTGTCTTTCATTTAGAAATTAAAGCATTCTGCTCGGATGATAACCTATTGTTTACACGTTTTTTTTTCCTATTTGCTTACACATACAGTATTCTATTTATAATTATTATTAATATAAATTAATAATAATTCTAAATAGAATACTGTATGTGTAAGCAAATTTTGATCGAAACACGTGTCAGAATATAATAAATTTTATCCATACCAATATATATATCTATATGGTGGAGATGTGAGGAACAAAAGAACAAAACTCAGACCAAAGTGTGTAGGATATATTTCGCTAGAGCTTTGAGCTCGGCATCGTCAGTCGTTCAATCATCATCAGAGCTCAAAGCTCTAGCGAAATATATCCTACACACTTTTGTCTGAGTTTTGTTCTTTTGTTCCTCATATCTCCACCAAATTCTGTCGGATTCATTCCAATCCTCTTTCCATGTATATATATATATATATATATATTTATATATATACCAAACTTATTGGTAAATCCTCGCGGTGAGAAAGAACCCAGCAAATAGTTTGATTGTAAAAATATACTACCAAACATCAACCGAGGAGAAAATTTTTTGGAAAAAAGAAAAGACCAAGATAATCGTACCCACAAAAAAATAATCTATTATTATAATATTTTGGCCAAAAAAAACAACAATTTATACATAAAACAATACAAACCATCCTTAAACAAAATTAATTTCAAATGCAGTACACACACAAAATGCCTATAACACCTTTCTCATCAATTCTTCTCCTTCCAGCCTCAACATTAATATAATTAAAAAAAACAAAAAACAAAAAAAAACTGGAACACATCACCCCTGATGATGGCACTTCGAAGTGCCGAAAGTACTCGGGACCTGAACTTTGGTGGACTTATCCACGAATTCCACCCAAATATTAAAAAGTTGGCCAGAAAACTCGAAAACATCAAAAATAAAATTGTTAAACAGATGTGTCTTTTGTTTAATTTTACACACACACACACACACACACACACACACACACAATATATATATATATATATATATATAATGGACCCTCCCGTCGATTTTCGACGTATGAGGGCTCATACACACAATGAACATCCACACAGGGATTTGTTTATAGTGGTGAAGGCTTGATGTTGGACCATCCACACTTTTTGGCACAGTCGATAGGAAAGAATTGGTGCATCAAAGGTTGTCACAAACCCAATCAATGACCGACCTCAGGAATTTTGAATTCAGAGTTATCCCTCTCCTAGACTGGTTACCTACCCAAGGCTGAAGAGCCCAGTCAGCCCTACTATTTAACCCATAACTGGAGGAAGAATATATGGATTCATACCTTTCCCTAGGGTATTAGCGCTATGTGAAATGCCAACAGTTTCGTCTAGGAATTGAACTCGAATATATATATATATATATATCAACAGAAGACAACCTTATTATATTTCTAACGTCCATCTAATAAAAGTATTATATATCTTCCACACACCCCATATATATATATATATATATATATATATATATATATATATATATATATATATATGAAAGGTAAAATGGATATGAATCCGACAATATATGTAGAAAGTTTTGTAGAAAAAAAAAACAAGATGTTTAAAGTTTTGCTGACAGAAATCTGTTTCCACCATATGAGGTCTTTATCAAAGCAACATTGTAAACGTCTTTCCGTTTACAATGTTGCTTTGATAAAGACCTCATATGGTCGAAACAGATTTCTGTCAGCAAAACTTTAAACATCCTGTTGTTTTTTTTCTACAAAACATTCTACACACACACACACACACACACACACACACACATATATATATATATATATATATATATATATATATATATATATATATATATATATATATATCGTAAGAAAAATGTTCTACTTGAAAATAAATCGAAACTTATAAACAAGTGAAAGAAAAACGTAGATAAGAAGAAATACAATAAAAGAATCAACCAATTTTATTTATTTATTTATTTATTTTCTATTTATTTATTTATTTATCTTTATTTCAAGCAACAATTTCTCTGTCGTCGGCTTAAATTTGTCAGTTCGGCACATATGGAATCTGATACTAACACCAACCTCTCTCCCTCTCTCGCTTCTCTCTCTCTCTCACACTCTCGCTTCTCTCTCTCCCCCTCTCTCTCTCGCTTCTCTCTCTCTCTCTTTCTCTTGTTATTGTTGCTAATGATAACAACTTTACTATTATCACCAAACCTATAAGGCAATATTATCATATTATTTATATCTTATTCTCTACGTGATTATCTGTTGTCAAGATGTTTGTTGTACTTTTTCTTATCCTTCCTCGTCATATATTTGCTATTGCCATCACCAAAGAACGTTTATATACGCCATAATCATTCATCGAAGTTTGTGTCTTTATTTTTTCATTCATATATTGAAATGTTGTTCCCGCCTCTTTTGATCTGAGCAGTTTTTTTTTCTTTTATTAATGTAGAAATGTTTCTCCCATGACAATTTTATGTTGGAAAACCTTTGAAATAAAACTATTTCGCTTTGACGAATTGCTAAAGAAAAGATCAAAACATTACATCTGCAATTTATCCCTTTGCGCTGAACCTCTTAATCCAACATTATAATTTCTTTTCTTTCTTTCTTCTTTCTTTCTTTCTTTTTCTTTCTTTCTTCTTTCTTTCTTCTTCTTCTTCTTCTTCTTCTTCTTCTTCTTCTTCTTCGTCATTCTTCTTTGCTTGTTCGGTTGTTGGTTTGTCTTCTTCTTCTTCTTCTTCTTCTTCTTCTTCTTCTTCTTCTTCTTCTTCTTCTTCTTCTTCTTCTTCTTCTTCTTCTTCTTCTTCTTCTTTGTACATTCTTCTTTGCTTGTTCGTTGTTTTGTTTGTTTCTTCTTCTTCTTCTTCTTCTTCTTCTTCTTCTTCTTCTTCTTCTTCTTCTTCTTCTTCTTTGTTTGGTTGTTTGTTCTTCTTCTTCTTCTTCTTCTTCTTCTTCTTCTTCTTCTTCTTCTCTCTTCTTCTTCTTCTTCTTATTATTATTATTATTATTATTTACTCCTTTTGAGTTTTCACATCAGCATTAGCTGATTGTCTTTCACTGGAGTCTGAGTGACAGCAAGTCTCCTCAGGTCTCCAGGACTCTTCTAAGTATTCTGGCAGATTGCAGCAGTGCAGTGTTCTGAATGGTTTCAATCCTTCCTCTGATTTCCAAACTTTCCAAACCCTTTTCTATATCCTTTTGGGACTGTTGCAAGTGCACCAACCACAATTGGTATCACTTTCACTTTCATATTCCATATTATTATTATTATTATTATTATTATTATTATTATTATTATTATTATTATTATTCTACGATGTTCGTATTCTTCTTATCTGTCAATGTTCTTTTCTTTCTTCCTTTTCTTTCTTCCTTTTTTCCCTTCTTTCTCTCTCAATTCGTACCTCACTTTCTTTTCGTATTTTTCTTTTTTTCTTTCTGTTCTTATTTTTTCTTTCTTCCTTTCTTTCTTTCCCTATTCCTTCTTTTCTTTCCTTTCTTTTTATTCATTTTCTTTCTTTTTTCTTTCATTTTAGCTTTTTTCTTTCTTTCTCTTGTTCCTTATTCTTTCCTCACTTTTAAAATTTCTTTTCTTTCTTTTAATTTCTTTTCTTTATTTTCTTTACTTTCTTTCTTTCTTCTTTTCTTCATTTGTTCCTTTCTTTCCATCTTACCCTATTGCTTCCTCAGTTTCTTTTCTTAATTGTACTTTCTTTATTGCATTTTTCTATCTTTCTTACAGTTTTCACTCTTTCTTTCTTTCTTTCTTTCTTTCTTTCTTTCTTTCTTTCTTTCCTTTCTTTTCCTTCTTTTCTTTAACTATTTTCTTCTCACTTTCTTTCTTTTCATTTCTTTTCTTCTTCTTTCTTTCTTTCTTTCTTTCTTTCTTTCTTTTTTATAACTTTCTATTTTTTTTCTTACTTTATTTTTCACTTTCATTCTTTCTTCCTTCGTCACTTTCATTATTTTCTTTCTTTCCCATTTCTTATCTTTATTCTTTCTTTGATTAATTTAAATTTATTCTTTCTTTCTATCTTACCTTATTGCTTCCTCCCTTTCTTTCTTTCTTTCTTTCTTTCTTTCTTTCTTTGTCTATATGATTTTAACTTTCTTTCCATCTCTCTTTTCGGTCTCCTCCCTCGTTCTGATTATCTGCCTTTCTTTCTTTCTTTCTTTCTTTCTTTCTTTCTTTCTTTCTTTCTTTCACTTTATCATTGTAAATCTTTTATTTTCTCTTTCATGTCTCATAACAGAAATAATTCAAATTTTCACTTTTTGTTTCTTTTCCAACTTTCAATAAATAATGAATGAATGAATTGTCCAGTGATATTTTCTGTTTATCAACTATCGATGGAATTTCACAGAAAATACATTGAATAAATTTTCTTAACTCAACACTTAAACATAAATAAATAAAAGAAACTAATGCTCGTTTATTCAAAGATATGTAAATACTCAAGTGAAGACAGATGTCTGCATATGTCCGTCTACTTCTGATTTAATATTAACTCATCGGTTAAATCGAACTAAACGAACATAAATTCAACCATCGTATATCACCCCACCGAAAGAAAAAATACGAAAAATAAGAGAATTAACCGGATTTCATGAAATTTTCAGTGTTGATATATTAATGAATAAAAGATATAATGCATCAGTTATTTTATTTAAAAACTTTTACATTTTTTCAGGTCAGTTAACTTTGAACCACGTATCATTGAGAATCTGTGACACGCCTCAAAGACCCGTGGTTCAAAGTTAACTGACCTGAAAAAATGTAAAGGTTTTAAAATAAAATAACTGGTGCATTATATCTTTTATCCATTAATATATCAACACTGAAAATTTCATTAAATTCGGTTAATTCCCTAATTTTTGGTATTTTTTCTTTCGGCGGGGTGACATACGATGGTGGAATTTAGGTCCGTTAAGTTCGATTTCACCATTATTTTTATTTAAAAACAACTTGATCCACACACAAAATGAATTGAAAGGAAAAAAGACATGAAATAAAATAATGCTCGTTTATTCAAAGATATGCAAATACTTAAGTGAAGACAGATATCTGCATGTCCGTCTACTTCTGATTTAATATTAACTCATCTATATCTTGATACTCGTGTTCCTTAAAAGTATTGTTACATAATTATTAGATTCCTAATATTTATGTACAGTAGTGTAGAAACCAAAATGGCTATTATAAGTTCAGCCAGTGGCCTTGAAGGATTAAATGACAAGGCTTGACCTCAGTCCTGATCCTTCCGGTGGATACCGTGAGAATCGGTGGAGAAGACCCTCTTCCGATTTAGATTAGAAATAGATTTTAGTCAGATCGGCCAAAGCCACGACGGTGGTAAGTCGTGTTATGCACGGTGCCGATTCAATCTGCGCAGGTAGTCTGGTGGGGATTTCAGAATAAAATATGATCTAAGTTAAATCGAAGTCTTGTGTTATTATCTAAAAACTACCAATGACACAGGGCCTCTGATAAAGAGAAATCCCCAATGGAAGTCCAGACACGAAGTCCCCAAGACGAAGTCCAGACGCTAGAAGAGTCGCTAGAAGAATAGAAGTAAAAAAGTAAGGAAAGAGAGTATACAACAGTATGACTATTATCATCTGGTAACACCCTTTGATCAAAAATAAAACCGTCTAAATCATCCAAGATGAAATGCAAAAATGTAAATCCTGATTTTCTGGTGTTACATATCCGCCGAATTCTTATTTCTTATGAGTGTCGTCACCTCGTACAAATAATGGACCATTCCGTTTTTATTATAAAGAAAGAAATGGAAGAAAAAAAGACATGCTACACAGAAAAATGTTATAAGAAAATAGAAAGAAAGAAAGATAGTGTGAGTGGGTAAGCACGTGGAAGCGATAATGCTAATCTGTTTTAATTGGACATAATGAAAATATGAAAAGAAGGAAAGAAAGAAGAAAAGAGTGATAGAGAGTTAAATTCAGATTATTATACGCTATACATATTGAACAATTTTCAATAGCTCTTAAGTAAACATATCAAACGTTGTATTAATTGAATTATCATACTCTGGTATATCCACAGGTCCTGCTAGTCATCTATATTTTCTGAAAGGGAAGTTCACATGGCCTAGTGGCTAATGTGTTTAACTACGACATTGTTGTAAACAAGTTCGAACTCCAGTCGTACTATTTCGGATTTTCCCCTCCCCCATTTTCAGCTATGGTTTAAATAGTATAAAAAGTAACTCTATTGTTCTTCTACAATGATGGCTTTGGCATTAACCAACCCACGAAAGTTGATATGCCATTAAACCAAGAAACCAAACCAGACTTATATTTACTCAAGTATCACATGATCTCCAATACGATGAGAAGTCTTTTTTTTGTGGTTTAGCCACAAAAAAAGACTTCTCATCGTATTTGAGATACATGATATGTAATCAGTAATATAGTTTATACTCTTATGTCAGACAAAACACATATACAGCCACGAGGCATATTAAATAAATTAGGGACATTTAAAAAAAAAAAAAAATAAATTATTTTCTCACAAATCTTTTCCAAACTTTAAAAATTAAAAATTACATCTAAATTTAGAGTAAAAGGTGTCAATCGTTGGTTTGAATTTTCATAAAATCCAAAATAATAAAGATTGTAAGGCGTGTGGTCTAATGGTTAGACTCGTAGGAAATAGACTCGTCGATCCGAGTTCAATTCCTGGACGAAGCTGTTTGCATTTCACATGGCGCTAATACCCTTGGGAAAGGTATTGAATCTAATTCTCTCTTCAGCTATGGGTAAATAGCCGGGAAGACTCTTTAACTATGGCTAATTAACCAGTCTAGGAGAAGGAAAACTGAATTAAAACCTGTTAAACACTTAATAAACTAACCTTGTATCAGATCCTGCTTGTGTGGAGGGGTTGGTAAATATACATTCAGTACGATTGAATGTTTGTCATAAAAATACATTGAAAACGTTACAAAATTTTACACGGTAGTATAATGCAATAACACAATAATGTTTACAATGATTTGTAATATAAAATCTATTTCATTATAGACGAGTAAATATGGTAGGATTTATCTACCTCTACCACGGTGGTAAGATGTGAGACAAGGTCGGTTTAACGTGGGGGGCCTTCCCAGAAAGTGACTCTCCTGAGTTGGCGGCGACAAAAATTGTCCTCGACACTTGTTTAAATGAGGCGCCCCAAGCATCAGACGAAAAACCTGACCCTTACCCTTTTAGACGTGGGGGCAGGTGTTGCCTGAAGAAATGGACTTCTAAGTCTAAACATTATTTCTATCCACACACACACACACACACACGCATATAATATATATATATATACACATATATACACACACGCATGTATATAGATATACAGTTATATGAATATATATGCGCATATATATACATGTAAACGCACATATATGTGTATACACACAGATATATATATACATATACATACGCACACGCATGTTTATAGATACACACATACATATATATATATGCACATATATATAAATACACACATATATATACTCACACTTACACATATATATATATGTGCACACACACACCCATATATATACACCCACCTATATATATATATATATATATATATATATATATATTATGTGTGTGTGTGTGTGTGTGTGTGTTTGTGTGTGTGTGTGTGTGCGCGTGTGTGTAATAAAAGTTTGCTGAATCAGTTTTTGGCTTTGGAGCTTCCAAATTTGTGAAGATTAGTTCCTCACTTAAAACATAAAGAATAATATAATTTTGATTTTTCGGACTTTTGTTCTCATCTTTCTAATCGTATGTAAAGACACAAATTTTTGACCGCTATGTCCTCCCGCCTTCCTCGGGTGTTCCCTGCATAGCAATAAACCAACCAGCGAAATAATTTTGAATAGTTTGACCTTTGATCAAACAAGACGTTGAAGAACTTTAAAAGTTGTGTTTTTACATACCACAATACAGATAAGGACAACAGTCCGAGAAATTAAAATTATACGCATCAAGCCTCATCTTAAAAAGAATCATATTTAAGACTAGCAGAGCTTTTCATGGGATTTTAAAAAGATGGATTCATGCCTTTTAAAGAGCATTAGCGCAGAAGTAAAAGGCAAAGAGTTTCGTCCAGGATTTGAACCCGGGCCCTCATGTTCATTTCCTAAGACCGTTACGCTACGAGCGCCTAAGTGAATGGTGGTAATTTTCGGCAGGTCTTAGTAAATGCAAATCAAATCATCATATGATATTCGATTTCATAACAGCGAAACGACAGCCACGACACACACACAACACACACACACACACACACACACATATATATATATATATATATATATATATATATATATATATATATCATCATCAAGTTGCGCTGTTGGCACGGATATCCATGACAATCTCTCTCCATCCGTCCCTATCGCTCATCATTCTCGGGAGGTCCTCTATGCAGCATCCTGTATCCGCACAGAGCTGATCAACGTACGTCTTTGCTGGTCAGCCCACACTGGCGTGCCCATGTGCTGACTTCCACTGGAGGACATCGCTTATGAGTTCGTCCTTGCTTCTCCAGCAGTGTCCCGCGTGTCTGTCCGTCTTACTCGGATGATTTTGGTGATATGTGGCAGGTGGCCGTACAGCTGTTTTCTCGTGGGTGCTGTTTCCACGTCTTGTTCAGGATCACCTGCAGCATTCTTGTGCAGCTCCCATCTAGTTTATTCTCCAGTCGCTTCGTTAGGGTCCAGGTGGTGCAGCCATACAGCAGCACTGACACGACAACGGCCTGGAAGAACTATCTCTTTAACTTGTTTGTGAGATTGGATTTCCATATGACCGATAATTTATTTATAGCGGCCCATGCCTTTCCATATACGTGCATTAACGTCGTTTTCTGTGGAGGAGATGTTACTGCCTAAGTATCTAAATTGTTCTACAGAGTTTAGGAGTTTGCCATCGATGGTTGAGATGTCGCTTTTGTTTTGAAAGACATGACTCAGTTTTATCAGAGTTTACGGATAGGCCACATTTCGTGCTGCCTTTTCTAGGCTGTGTAGTAAAGGATTCCGCTTGTGCAGGTGTATTTGCGAGTAGTGCTAGGTCATCAGCATAGTCCGCATCCGTAATAAGTATGTGCGGGATATCACCTTAGTGATATATATATATATATATATATATATATATATATATGTTTAAGTTAATGGTCGAATGTATTTACCTATCCTCTCCGCCACGGGTGGGATTCCACTCAGAATAAATTTTTCAGTGGAATGTTGCTGGTTTTGAATTCAGAATTCTTCTTCTCCTAGACAGGTTGCCAACCAAGTTTATAAGCTCTGGCTTCCCTATTATTTACCCATAGGTGGTGGTGGTGGTGGTGAATAACAGATGGATTCGTGCCTTTCTCAAGGGGTTTAGAAGTGAACAGTTTATTGGATTATCGTTTGTATAATATGTACGAAAAATCACTACTTTTACTTATGGACTTACCCAAATAGCAACAGTAGGCACTTCCGGTCAAAATTAGCCCATAAGAAACGATCCAGACGGCATTTAAGTTCGTTGGTATTTGTCCTGAAATCAATTACAAATTAAAATTTCTGAAATCAAGACCTACAGGTGATGCAACATACTTTCTGCTACAAGGAATATCTATAATTCAAATAATATTACAGTCTACTTGCCACAAGGAACTGAACTGGGTATTTACTAACAGTGAAACTAAACGTATAAGATGATGACCAAAATCGTAACACAGCTTTGTCTAGGATTAGAATAATATTTTACGTATAAATAGCATTAGATGTTGGAAATTTTCGAAGAAGCCTAACCCTAACACTAATACTAAGACAAACTCAAGCGTCTCAAATATTTCAGGTATGTTAGTGAAATGTAATGAAATATAAAGCTTTTTATACGTAATCTAAAGATATTATCTCTTGCGCGCTATTGTGCATTTGTACCAATTTTTCAGCGGAATATTTCTGGTTTTGAATTCAGAATCGTTCTTCTCTTTTGCCAAGAGCTGAGGCTTCCCTATTATTTTCCATAGATAAAGTGAACAGCTTCATCCAGATTTGAACCCGGGTCCTCATGTCCATTTCCTAAGACCGTTACGCCACGAGCGCCTAGGAGAATAGTGGTAATTTTCGACTGGTCTTAGTAAATGCAAATCAGATCCTCATATGATATTCGATTTCATAACGGCAAATCGCAGCTTCTAACGACGGCGCCCTCGCCCGCACAGTGTGTTATGATCATATTGCGAATTGTGTCAATTTTCTAAACTGCTTTTTCCCCCTCCCCGCCACTTTGCCCTACTCGAATCAATTATTTGCATTGATTTTCTTACCTGTGGGACGACCAGAAGGGGGTTGTTGGCGCCCGTCGTGTTAGCGCCCTGCCATTGCGATAACTGCATCAGTTATTTGAATTAGATGCTTCGTATGTCGGACTAACTTCACATTGCACGTCCGAATGACGTCCTGTCCTCGTTAAAGTCAGATGTAGTTAGCGACGTCTTTATTGAAGGCCCTGGCCTCTCCTCAAAATTAGCAGAATACCGACTCCGCACAAAATCAAGCTCTCCTATCACAAGTCAGAAATTCGTTGTAATAAATTTAGAAAATGGGGCGCCTTTCCTAAGAATGATGATTATCAGGTTAATCTTGTTAGCCCTTTTGGCATTTTGTGCATTCACTGCTCACTGGTTACACTAGAGTTCTCTATTGGTAAAAGAGTTAAGCTAAGTAAATATGTCAATAGAGGCCACTTGACATAGTGCAACAGTAAGCAACACATATCGAAAAACTGTTTAATTAGTGTTTCGTACCAGTCGAAACTAGTCGTCTTTCACTGGAGTCTGAGCAACAGGAAGTCTTCTCAGGTCGATAGCATGGAGACAATGTTGAAAATTGTTTTGAAAATTAAATATTCTATTAAGTTGAATTTTTAAAAATCCTTTATTGTTGAAATATGTCTTCTTATTTTAATAATATGTTGGAAAAATAATTATAAATGCAGATATATATGCACATGCACTTGTGTACATATGTGTATGTGTGTGTGTGTGTGTGTGTGTGTGTGTGAGAGAGAGAGAGAGAGAGAGAGAGAGAGAGAGAGAGAGGGTGTGAGTGAGTGTGTGTGTGTGTATGTAAAAATCTTTATTGTTGAAATATCTGTCATCACTTATTCAATAATAGAGTTGGAAAAATAATTATAAATGCAGATATATATGCACATACGCTTGTGTACATATGTGTATGTGTGTGTGTGTGTGTGTGTGTGTGTGTGTGTGTGTGGAAAGAGATAGAAGATAGATAGAGAGAGAGAGAGAGAGAGAAAGAGAGAAAGAGAGGGGGTGAGTGAGTGTGTGTGAGTGTGAGGGAAAGAGTGCATGTGTATGTGAGAAATAGAGAGAGACAGTGTGTGTGGGGGGGATGTGCATTTTGTGTGAATGAGACAGAGTGTTTATATATGTGTGAGAGGGAGAGAATATGTATGTGTATGTGTGTGAGTATTCTAGACGATTTTATCAATGCTGTGGTCTAAATGGTCTCCATTTCACCCCTAATGTCCATTTTCACCAATCTATTTTTCCAGCAAATTTTTTTCTAGATTAGGTTTATATTTGTATTATTTGTTATAATTTCATTTATCTTAAATAGGACAGGATGTAATCTAAAAAAATCAATTTCATTGAAGTCTAAGTGACAGCAAGTCTCTACAGGTCTCCTGGACTCCTGTGAGTATTGTAACCGATTTTAACAATGGGGTGGACTGAATGTTTCGATTCTTCCTCTGATTTCCATTCCTTCTAGTCTCTTTTCTCAATCCTTTAAGCACCATTTTTGTTTTCTAGATTTTGTTGTTTTACAGTTTGTCCTTAAGTATTCATTAATATTACTTGTAGCTGAAATTATGGTTCCTTTTCTCATTTTTGTGAATTCCTCGACTCCCTCAATCCTTTAAAAAGAATTTTGATTCAGTCTTTCTACTTCTTTGATTACAAGATTACGGATTTCATGTGATTGATAAAAAGAAACAAAAAAGAAAAGAAGACTTACATCTCTTTTATAAGGGTTCCTCAGCTGGACACCAATGGTTATATTTAAGTGGAATGTTTTTTTAGAGTCTTCTTGAAACTAGTATGTTTACATGTTTCTTCTTTCTTAGCTAATGTATCGTTTTCAAATCTTCTGAATTAACAGCATTCTATTCATGTTTACAAGGAATGCGGAAATTTGTCTATTTAATGATGTCTGCACTCTATTCTTGTAGAAATACAGGGTAGACATTAATGGTGTTAAATATAAATGGATATATAGATATATAGTATAATATAAATATAAATACCGGATTCGAAAAGAGTCCAATGGGGGTTCCAAATTGTGGCAGCTCGGAAGTCTTACTCATATCGTTTTGATTTCAAAAGAACTCTCGAATTCGTTGATGGGGGTCATGTCATGATTGACAACGATCCCCACAAGTTAATCAAGTTTATATTCAGGGGCATGAGAGTGTTTGAGTTACTCATCAAGTAGGTAGCGCATAAAACCCTCAATAGTGGCAAATCCATTTCCTTCTTTTTTTTTACACAATGTCTTCTAATCGATTTCTCTGAGTTCCTACCTTGTACATTTTGTGCATTCTGTGTTCACTGGTTACCCTAGGTTTGAAAAGAGTATGTAAGAAAGCCGAGAAGAATCAAGACCATACAAACAACAGCATTTTTAAAATCAGCTAGAATACTCAGAAATGTCCTGGAAACCTGAGGAGACTTGCTGTCTCCTCCAGAGAACCACCGGTTAAGGCAAGTGTGAAAATCTCTAATGGAGCAAAATACTACTACTACTACTACTACTACTACTAACTATAAAAATAACAATCGCCTTATCACAGCCAGAAGACCAGACCTAATTTTGATTAACAAAAAAAAAAAAAAAAAAAAAAGAAAAATTGTCAACTAGTAGATTTTGCAGTTCCAGTAGGGTAAAGATGAAGGAAAACGAAAAGATAAATAAATACCTGGACCTTACCAGAGAATTGAAAAAGCTGTGGAATATGAGGGTCAAAGTGATACCAATTGGAGTAGGTGCACTAGGAACGGTCCCCAAAAGCTTGTAAATCAGAGGAAGAATTGAGACTACACAGACCACTGCATTGCTATAATCGACCAGAATACCCAGAAGAGTCCTGAAAACACGAGGAGAATTGCTGTCACGTGGGCTCTAGCGAAATACCATCAACTAAATCTGGTGTGAAAAACTCTCAATAATAATAATAATAATAATAATAATAATAATAATAATAATCTGGGACTTTGAAATAAAAACGGATCACCTTATCCCAGCAAGAAAACCAGACCTAGTGTTGATAAACAAAAAAGAAAGAACTTGTCAACTGGTGATTGTGCAGTGCCAGCAGATCAGAGGGAGAAGCTAAAGGAAAATGAAAAAATGGACAAATATCTGGACCGTGCCAGAGAACTGAAAAAGTTATGGAATATGAAAGTGAAAGTGATACCAATTGTGGTTGGTGCACTTGGAACAGTCCCAAAAGGATTAGAAAAGGGTTTGGAAAGTTTGGATATCAGAGGAAGGATTGAAACCATTCAGAACACTGCACTGCTGCAATCTGCCAGAATACTCAGAAGAGTCCTGGAGACCTGAGGAGACTTACTGTCACTCAGACTCCAGTGAAAGTCTATCAGCTAATGCGGATGTGAAAACTCAAAAGGAGTAAATAATAATAATAATAATAATAATAATAATAATAATAATAATAATAATAGTTACTGGAATCCCGTTAAAAGTAATTCTTACCTTGAGAGCATAGATTCTTCTTTCAGATGTGTATTTTCATTGTACTAAGAAGGTGTACGCTGCGATGTCTGCGAAAAAAAAAAAAAAAGCAACAAAAAAAAATCAGGTGCTTTTTTTGGAAAAAACGACATTAATGTCTTTTTTGCCTTTGTTGTAATACGACGTCAATATTGTGGCTATTAGTGAGCTAATTCTAGAATAGCAAACAAAATGTTACATTTTAGGCACGATTTATTCAGTGTCAGCAAACACTTTTAGAAATGATATTTACCAAAGTTATTTCATTTAGCCTAAGATCACAATTACAAGCAACCCACAGGGAATAAAACACATTAAAGCTGTAATAGTCTACGAGACTCGTTTGTTAAAGGTCTTTTTTATAGAATGTATCTTCTGCAATGGCGGTTCGTGACACTGGAACTGTGGAGTCGACAATTCCATATTCAGCTAGTTTTTTGTCTTCTAGGAATGAGATTTTGACCGTTAACATTAAGATTAAAGATTATTGATAATAGTTTTTTTTTGTAATGGAATCGTCCATATTACCCGCTCTTTTTCAAATCTTTATATATATCTATAATATAAACATAATATAAAATATAATATAATACAATATAAATCTATATATTTATATTCTATAGATTGGTTCCTGTGGTGTAATGTTATCATCAGAAGAAATGGACAATGACGACACGAGTTCAAATACTGAAAGAGGATGGATGCATTTCAAGTAGCGTCAATAAAATCAGATATCCTCATCATCATCATCATCATCTGTTGATATTAAGTTTAAGGATTATTGATAACTACCAGGACCATGGTTATTGTTTTGCATCTGAGGTGGAGCGCCACACCTATCATCAACTCAGCACTTTACTGCACAGATCCTATGCTACTCTTGCGCTGAGTTGGCAAAGGCCAGTACTTATTTTAAACCAGTCATTGGCAAACTGCAACCTGTAGCGCATTCAGATTGGTTAACCTCAGCCTTAATTTTTTTTAGCAAAGATATTTTTTTACCAAATATAGAACCCCCCCCAACTTTTTCCTATTTCTAAGGCAGGTACTTACACATAAAATCTTCTGCAGTGAAAATGGTTGAGTACCATCAACATAAAATTATCTTGCATTTTTTAAACACTTTATTTCTTGTCACTATAAATTGGTACCTGTGGTGTAACGGTTAACATCAGAAGAAATGGACAATGGCGGCACGAGTTCAAATCCAAGTAGCGTCAATAAAATCAAATATCATCTTCACAGTCTGTTGACATTAAGTTTAAGGATTATTGATAATTACTAGGACCATGGGTATTGTTTCGTATCTGAGATAGAACACCACACCTACCATCAACCAAAGAAAAAAATTTTTTTTTCCTATTTTTAAGGCAGATATTTACACATTAGATCTTCTGTAGTGAAATTGGTTCAGGTACCATCAAGATAAAATTATCTTGCATTTTTTTATTAGTGCGACTTGCCTCCTGATAAGCAATGTCTCATCATGGGGCCCACTTCTCAAAAAATATTGTCCATCACTGTTCTAAATAATCAAACTAAGATGAGATTTTTCTAGGCCTGTTTTTTTTTATCATCCTGTATATATATATATATATATATATATATAAATATGGTGACCAAAAAAACAAAACAAACAAAAAACAAAAAAACAGGCCTGACTTAAAAAAGGTCTGTTTTTTTGGATCACCCTGTATTTCTTTAGTAGCAGGGTCTGTGGATATACCACAGTATGATAACTTGATTCTTGCAACGTTTGATTAGTTTACTCATGATCTATTGCGAAATAGTTCAATATGTAACAATTATTATAATCTTGATTTAACTCTCTCTCTCTCTCTCTTTCTCTCTCTCTCTCACTCTTTCTCTCCTCATTTTCTCCCTATTAATGTTTTTTATATTTAGAAAGTACCGTTAAATAAATACATCACAAAAATAAACGTAAAATCAGATATTAAAATTATGAAATATACTAACTTGTAAATAAAACCCATTTCATTTAATTTGTAACTGCGTTACAAAAATCTTATTAAAAAGAAAAACAAAGCAAAAAAAAAAAAAAATGACGTCCCACAATAAGAGTGTCGGTAAAAAAAGGTAGCGGAAAAGTAACAGCAACAGCAACAACAACAACAACACTATTCAAGGTGAGAAGCAAATATTCTTGCTCAAATCCGCGGAAAAAAGTAGGTTTACGTCTTTTCTTTTTGTTGCGATGAAAACTGAAGATTGTGTTTTTTGATAGGGAATAGTTTTTTTCAGGGTTTTAGATGCTAATCTGGTGAATATTGAGTCAGCATTTTCCAACGAAGGAGAAAGATAAAACAACACACAACAGAGAAAAAGTGATCTTACTTAAGATAATCGGTGAGTAAACCCCATCATTATTGATCTACTAATGACACACAAGTTAGTTGCCAATAAATAACAATAAATGTACTCTTAGGGAAACTGAATCCGTCTTTCGTAAACAACTTAGTTTCATAAAAAAAAGTTGTAGCGTTGTGGCTCAGATCAGCAACTGGTTGGCTTGCAGATGCAGTTCATTAGATCATCGCTTTTGGTTGGATTACAGAATCAGACGAAATGGCCGATTTCGTCTAGAAAATTCGCGCTGTGAAGAAAACACATTGGACGACAAATCATAGTGAACTTACAGGACCTGTGAATAGACCACAATATGATAATTTAAGTACTACAACGTTTGTTATGTTTACTTAAGAGCTATTGTAAAATAGTTCAGTATGTAAAAAGTATAAGAATCATGTTCTAACCCTCTCTCACGCTTTTTTCTTTCTTTCCTTCATTTCTTCTTTCCATTATGTTCGATTGAAACAGATCACGCATTCTCTCTATCTTTCCCCTACTTCATTCTTTCTTTCTTTCTTTCTTTCTTTCTTTCTTATTCTATTTTTCTGTGTGGTATTCTTTTCTTCCCTTTTTTATAATAAAAACAGAACGGTCCATTATTTAGCTGAGGTGACGACACTCATCAAAAATAAGATTTCGGCGGGTAAGCAACACTAGATAACCAGGAATTACATTTTTGCACGAGCAGGATGCGACACAATGTCAATTTCTTAAGCGGTGTTCAGCAGGTTTGAATCCTTGACCGGTTGCCTAACCAAGGTTAAAGAGCCCAGTCTGCCCTACTATTTACCCATAGCTGGAGGGAGAGTAGGATTCATACCTTTCCCAAGGGTATTAGCGCTAGGTGAAATACAATTACCACGTCCAGGATTTGAACTCGGGGCGACGAGTCCATTTCCCATGACTTTAACGCGCTTCCTACAAAAAACATGATGATATAGAAAGTTAAGATGAACTCCTTTTATTTTAGCAGTTTTTATACTCTGTAATCAGTTGAGGGAGACTTGAATTCATTTCAACTATTTCAGTTTTATCTAACTTACAAGTACATTACTACCTTGCACGAATACACTATTTAAATAGGCTGAAATACGAGGGAAAACCTTTTTCATTTGACATCAGTTTCCTTCTTTTCTTCGTCGACAATGAAATATTTTCAATAAAATTCATCCTCCAGCTATGGGTAAATAGTTGGTCTGACTGAGCTCTTTAACCATGGTATGGCAACCGGTCTAGGAGAAAGAAAATCTCTGGATTCAAACCAAAGGCCTCTCTTCTCTTTAGCCAAAACTACTTTGAGAGCTCCCCCTCCCCCCATTTAATTAAACTGCATCTAATTGTGACGTTCCATATCTGGAGCTCTGAGGAGTGTGGAGTACCCCTTCATCACAATTGCTCCCAGGTCTACTCTGACCCGGATTGATAGTACCTGTTAGTGTCTCATCTATGGGTTAAATAGAAAAATGAGTAAAAAAAAAACTGAGTTTAAAAAATTGAATACCTATCATGAATGAATGGAACAAAAACCTCGGCATAAAATAACCCAACATGGGGTGACACACTGTAAAATCCCCCATAAAAAGTAAAACCACATATACTATTAGATAAACATATGGATAACTCACTGCTTCTGGTACGATGTAACCCAATACAAACTGTCATACGTTAGCATTTACCCAATTCCTACGCTTCGAGCAGGATGTGACACGAGTTTTGCTTCTACTGGAGTTGTTGCCATACCAAGGTTAATATACCCTGTTCGCCTTTGTATTTACCCATAGCTTGAGGGAGAATAGATAGATCCATGCCTTTAACAAGATCATTAGAGCAAAAGGAAATTCAAACAGCTTTGTTCAGGGTCTGAACTCGGAAAGCCTATTCAATTCATGACGACGGTAACCAGACAGAAACAGAAAACATGAATCCATCTCTTCTCCCCCAGCCATGGGTAAATACTTGGTCAAACTGAGCTCTTTAACCTTGGTATAGCAGCCGGTCTAGGAGAAAGAAAAACACTGTATTCAAACCAAAGAGACTCTCTTCTCGTTAGTCAGAGCTACTTTGAGAGCACCTCCTCTCCCTATCTAATTGAGATTTGTGCGGACGCACAAAACATGCTTCTTGCTTCGGCACCATGGGATCTAGACACATTAGCCAGACATTAGCTTGCTTGGAAAGATTGTGATAAGCACTCTTTTCATCATTTAAGTGTACGAACAGAAAGAGAATGAAAAGGGGGGGGGGGAGGAGGAGGAAGAGGAAGAGATAATTACTCTGACTTCTTCTTCCTGTTTTCCTGTTCCTCGTTCTTTATAAAAATCCTTTTGCCTACCATGACTGAATTACATTATTATATATATCTCCCTCTCTTTCTCTATTTTTCCTCGTCGTTCCTATTCCCAAGGGAGCGTTAATTATGTTATTTGCTCAATGCTTTCAGCGCTAATGGATGCAGTTACTTAACACAGCGACAAAATCCCACTTGCACGGATGCCCATGCCATCAAATAGAGTTTCAGCCACAAGGAGATGTCAGTAAATCGAGACAGCCACTTATCGTCGCAATTAAAACATTACACTACAATTCCAAAAACCAGATACGCACATAGAATAAAAGAACAACCTAGATTTTGTTTAACGGCATATAAACCCTGTCGGTTATTTAATGCCAAATCTTTATATATATATATATATAGAGAGTTTCATAATTTGCTTGAAGCATTGTGTATGTATTGGTTAGGAGGTTGATTTAGAAGGCTATCACAATGCAGTTTGGAATAAATAAAAAATAATAATACGGTAACAATGGTGTTGTGTGTTGACCTGTATTTTTTATTTATTATTATTATTTAATTATAAGAAATAATAAAAAATACAGGTCAACACACAACACCATTGTTACCGTATTATTATTTTTTATTTATTCCAAACTGCATTGTGATAGCCTTCTAAATCAACCTCCAAACCATATATATATATATATATATATATATATATATATATATATATATAAAGGAAAAGGTGACTTACCGGTGAATTTGGTCACGATGGTTAGTAAGTGTGGAATTCAGGGGGGTAAGTCAGCGATATAACAAATACAAAGTGCTCAATACTAAGTAGAGCAAATTGTCTCTTGTACCCATTTTATAATATATATATATATATATATATATATATATATATATATATATATATATACCAACCCAATCGCATAGATGGGGCCCTAAGAGGTACTACAATTCCAGGTCATAGTGGACCAGGGAGTAATGGTGATGAAGGGATGCTCCACATTTCACCGGCCTCCAGAATTGGAACCTCACCACCAATTAGAATTTATATCTTTATACCCAGTACATGAAGACCCTCAGTCACCGCCTTCTAGTACATATATGATAACAAGGGTTGGCGCTTGTCATAAAGGTAATAGGGTTGGGACAATCATATATATATTTACCAACACTTCCGCATGAGCAGGATGTGACACAAAGTCAATTTCTTAAGCGGAGTTTAACAAGTTTGAATTCAGAGTTATCCTTCTTCGAACTGCTTACCCACCCAAAGTTAAAGTGATATGTACACACACACACACACACACACACACACATATATATATATATATATTATTATATATATATATATATATATATATATATATATATATATATATATTCAGCATAGTGGGTTTTGCATAATTATTGTAACCGTGTACCAGACTAAGCAATACTCTATGTTTTATTGAGTTTTTCTCGTCTTTTGAGTTGCCAACACCCGGCCACCTGTCCCGAACAACGGCCGACCAATCCAAGGAGAAAGCTCCGATGAAATTGCGTCAATTCCAAGTTCCGTAGATCTTTGAAAAACACAGCGTGGGTACAGAACCATTGATAGGGCAACTAGCATGTACATGTAATCATAGAACTAGATTAATTCCTCCCACTAAGTATCATGGCTGGCATAGGGCCGCTCAAAATTTTCCGTTGGTTAAATTCAAGTGAATTTAGTTTGCGTGTGCTTTTTTCTTTTCATCCTTTTTCTTCAATAAAACTTTTGATAAAAGGCTGAGAAATTCATTCAGAACTTTGGCTCAGTTATTTGTCAGTATTTTTTTAGATGAGGTTTGATGGGAATACTTTTGATGTTACGGACTGTTGTCCTTATCTTTATTGTGATATATATATATATATATATATATATATATATATATATATATACCAAACCCAACCGCACGAGCAGGATGCAACACAAGGTCAATTTCTGAAGGGGGTTTTAACAGGATCGAATTCAGAGTTTTCCTTCTCCTAGACTGGTTACCTAGCCAAGGTTAAAGAGCCCAGTCTGCCTTGCTATTTATCCATAGCTGGAGGGAGAATTGGATGCATGCATTTTCCAAGGGTATTAGCACTATGTGAAATGTAAACAGCCTCGTCCAGGAATTGAACTCGGGAAGACGAGTCCATTTCCTACGACTCTAACCATTATCCTACACGCTTCCAGTTTTTGTGGTATGTATAACACAACGTTTTGACCGCTGTATCCTTTGGCCTTCTTCCTGTTTTCCCTGTGTATCCGAGTATAGTAATGACCCAACCCCGGAAATAATTTTTAATAGTTTGACTGTCAATCAAAAAGGTGTCGAAGTCTCTTGAAGATCTTATTCAAATCATCATCAGCATGTCCACCCTAGCTGCACGGATATCCATGACAATCTCTTGCCAACCGTCCCTATCATACATTGCTCCTGGGAGGTCCTCTGTGCAGCATCCAGTATCCGCGCAAAGTTGGTCTATGTACGTCTTTGCTGGACGGCATACTCTGGCGTGCCCATGTGATGGCTTCCACAGAAGAACGTCACTAATGAGTTCATCCTTGCTTCTCCAGCAGTGCCCAGCGTGTCTTGTTCGCCTCACACGGATGGTTTGTGTGATATGGGGCATGTGACCGTACTGACTTCATAATAGTGACGAACACAATATGGGATCCAATCATTGAAAAGGCTAAAGAAAATTACTTTAAATATAAAAATATCGAAAAAAAAAACTGATGTCATTAGATTTTTTCACCTTGAGTTGTACTGGAAATGCCAATAAACCTTTTTTTTCTAAATGATGGCGATTCTTCTCGTGACGAGTCGAAACGATAGGCGTGCAAAAACAATGGCGTCATTATGTGGATACAGCAACCGAAACGTTGTGTTTATATATATCATAATTAGGATGAGGAAAACAGTCCGAAACATCAAAATTATTTGGCCGCCCTGTCGGCTGGGGCGTTAGAATGCACCAACTGCACCTCTGCAGAAGGTTAAGACTCCCCCAATGGAGCCACCTGTTGGTCGTGGGTGGCAACCCGTGATGCTCAAGGACAGAACCCAGGTGGATGAGCAGTCCATGACATGCAATACTCCACTTTAGCCCTTTCTTGGGCTAGACGGGCGGTTGGAGAGGCCCCCTCAGATATATCGGCTGGTCACATCAAGCCCTAGCACCTATATGATTTTCCCAACTGTATTGTCCTTTTGGCAAGCCCCAACCCTTTTTATCATATGGGTCCTAGAAGCCCCTGGCTGAGGGTCTACATGTCCTAGGAATGACGTTAAACTCTATCTGATGGTGAGGTTCCAGTTTTGGAGGTTTGGGGAATGTGGAGCACCATTTCATCACCATTGATCCCTGGTCCACTCTGACCCGGAGCGGTAGTACCTGTTAGGGTCCCATCTATGGGTTAAATACAAAAATGTTTTTTTATAAAAATTTGAGTTTCCATTATAGAATGACTTTATTTCAAACCTTTATCGGCATTAAATGACCCAATGAGGTTGAAATGCCGTAAAAAAAACCAAACCAAAATTATTTGGGTCAGTTCTTTGTCTTTTTATTAATCAGTATTATTTTTTTCTTTCTTCTGGGTTTTTTTTCTCAGCAAATACCGAAAAATTTGCAGTGCGGGGAAAATCAGGGCTAGCGCCATATTAGTGGTTACCAGTGATCGTATGTTATGAGAATCACTTTCATGCTCCCCAAATTTTGCATGCTCCAGACAAACTGCTAATGTTTATGCACCTCCTTTCTTTCCCCTCTCTCTCTTTCTTTCTTTATTGGTTTTACTTTGTAATCTGATGTAACGATGTAATTGATTATTGGACCGACATTTCTTGTTTGTTTATAACAATCAAGTCTGCTCTTTTGTTGAGGAGAAGGCAATCTGTTGAAATCTCACATACAAAAATAGGTATTATTTATTTTTCTTTTCTGTAAGAAACTTGCTTTATGCTTCTATCCTGTATTTTTATGAGCAAACCTAACATATTTGCACAG
>CM042138.1:20198008-20210508 GCA_023376005.1 Doryteuthis pealeii | reverse complement strand
TGGATTTTACGACATATCAACCCTTGTTGGGTTTTCAATTTTTAAAACATATCTTTAATACTCATTTTCTTAAAATCTCTGTAACCATGGGTGGCGACCCCTGATGCTTAAGGACGGAATATTGGTGGCTGAGCAGTCCATTACATGCATAACTCCACATTGGCCCTTACGTATGCTAGACAGGCGGTCGGAAACCCGGAATGGTAGTGTAAGGTTCAAGGTTATAACAATGTTATAACTTGTTGAAACGAAACAAACTCCGACAAGGGTGTTAAACACATAACAAGATGGACTTTAATACAGGCACATGGAAACGATACATAAATAGATATACATGATACATGAACATAAACGGTAGAGATTAAAGGACTGGAGAGTCCCAACATTAAAATCACTTAACTAGTGATGAGGGGCCGAAGCCCCCAGGAGAGTTGCATAGCGTTGGGGGCAAAAGCCCCCACCGAGAAGCGTGTGACAATGTGTCTAACCCATGTGGGTGCCTACGAGAAGAGGTAGAAAAGAGGCAGAGAGTTTCAAAACCCGCGTTTAAATACCAGAGGTCCCCTAGTGGAACGAGGAGACCAGCGGGAAGATAAACTCTTCCAGGCCAATGGGAAAGATAATCCTAACAGTAGTACAATTAGGATTCCATCTAGTGGGGCTAAGTTTTTTAAAAAAGATTTTAAAAAATGTTTTTTTTAAGATTTTTGTTTTTTTTTTTTTAAAAAACATGGAAATTTAAAAATGCCCCAACAAGAATAAAGAAACAAATCGTCTTTGGCATGAAATACACCAACAAGGGTTGACATGCCAACAACCAATCAAAGAAAGTTGTATAATTTCATAAAATCGTTTGGTCTTATCGTATTTGAAGGGGAGACAAACAAACAATTTCAATCATATATATTTCATACTATATATATATATATATATATATATATAATAGTAGTTATATATATATATATGTATATATACTTTGTATATTTCCTTGTATACTTAAAAATATCTCATATTTTCTATCATCATTATTTTATTTCATATTTAAAATAAAATAATAATGAATATATAATACAATGTGTACATGAACAAACTCCTGCCCGAAACACGTGTTGGTAATTCCGTAGATTAATTTTTCCATCCTCAACATTTTCTTATTCTTTATCTATTTATCCTTTCAACAGATTGTCGGATTCATTTCGCATTTTTAACTTCATATATATATATATATATTGATGAGTTAAAACCCTACTTTGAATCTTTGTTCGTAATGATAGCCTATTTAATAGATTATTGTCTTGATGATAAAACTAAAAGAACAATAATTTTAGTGATAATATATATGCTAATTGATCGACTCCATATTGGTCTCTGCCTTCTTCTCTTTTACGCTTTTACACAATTGTGCAATAGATTAATCACAATAATTTTAATGTAACAATCCTTTGAATTGATCAATAGTAAAGGCGATTAGAATATTTCTTGTGTGTTCTTTTGTCCTATTCAATTCCAATTGTCCTCCATTTGACCCACGTTTCATTTAATGAGGTTACGTGTTGCCATAAAATCCATAATTTTTACAAAAGTATAAGAGGAAAAATCAATTTTTCATTGGAAATGAAATAGACGACTTTTTTGGCTGGAGGGCTAGAATTTCCTTTTATTCTACACTTTAAATTAGAGAGAGAGAGAGAGAGAGGAGAGAGAAGAGAGAGAGAGAGAGAGGAGAGAGAAGAGATGAGAAGGGGGGTTAGTTATTGTGGTATGTTTTTTTTAATGTTACTTGTACAGAGGGAGCGAGAGAGGAGGAGAGAGAGAGAGAGGTTAGTTATTGGTATGTTTTTTTAAAAAATGTTACTTGTACAAGAGAGAGAGAGAGAGAGAGAGAGAGAGAGAGAGAGAGAGAGAGAGGAGGGTTAGTTATGTGTATGTTTTTAATTGTTACTTGTGCAGAGAGAGAGAGAGAGAGCGAGAGAGAGAGAGAGAGAGAGAGAGAGAGGAGGGTTCGTTATGTGGTATGTTTTTTAAAAGTTACTTGTACAGAGAGAGAGAGAGAGAGAGAGAGAGAGAGGAGAGAGAGAGAGAGAGAGAGAGAGAGAGAGGAAGGGAGAGAGAGGGGGGAGAGAGAGAGGTTAGTTATGTGTATGTTTTTTTAAAATGTTACTTGTGCAGAGAGAGAGAGAGAGAGAGAGAGAGAGAGAGAGAGAGAGAGGTTAGTTATGTTGTAGTTTTTTAAAATGTTACTTGTGCAGAGAGAGAGAGAAGAGAGAGAGAGAGAGATAGAGAGAGAGAGAGAGAAGAGAGGGGATAGTTATGTGGTATGTCTTTTAAAAAATGTTACTGGCAGAGAGAGAGAGAGAGAGGAAGGGGAGAGAGAGGGGGGAGAGAGAGAGGTTAGTTGTGTATGTTTTTTTAAAATGTTACTTGTGCAGAGAGAGAGAGAGAGAGAGAGAGAGAGAGAAGAGAGAGAGAGAGAGAGAGAGAGAGAGAGAGAGAGAGGGGTTAATTATGTGTATGTTTTTAAAATGTTACTTGGCAGAGAGAGAGAGAGAGAGAGAGAGAGAGAAGAGAGAAGAGAGAGAGAGGTTCGTTATGTGGTATATATTTTTTAAATGTTACTTGTGGATAGAGAGAGAGAGAGAGAGAGAGAGAGAGAGAGAGAGAGAGAGAGAGAGAGAGAGAGAGTAGTTATGTTGTAGTGTTTTTTAAAAATGTTACTTGTGCAGAGAGAGAGAGAGAGAGAGAGAGAGAGAGAGAGAGAGAGAGACGAGAGAGAGAGAGAGAGAGAGAGAGAGAGAGAGAGAGAGAGAGAGTATTGAATAAATAAATAAATGAATAATAAAGAATCGAAAAATTAACAGAAGGCAATAGAAAATAAACTAAAATGTAGTGTGAAAAAAATTGAAAACCAATAACGAAATAAGGACTAATAAAAAATCTGGCACAAAATGAATCAGACTTTTACAGAATCTGGCTATTCTCGCACGAGATTAACGATTATTTGAATTAATTATTCACTTATACAAGGGGAAATAATTAGTGAATTGAAAAAAAACCCTGATAATCCATTTATCAGGGAATGTATCAAGGAGAAGGGCAATGCCTTTAAAACGACCATTTATACTATTTAGGAAAAAGGAATTATTCTTTTACTTAGGGCCAGTTCCCGTGGCGTATTGGATAACGTGCTACTGAGTTCGATTCTCACTGGGGGCACCGTACTTCTGGACTTGTGTCACAATAGAGCTAACCTTCGCATATTACTATACTACGACAAAAACAGTGCTGCAATATCGCAGTAATCGAGTTTGAATTCAAGTCTCACTATAACGTTTGCTTTTTGTCTAATACATCTGGCAACTAGTCCTGTTGGCTGGGGCTTTAGAATACACCGACTGCACCTCTGTAGAGGGTTAAGATCAAAACCTCAAATGGGGCCACCTGTTGGACCTGGGTGGCAACCCATGATGCTTAAGGACGGAATCCTGGTGGATGAGCAATCCATGACATGCAACACACCACTTTGGTCCTTACTTAGGCTAGACGGGCGGTCAAAGAGGCCCCTCCGATCAATTGGCTCGTCATGTCCAGCCCTAGTACCTATATAATTGTCCCAACTCTATTAGCCTTATGACAAGCGCCAACCCTTGTTATCATATATGTGCTAGAAGGCGGTGACTGAGGGTCTTCATGTCTTGGCTATGAAGTTAAACTCTAACTGATAGGGAGGTTCTAGTTCTGGGGGTCTGGGGAATGTAGAGCACCCCTTCATCTCCATTACTTCCTAGTCCACCCTGAGCCGGAGTGGTAGTACCTGATAGGGTCCCATCTATGAGTTAAATAGAAATTGTTTTTTATAAAAAAACATTGAGTATCTATTAAGAATGAATTCATTTCAAAACTTTGTCGGCATTAAATGTCCCATCGAGGTTGATATGCCGTAAAACAAAACAAACAAGCAAACAAACTCTTGGAACAGTATTAACCCACTCATCCTCTCAAATATGGTTTAAATAGTATAACTTCTCTTCTTGTACAAGGATAGCTTTGGCATTAAATAACCCACGAAATATTTTTATTATCCTATACGTTCTTTTTTCTTTTTTTTCTTTTTCTTTATTTAAACAAATAACAATTGAAGGAATTCCTCATTTTACTCTTGACCTGTTGGACCTCTTTCTAGAATGGAATTATCTTTTTGTGTCATTAAGACTTTTGCTTTTGCAACTCTATAGGTTTACATTTTAACTTTTAATCCTTCAACTTAAAGGAATTCATTTGAAATATTTCAGAAAAATATAAACCTGTTACTCTAAGAGCAAGTTTTAATATAGTATTAACTAATATTGATGTTTGTGTGCTAATATCATATAAATATGTAGTAATGTACTATGTGATTATTTAAAAAAATTTTTTTTCTTTTTCACTGTCAATATTAGGATTGAGTTAATATACTTTAGTCTTAAAATTATTCTCATGATATTCCTAACATTTAAATTCAGCTTACTACTTGTAAATCTATACATATATAAAGTATTGGAAATTCCATAGTTAATTATCTCCCCTTGCCGCTAGGGGGCGAATCGCCCGCATCGTATATTGGCGCCAATACCAAAAACTTCACTTATCACGGAGCACCCACTGAGGGTAGTCGCGTAAAAAGCGGTCCCTACACTTCATTCATCACTTAGCCCCAAAACAGGGCTTACTCCTACGGACCGTTGACCTGGACGGAGACATATTTTCACAGCACACTTTCGAAGGCACAAAAGCACACTATCGAAGGCTGAAGACCAAATAGTCTACTTGAAAAGGGCCCATTCAACGTCATTTAAAGAACTGTTACCCCGGGCGAGAAGCTTCTAATAGCATCCCCCACCATTACTTATCACAGAACCGGTTACGAGGAAGAACGAGAAACGTCCGAAGAAACGTTCTATCAACATTTCCTACCAACGAACAGAATACCCCTGTTATCATCATTACTCCAAGAACATTACTTAACTCAGATAAGTCTCGTAGCAAATACCAATAAAATTTGCAACAAGTTCTTGTATTATTTGTCAATACATGTATTAAATTTCCATTGTATGTTTGTCTTCTTTGTTCGACAATTTGCCTACAACTACGGAGAAATAAGAGCTCCTTCGAAACCTGTAAATACTCTTAAAAGAGCAGTTGTGTGTATGTATGTCCGGAGGAAACTACAAAAATAAAACTATTAACGACAAAGTATATATCGGTACTCATTCACGATCACTAGATCTTGCTTTTTGAGCAAAAATAATAAAGATTTATGTTCCTGGATATATTTAAAAATATGCAATTAAACAAAGAAACCAAATTCATTTACTAAGAAGATCTTACTTTTTACACAAACCATTCGTCAGCAGTAGAATGTGATACAAGGTCGATAGTAAGAGGCAAACAGCGAGTATCTAACTCGTTATTCAGAAGTAATATTTTTGTAATTGTTTTGTTTTACGGCATTTTTGGATTATTTAATACCGCATAGGGCCGGTTTAGCTCAGTCGGTAGAGCGTTGAACTAGGAACCACAAGGTACCTGGTTCGATACCGGCCATCACCAATTCAGCGTATGAGTAGCACAGGGATCTGTGCGGTAAAGTAAGGAGATGATGGTAGGTGTGGCGCTCCGCCTCAGACGCCAAAAATAATCTCTTTGGTCTAGCGCTAGTGTAAAGGGGATATACTCCATCGCTGTCTGGCTGATACCGACTTTAGGCCACTCCGACGACTTTACTTACTTTAATACCGCATCAAGTAATTTTAATAGACAAATGACTCAAGTTGCTTACACTACCCGCTTTTGCTTAAGTGGTCACCCAATTAAGTATTGAACAGGTACATCGCTGCTTAACTTCGGTGATCTAGCGGGAACCGGCTCTTGCCAACCATTACACCATGACAGGACGCAATCGCAAGGTACCAATCATTTATAGCATTATGGCTCTCATTTCGAAATGGAGCGATGATGTGTCATATAGAAATACTAGTTGTATACTTATCTCTGGACCGGTACTACATTGAGAGGCTCGAATCTGGTTGCTGGGTTGATGTTGAGTTGGCTGACATTTTTTTGCTGTTTGGAATCTGGAAACCAGCTTGGGGTGCTGGAGGACCTCTTGCCTTGAACCATTTATTGTTTATAGTAATAAAAGAAGGTGACATATTTTTCTCATGAAATTTTTATTTTTCTTCAAATCAAAACTGCATTGAGCGAGAGCCACGTCTCATCCAGTCAATGCATTGTCCTAAATTCTCCGAACAATCTCACCTTTCACGCTTCCTCTCTCCCACTTCGACACGTGACACTTCTCGACCAATAGAAAAAATGCCATGTGCCTTTGTGCTGATTCACACTTATAAATTTTCCATGCTAACCTACTGGCTCTTTACATTCTCTCTCTCTCTCTCTCTCTCTCTCTATATATATATATATATATATATATATATATATATATATATATATACTATATTACTATTCTATGTTACTGCTGCCCTTGATCAGGATCAGCAGTAACATAGAATAATAATTAACACAGCTTAACGCCTCTACTCTAGCTATGGTTAGCGGAATGAGAACAGCATACTCCCGTGGACTGAATAAAGGGTTAGGTGCAAAGTTCCGTGATGGCTCCCGATTACGACAAGAAGGTTCCCGACTACGACAAGAAAGTTCCCTAGTTCGAAAAGAAGGCTCCCGAGTCCGACAAGAAATACCTGAAGAAAGCCGAAGGGCATATTAGCCGAAACGTTGTACAGATAACAATAAAGATGAGGACAATAGTCCGAATAACGCAGATAATACTAATCATCAAGCCTCATCTCAAACATTCAGAGAAATGGACTAGTTGACTTCTAATATTGTCTCTTGCGTTATTGTTACAATTCACGGTATCATGAATTGTTGACAAACAATGTAGCTGAATAATGAGCCATTGGCTTTCAGATCAGCCAGTGGGAAAATACCAGAAATGTTGGTAACTCTGACACCAGAGGCACGAATCTCGCGCGTCATGTCATTAGTTAGTTTATATTTTAGTTTCAACCGGGCTTTGAAGCAGAGAGAACGTGCTTCTCTCTGCTAAGGTTGAATCTCACCCACGTGGCGAATAAGAATGGGCTAAATAAAATTTTGATCAAGAACCAATAGTCTTATAGTTCATTTAATTAATTACAATGACTAGAGTTAGCCCAGAAGAAGCCCTTAGTTAGGGACAGCAACTAGAAGACAACATGACGGCCAGACAAGTTAGCAGAAGCAGCAAAGCAGAAATGAAGCAACAAGTAAGTCTCAAATCTGTATCTGTATCTGTCTGTCTGTCTGTCTGTCTGTCTGTCTGTCTCTCTCTCTCTCTCTCTCTCTCTCTCTCTCTCTCTCTCTATATATATATATATATATATATATATATCACCGAGAACTCTCTGAAGTTACTCTCTCATGTATATACCCAAAGGGGGTATACAACATTATTTATTACTTTCCTCTAGGACTACGATATAACAGCATCCAACTATTGTCCCCCCAGCTATGGGAAAATTGTAGGAAGGACTAGGCTTTTAAACTTTTGTTAGGCAATCAGTCTAGGAGAAGGAAAACTCTGAATTCAACCACGTTAAACTCCGCTCAAGATATTGACCATGTGTAGCATCCTGCTCGTGCGGAGGGGTTGATAAATACAAATACCCTTGCAAAATGAATGAGATCCTCATCTTCCCACCAATGTGTTAAATATTACCACAACATACAAGTATGAATTTGGAATTAAATTACCGTTGAAGCTTGATATGTAATTAAATAAAGAAGAAGAAGAAGAAGAAGAAGAAGAAGAGAAGAAGGCGAGTATGGTTTTGGCATTAAATAACCCTTGAAGGTTGATGTAATTAAATAAAGAAGAAGAGAAGAAGAAGAAGAAGAAGAAGAAGAAGAAGAAGAAAAGCGAGTATGGTTTTGGCATTAAATAACCCTTGAAGGTTGATATGTAATTAAATAAAGAAACAGCAGGAACCGAACCAAAAGTTAGAAAATTCTGAGGGATAAAGAACGTAAGCAAAATGTATTTTTCTGTTATTTCAAGTTTTATATAATTCACAAAATCAAATCTCAAAAGAAAAGAACAGAAACTATTTTTACCAAAGTGAGTAACATTTAAATAAGATAATCTTTCTTTGAACTCCACAAGAAAGCGCTTCAAGATTTTATAATAAATTCGATTTCACGATGCTCATTGCAAAAAATATGTTCTGGCCTGTCATATGACTGAGTTACATATTTCCAATTATTGTCAGAGATGTTTGTGTTGTATGCTGCTTCTTACGTTCGTACTTCTTCTACCATAGTTCTCTCCGCCCTGTCAGCTGGGGCGTTAGAATGCAACGACTGCACCTCTGCAGAGGGGTAAGACTCCCCCAATGGGGCCATCTGTTGGCCGTGGGTGGCGACCCGTGATGCTTAAGGATAGATCCCAGGTGGATGAGCAGTTCATGACATGCAATACTCCACTTTGGCCCTATCTTGGGCTTGACGGGCGGTCGGAGAGGCCTCCTCCGATCAATCGGCTGGTCACGTCAAGCTCTAGCACCTATATGATTTTCCCAACCCTATTGCCCTTATGGCAAGCCCCAACCCCTTTTTATCATATGGGTGCTAGAAGGCGGTGGCTGCGGGTCAACATGTCCTGGGAATGACGTTAAACTCTATCTGATGGTGAGGTTCCAGTTTTGGAGGGTTGGGGAATGTGGAGCACCCATTCATCACCATTGCTCCCTGGTCCACTCTGACCCGGAGTGGTAGTACCTGTTAGGGTCCCATCTATGGGTTAAATAGAAAAATGAATTTATAAAAAAAATTGTATTGTCCATTAAGAATTGATTTATTTCAAAACTTTATCGGCATTAAATGACCCACTGAGGTTGATATGCCGTAAAACAAACCAAACCAAACCAAACCATAGTTCTCTGTATTTGTCAGAATTTTTTTAGATGAGGCTGATAATTTGTATTATTTAAATTGTTTCTTGTTAAACTCTGAAACCTTCTCAATGAACTCGGGAACCTTCTTGTCGGACTCGGGAGCCTTCACGGAACTTCGAACCGAAATCTTTATTCAGTAGACTGTTCTGTTAGAACTATATCAACGCAACCCTTATATCCATCGAACCAAAACCTTTATTCAATCGACCGCGGTAGACTGTTCTATTAGAACCCTTTTATCCATTGCGCCATGTGTCCAACTGAAGAATATGTGCTTAATTGAAGTCGTACCTAATTTTGAAAGTTAATTAATTAATAATTAATTAATTAGGCGGGCTTACATATTAAATGTAAGGCTAAACAAATCGAGAAAAATTAATCTCTGTATGTACATTTTGGCCTATTAGGCCTCATCGCCAGAACTATAAATAGGAAGACCGCCTTGTGTGTGATTCGAACCCTGACTGTCAAACTGACAGGCGAGGACCATAACCCCTACACCAACCGGACTTTCATAGATTTTTCGTTTTGTTTAGAAGTAGGTTATTATTCCTCTTATAGTGACTTTTTCTACACGACAGTATGAGAAGTAAATACACAAGCGATGTGTTTTGATATGGCTTTTCAAAAATTGTCGGCTAAAAAAGCCATATGAAAACACATCGCTTGTGTCTTTACTTCTCATTTATACTTATGTATGATTTTTTAAAAACTTTTACTCATAATGCATTTTTTACGCAGCTTAACCCATGTACTCGGTCATGGTTAACGGTGTATTGAATAAAGGGTTCGGTTCGAAGTTTCATAAAGGCTCTCGATTACGGCAAGAAGCATCCTAAGTTCGATGAGAAGCTTTCCGAGTTCAACAAGAAACACCTGAAAAAAGGTCAGAGGGTACATCAAACGAAATGCAGTGCAAATAACAATAAAGATGAGGACAGCAGTCCGAAAAATCTAAATAATACAAATACTCCTCTCTGTCCATCTTTCATCGTCCATCGGGGTTGTTCATTCGGAGTTCTATTTCGGTTGGGGGGTCTATATCTTCATATCGGGTTGCTGTTTTTTCTTCTTCTCCTTACATCGGGGTTGTCTGCTTCTCTGTGCATCTCATCTCTTATTTTTTAGTCATGGAAACAACACGGAGGCATATTTTTGTGTATACACTTTTATTATTTCGATTGGCTTATTTTCCGATAGATTCTTTGCCGACTCGCGCGCGTAAGGAGCAGAGACACATAATCACGTCTGTCCGAATCGGGCACTCTGTCCCTAACTGACTAAATTCTAGTATATTTTCCCAGAGTCACCTGATTAGGTGACCCTCTAATCCAGTTTCAAAGAAAAATGGAATACTCAACAGGACTGAATAAAACAAAAACGTCTTCGGCATAAAATAACCCAACAAGGGTTGACATGCAGTAAAATCCAACAAACCAACCAACCAAACAAACTAACTAATTTCCCTACTGATAACCGTTACGCCGCCTCATACTTCTAACATGTATTTCTATCGTTGTGTATTTATTCAGCTCCTGATGTTCTCTAGCATTTATTCAGGAACGAGTTACTTGTGGTCTGTAAAACTGATATCATCAATAAACCCGACCCCCCAAGGCAGCTGCGCATCTTTAATCTTATGAATAAAAATAATTTTCATCTTTCATCTTTATACTTTTCCCTTCCCGCCCCAAAATGTTGGGTTTATGAAAGAAACAACTTGATACATATAATGTTTTGTTTGTAATTAATAGCCGAAGCGAATGGAATAAGTAAAATATACGTATAAAATAAGTACAAAAAATATAAAATAAGACTATATATAAAAACGTTAAAAGAAATAGAAATAAAATAGATGTGAATATAGATATAAGTATAGAATAAAATAAATAAAAAATAAAAAAATAAACATGCAATGAAAAAATAGAAGAAAATTGCAAAGAAGAAGAGGACAAATAAAATAGAAAAAGATGAAAAAAGTTAGAAGGTAGAAGGAAGAGGAGATAATATAGAGAAAGGGAACAAAAGGAAAAAGAAGGAAAAGAAAAAAGGGAGGGGGAGAGAGGAGAAAGAGAAAAGGGAAAATTGAAGATATAGAATTAGATAGATAGATAGATAGAGAGAGAGAGAGAGAGAAGAGAGAGAGAGAGAGAGAGAGAGAGAGAGAGAGAGAGAGAGAGAGAGAGAGAGAGAGAGGGGAGAATAAAACATATAAACCTATATAAACAGAACAAAAAGCAAAAAAATAAAAAAAATACGTGCAATGAAGAAATAGTAGAAAATTTGAAAAGCAGAAGAAAAGACAGAGAGAACAGAGAGAGAAAGGTAGAAAGAGGGAAAGAAAGTAAAAAGAAAAAGAAGGAAAGAGAAAAAGAAGAAAGAAAGAAGAGAAAAAGAAAAAGAAGAAAAAATAAAGAGGAGGAAAATCCAGGAGATTTAGATAAAACAGATTCAGCAGAGGAAAGAGAGAGAGAGAAGAGGAGAGAGAGAGAGAGAGGAGAGAGAGGGGGAGGGAGAGAGAGAGAGAGAGAGAGAGAGAGAGAGATTTATGTTATATATTCTTTAAAGAATCACTTGTGCAGAGTGAGTGAGAGACAGAAAGAAAGAAGAAAGAAAATGATATATAATATTAATATATATATATATATATATATATATATAGATAGAGAGATAGAGAGATAGAGAGATAGAGATAGGAAGAAGAGGAGAGAGAGAGAGGGGGGGAGATTTATGTTATAGTTATTCTTTAAAGATCACTTGTGCAGAGTGAGTGACGAGGACAGAAAGAGAGAGAGAGAGAGAGAGAGAGAGAGAGAGAGAAGAGAGAGAGAGAGAGAAGAAGAGGAGAGAGGAGAGAGAGAGAGAGAGAGAGAGGAGAGGGGGGGGTAAAAAAAACAGAAGTAGTAGGTGAAGAAAAATAGAGGTAGTTTTGACATCATGAATTTAACGAAATACCATCTTTCTTTTCAAATACTTACTGAGAAAGATAGAGAGAAAGCGATAGAAGAGAAAGAGATAAAGAGGGTGAAATATAGATATATAGTTGTGTATTGGGTGTTTTTATTAGCGATCTATTCTGAATACCCAGATAAGATTAACTCTACGGCGATCAAGCATTTAAATGGAGAACGAAAATTTATTTTAAGAATATTGTTGCCTTCCAATACAAGTTGAATTATCTCCTTTGGCCTCAGGGAAGTTTTTGTTTTTATCTTCCGAAGCAATCTGCAGAGTGTAATAAAGAAATGTACTCCTATATTCTGGGCTTTTGCGAAGAGTAATTGATTTACAATATACTGGCATACTTCAATATATAATATAAATCAATATTCATTGTTATGTTGCTATTAATGTATAGATTGTGGTTCAGGTTGCTGCCTTGGCTAAATTAGTTAAGGTGTATTATTGTATTACTAGCAGGACCTGTGGATATACCACAGTATGATAACTTAATTAGTAAATATAAATTATTTAAAAATACCGTAAAAATCGTATTAATTAACACTA
>CM042138.1:20169656-20197908 GCA_023376005.1 Doryteuthis pealeii | reverse complement strand
TCCTCAGTTGTTCCCTGGTGTATCTGAATATAGTAATGGCTTCTGGAACTCATTTTTAATAGTTTAACAGGTGTCAAACATGCGTCAAAAGAAATTTTTGAATATCTCATTCCAAAAAAATGAGGTTCATTGTTTGTCCGCCTGTCATTTCTGACATGTGCACGAGAAGAATCCCACGAATCATTTAGAAAGAAAAGTTCACATGGTTTCCTAGTACATCGTGAAGCGTATAACCAATGACATGCAATCTGTTTCGATATCTTTCATTTTGTAAAGTAATTTATAAAACACTTTGAAATTTAGCCATTTCAATGATAGGGTCCCGTATTGTTTCATCTTGAGGAAGGCCGAAGATACAGCGGCCGAAATGTTGTATTCATACATATCACAATATAGATAGTACAACAGTCCGAACATCAAAATTATTCACCCCTTTCTGAGGTATATAAAGGAGAGAGAGAGAGGAGATAGAGTTCTTATAAGAGGCAGGAGGGCATTAGAGGCATTTCGTATAATCACTCCCACACCATATTTTAAAGTCTTTATCTCTTACTTACTTGCTTCAGTAGTTCGAGTAGCTTGGGCTCTACTTTTAGTCCGTCTCTTGTGTAGCTGGGACATAAGGCTGTATTTTTCAGTAATTACATCTTTTATTTAAAGATCAGGACTTCTTCCATACCCGACCCCCCCTAGAGTGAAGCAAAAGACGATGCTACATCATGATGTCTTCCGCTAAAACTGTTTACTAACTAAATTTAGCTTCGTTCTTGCGTCTTCTCCAGTGCGGAAGCCAGTGGCTCAACTACAGATTATCGAGTTTCAATCATTATTAACCCCCTCGATTTTGAATTTCAAAGAAATTTAATTTCAAAATCTAACTACACTACAGTCAAATTTCGTACACAACCCACGGAAATTATGTAACAAGATATTCCTTTATTGACTACACTTTTAGCGGAATTATGCCATAATGGGCTTTCGTAGCAAGATGAATCTTCGAGTACTCTTCCGCCCTGTCGGCCGGGGCTATGAATACACAAAACCACAACCTAACTGCAGAGGCGGTAAAATCCCCGGCAATGGGACCACCAGCTGGGTGTGGGCGACGACCGTAATACTTTAGGGCGCGAATCCTAGTGCGGACTCCATTTTCGTACCGTTGTTCAATTTCTAGCACCTATTATGATGTGCCATTCTCATTGCCTATTATTGGCAACACTTTTTATATATATGTTTCTTGAAGGCACGTGTGAAGTTGTTAGTATCCTGGAATGGACGTTAAACACATCTACTTAGTGAACTCTATTCTGAAACTTTCGAAAATTGGTGTTACCAGACCTGGATGTGAGTACCTGTAAGGCTCCTATCTATGGCGTTTAAAAACCGAATATTAGAAGATGAGTATTAAAACGCCTCTAAATAATTAAGTTTGAAAAAACTGAATACTCAACAAGAATGGAATTAACCAAATGTGTATTATTTGAATTATGTCGGACTATTGTTCTCATCTTTAATTGTTATCTATACTACTTCGGCCTTTCAAGGTATTTGTCGATCCGGAGCCTTCTCGAACTCGCGGAACCTTCTGTCGAACTCATTGAAAACTGTGACAGAGAACACGAGGGTGAGGCGCGAACGTTTAAAGGCCATCGTATTCTCGAAGGAAGCGGGCTAGGCTTTGCCTGGCATGTTAGAACCGTAGAATCGAAACCCGCGTCCTTCAGGAATTGCGAACGGCGACACATCTGGCCACAGTCCCGTATTGTAAGCGCCAGGTGCCGGATGATAGCTGCGAGGATTTCGGCGGGCCGATTGGCTCGACAGGTCGCGTGTTGGGGGGCACATGCCCAGATGTTAGAGAAAACAGTTAGTATAGTAGAAGTGGGGTGACGACAGGAAGTGAGTTGCCGATTTTCAGCTGCTAAAAACTTTTTTGACGACGACTTGTTAGAGAAGGCGTTGACTCTCTTCTTTGCCACCCCCCCCCTCAACAAGGACCTGTTGCAGTCGAATATTTAATTCCCCCCCTCTATTTTTTTCCTTCTAGAAACTTTCTTGTCGTAGTCGGGAGCCATCCAAGGAACTTGACACCAACCTTTTATTCAATCAACAGGCCTAACCATAGATCTGGGTAACAAGTGTTAGGCGTAGTGGGTATAGGCGTTGGTTCAATACAGTTCTAGTGACAAGATTATCATTGGCTGCAGTTTCAATCCTGCTTAAGCGCCAACAGTAATATCGAATAATAATTAACACAGCCTTAACACTTTACCCAGCTATGGTTAACGGAATGCATTAAATAAACTACGAAGTTTTGGTGTGCCTTTGAAATAGAAAACTGTTTTACAATGAAAGGAACAGTGAGTATTGATATATAATAGGTTATTAGTTGTGATTGGAAATTCTTCAATTTCTTTCTGATAAGATGCTGCCGCAAAAGACCAATTTCCTAAATCAGCAAGACAAAACTAATCTTAATGAAATACTAACAACTATTCTATTCGATTAGTTTTGTCGGCGTTTATTCCTGAAATACTTTTCTGGGAAAAATCTATTACTGTACGTTGTCATCATTTTTTCAACTTACTCCCCCCTCCCCCATCTCTGGGTTAAATAAAAATTGCTTTACAAAAAAATGAGTTTAAAAGATTTTCTTCAAACTATCGGCTTACATTAAATGACCAACAAGTGTTGATATGCCGTAAAACAAAATGGAATATATGTCGGACTACGGCCTCTTGAAGTAAAACTGATTTTGTTTTGTTTCGTTTTGTTTTACGGCATATCAACCACTGTTGGTCATTTAATGTAGCGATAGTTTGGAAGAAAATCTTTTAAACTCAATTTTTTTTGTAAACAAATTTTCTATTTAACCCAGAGATGGGGAGGGGGGGAGTAAAGTTGAAAAAAATGTGACACGTACAGTAATAGATTTTTCCAGACAAGTATTCAGGAATAAAACGCCGACAAAACTAATCGAATAGAATTAGTTGTTAGTATTTCATTAAGATTAGTTTTGTCTGCTGATTTAGAAATTGTCTTTTGCGGCACATCTTATCAGAAAGAAATTGAAGAATTTCCAATCACACTATAACCTATCTATATATCAATACTCATGTTCCTTCATTGTAAACAGTTTTCTTATTTAAAGGCACACCAAACTTCGTAGTTTATTTAATGCATTCCGTTAACCATAGCTGGGTACAAGTGTTAAGCTGTGTTAATTATTATTCGATATTACTGTTGCGCTTTAAGCAGGATTGAAACTGCAGCCAAGATAATCTGTCACTTAGAACTGTATTGAACCAACGCCTATACCCCACTACGCCTAACACTGTTACCCAGCTATGGTTAGCCTCGTTGATTGAATAAAAGGTTGGATTCAAAGTTCCTTGATGGCTCCCGACTACGACAAGAAGGTTCCTCTAGAAGGAAAAAAAATAGAGGGGGGGGGAATAAATATTCGACTCAACAGGTCCTTGTTGAGGGGGGGGCAAAAAGAAGAGAGTCAAACCCTTCTCAACAATGTCGTCGTCAAAAGTTTTTAGCAGCTGAAAATCGCAACTCACTTCCTGTCGTCACCCCACTTCTACTTATACTACTGTTTCCTCTTAACATCTGGGCATCTGCGCCCCACACACGAGACTGTCGAGCCAATCCCGGCCGCCGAAATCCTCGCAGCTATCATCCGGGCACCTGGCGCTTACATACGGGACTGTGCCAATGTGTCGCCCGTTCGCATTCTGAAGGACGCGGTTTCGATTCTACGGTCCTACATGCCAGGCAAAGCCTAGCCCGCTTCCTTCGAGAATACGATAGGCCTTTACGTTCGCCCCTCACCTCGTGTTCTCTGTCACAGTTCCTGAGTTCGAAAAGAAGGTTCCCGAGTTCGAGAAGGCTCCCGGATCCGACAAAAAATACCTGAAAAAAGGCCGAAACGTAGTATAGATAACATTAAAGATGAGAACAATAGTCCGAATAATTCAAATAATACACATTTTGGTTAATTCATTCTTGTTGAGTATTCAGTTTTTTCAAACTTAATTATTTTAAAGGCGTTTTTAATACTCATTTCTAATATCTATTTAACCCATAGATAGGAGCCTTACAGGTACTACCACTCCAGGTCTGGGTACACCACATTTTCGAAAGTTTCAGAATAGAGCTTCACTAATAGATGTAGTTTAACGTCATTCCCAGGATACTAACAACTTCAGCCACTGCCTTCAAGAACATATATGATAAAAAGTGTTGCCATAAAGGCAATGAGATTGGCACAATCATATAGGTGCTAGAAATTGACAACGGTACAAAAATGGAGTCCGCCACTAGGATTCCGCCCTAAAGTATTACGGGTCGTCGCCCACACCCAGCTGGTGGTCCCATTGCCGGGGGATTTTACCCCTCTGCAGAGGTGTGGTTTGTGTATTCTATAGCCCCGGCCGACAGGGCGGAAGAGTACTCGGAAGATTCATCTGCTACGAACCCATTATGCATAATTCCCTAAAAGTGTAGTCAATAAAGGAATATCTTGTTACATAATTCGTGGGTTGTGTACGAAATTTGACTGTAGTGTAGTTAGATTTTGAATTAAATTTCTTTGAAATTCAAAATCGGAGGGGGTTAAATGATTGAAACTCGATAATCTGTAGTTGAGCCCCTGGCTTCCGCACTGAGAAGACGCAAGAACGGAAGCTAAATTTAGTTAGTAAACAGTTTTAGCGGAAGACATCATGATGTAGACATCGTCTTTTGCTTCACTCCGGTCGCGGTTGAGAAGTCTGATCGAAAATAAAAAGATGTAATTACTGAAAAAAATAAGCCTTATGTCCCAGCTACACAAGAGACGGACTAAAGTAGCAGCCAGCTACTCGAACTACTGAAGCAAGTAAGTAAGAGATAAAGACTTTAAATATGTGGGAGTGATTATACGAATGCCTCTAATGTCCCTCCTGCCTCTCATAAGAACTCTATCTCCTCTCTCTCTCTCCTTTATATACTCAGAAAAGGGGTGAATAATTTTGATGTTTCGGACTGTTGTACTCATCTATATTGTGATATGTATGAATACAACATTTCGGCCGCTGTATCTTCGGCCTTCCTCAGATGAAAACAATACGGGACCCTATCATTGAAATGGCTAAATCAAAGTGTTTTATTAAATTACTTTAAAAATAAAGATATCGAAACAGATTGATGTCATTGGATTATACGCTTCACGATGTATAGGAAAACTCCAATGAACTTTTCTTTCTAAATGATCGTGATTCTTCTCGTGACACATGTCAGAATGACAGGCGGACAAAAACAATGACCTCATTTTTTGGAATGAGATATTCAAAATTTCTTTGACGCATGTTTGACCACCTGTTAAACTATTAAAAATGAGTTCCCAGATCATTACTATATTCAGATACACAGGGAACACCTGAGGAGGGCCGGAGAATACAGCGTCCGAAAAGATGTGTTTATACATATTACAATAAAGATGAGGACAACAGTCCAAAAAATCAAAATTATTCAGAAAAGAATATCAGTATAAATGCAGAATAGCGTTATAGAATAGAATCATTAGAACCACATTTTACGTATATATAGCATTAGATCAAGCAAACTCCCGAAGTAGTCTAACCCTAACCCTAGCACTAACCCTAATATTAACCCTAAACCTTACCCTAACCCTTACCCTTACTTCTCAAAAGTTTCGGGTATTTCCGTGAAATATAATGAAATGAAATGCTTGTTATACATAATCTAATGATATCTCTTGCGCGCTATTCTGCATTTCTACCGGTATTTCTATGACAGGATCAGCGATGACAGCTGTGTTGGTGAGGCTGCATCATCTGCTGAGAAATATAGAAATATGGAATTAGGTCATCGTTTGATTATGTTTATTTGGCGACAAGACAAAATGGGTTAACATCATGGCCGCGAGATTATTATTCACACGCTGTCGTCATCAGACAGTGAACTTTGCAATCTTAAACAGAATTCTCCACAGGAAAAAAGAAAAGAAAAGAAAAGAAAAGAGAAAGAGAAAGAACTGCTTTGAAAACTGGAGAAGCCTTCTGTGAAAGATCAAAAGTTCTGAGCGGATGTAATTATAAAGTTGCCAGTGAGATGGTAGAGGATGCAGAATGAAAACACGTAATCAACATTAGTATGATAATTTCAATGAAGACAGGAAATAAATACATTTTACTCTTCTAGTAGTTTTGATGGATATCAGCTTCATCAGCTATATGTATTAGTAAACTTGATTTTAAGCATGTACCTATCGTTCGTGTAGGTCATAATTTTTTACTTATGAATAGACATGTGGTGACAGTGTGTTCGTGTTAGAATAAACAATACAAGATCATCCTCATCATGTCGCGCAATTAGCACAGATATCCATGACAATCTCTCGCCAGCCTTCTCTATCATTCATTGCCCCAGGGAGGTCCTCTGCACAGCATCTTGTTTCTGACCGCCATCCTTGGCCAGTTAAAAAGGACTTAAAGTAAGTAAATCCTGAACTATGGAATTCTTTGGTAAGTGAATAAGTCCTGAGTTATGGAATCCTACGTAGTGTCAAAAGGTCCAGTGATATAATCCTATGTTCTGTCGTCCACGAAGTTTCAAAGCAATGTGCGTAGGTATGACCAGAACAGCCGGTATAAATAACAATATCAGCAGCAGAGTACTGCCAGTGATTGGCCAAGAAGTTGGTCACATGGTTCTCGGCGAGTGTATAAGTAGAAGTGGACTTCCGACACACACCTTATAACCAAAATTCTCAACACATCTAGTATCTGCGCAGAGTTGGTCAATGTAGGTCCTTGGTGGGCGACCCGCATTAGCATGTCCATGTGCTGGCTTCCACATTAGAACGTCGCTTATGAGTTCCTCCTTGCTTCTTCAGCAGTGTCCAGCATGTCTTGTTCGTCTCACTCGGATGGTTTGTGAGATGGGGGGCATGTGGTCGTACAGCTTCTTCCACGACTTGTTCAAGACCGCACGCAGTATTCCTGTGCAGCTCCCATCTATCTTATTCTCAAAGCTTTCGTTAGGGTCCAAGTGGTACAGCCATACAGCAGCACGGATACAGCCACAGCTTGGAAGAATTGTCATATTAACTTGTCAGGGAGTTCTGATTTCCATATGACTGATAATCTGTTAATAGCCGACCATGCCTTTCCTATTCGTGTATTAACATCGCTTTCTGTGGAAGAGATATTACTACCAAGGTATGTGAATTGTTCCACTAGATTTAGAGGCTTACCGTCCAGTGTGCCCCACAAGATTATAATAAGGTCTTATTTATTAATCTTTATTAGGTATTCGCTTAATTAGGAATGTTTTCACCGGTTTATCTGTTTATTATTGTGAAAATTTCATACAACTTTTAACTGGTCATTTTTCACTGAAGAAATCCCCATGAATTTTCTAAGTATTCTATCAAATCCTAACAGGGCTGGAGTTTGGATGCTCTCGTTTCTTCATCTCCTCTTTATTCACCTGAGTCTCTTTCCCAAATACTCTGTGCTCCAAATACAATCTGTACCACTGTCACCTTGATGTTCAACATTTTTTCAGCTCTCTGGAAAGATCCAGATTGTAGTCTACCTTTTCGCTTTTGGTTTATATTCATTCAGTGATCAACTGGAACTTCCTGTTAATTGGCTGGCATTGGGTGATTTGCTTGAATCTGAAAATCCCCAAGAATTCTATGCATCTCATTTTCTAGGGACAGTTATTACAAGTGGTTTTCCCCGAAGTCAGAAAGACAGCAAGTCTTTATTATTATTATTATTATTATTATTATTTATTAGGTTTTCACACCTGCCGTAGCCGGTGGTTCACTGGAGACGGAGTGACAGCAAGTCTCCTCAGGTCTCCAGGACTCTTCTGAGTATTCTAGCCAATGCTGTAGTTTGGATGGTCCCAATTCTACCTCTGATTTCCAGTTCACTCACTCTTTCCAGACCCTTCTGGATCGTTCCAAGAGCACCAATTACAATTCGCACGTCCGTCACCTTCATGTTCCACAGTTTTCTTAGTTCTTTGTCAAGATCCAAGTATTTGCCTACCTTTTCGCGTTCTTTTATTTTCACTCGGTAATCGGCCATAACCGCAAAATCCACGAGATGACAAGTTCTCTTTTTCTTGTTAATTAACACTAGGTCTGTTCTCCTGGCCGGGATTAGGTGATTCGTCTGTATCTCAAAGTCTCAGAGAATTTCATGCGTCTCATTCTGCAGGACATATTATTATTATTTACTCCTTTTGAGTTTTCACATCAGCATTAGCTGATGGTCTTTCACTGGAGTCTGAGTGACAGCAAGTCTCCTCAGGTCTCCAGGACTTTTCTGAGTATTCTGGCAGATTGCAGCAGTGCAGTGTTCTGAATGGTTTCAATCCTTCCTCTGATTTCCAAACTTTCCAAACCCTTTTCTAATCCTTTTGGGACTGTTCCAAGTGCACCAACTACAATTGGTATCACTTTCACTTTCATATTCCATAACTTTTTCAGTTCTCTGGCAAGGTCCAGATATTTGTCCATTTTTTCATTTTCTTTTAGCTTCACCCTGTGATCTGCTGGAACTGCAAAATCCACCAGTTGACAAGTTCTTTCTTTTTTGTTTATTAACACTAGGGCCTGGTCTTCTTGCTGGGATAAGGTGATCCGTTTTTATTTCAAAGTCCCAGAGAATTTTATGCGTTTCGTTCTCAAGAACAGATTCTGGTTTATGCATATACCATTTTGTTGTATCGTCAAAATTTAATATTTTGCATAATTCCCAGTGGATCACCTTCCCAACCCAGTCGTGTATAGTTTTGTATTCTCGTTGTGCTAGTTTGCTACATTCGCAGAGTATATGGTTTACAGTCTCATCTCTATTACCGCAAAGTCTACATTTACTATTTTGTTGGGTCTTATCAATTTTTATTATTATTATTATTATTATTATTATTATTATTATTATTATTATTATTATTATTATTATTATTCCTTTTGAGTTTTTCACATCAGCATCAGCTGATGATATTTCACTAGAGCCTGAGTGACAACTAGTCTGCTCATGTCTCCAGGACTCTTCTGAGTATTCTAGCCGATTGCAGCAATGCAGTAGCCTGGATGGTCTCAATTCTTCCTCTGATTTACAGGTTCCCCAGTCTTTTTCCAAGTTTTCTGGGACCGTTCCAATGGCACCAACTACAATTAGTATCACTTTCACTTTTATATGCCACAGCTTTTTCAATTCTCTGGCAAGGTCCGGGTATTTGTCTATCTTTTCGTCTTCTTTCAACTTCACCCTGTGATCTGCTGGAACCGCAAAGTCCACCAGTTGGCACATTATTATTATTATTATTATTATTATTATTATTATTATTATTATTATTATTATTATTATTATTATTATTGACTCCTTTTGAGTTTTCACATCAGCATTAGCCGATGGTCTTTCACTGGAGTCTGGGTGACAGCAAGTCTCCTCAGGTCTCCAGGACTCTTCTGAGTATTCTGGCAGATTGCAGCAGTGCAGTGTTCTGAATGGTTTCAATCCTTCCTCTGATTTCCAAACTTTCTAGACCCTTTTCCAATCCTTTTGGGACTGTTCCAAGTGTACCAACTACAATTGGTATCACGTTCACTTTCATATTCCATAACTTTTTCAGTTCTCTGGCAAGGTATTATTATTATTATTATTATTATTATTATTATTATTATTATTATGTTAAAGGCCACCAAAACTCGATTGCATGTTATTACATTTTATAGAATTTATATTTTAATAATAATAATTAAAAAAAACAAGTACAAAAAAACCTACAAAAAACGAAGCAAAACAAAAATCAAGCCCAAAAATGAAAACATATTGTATTTTTGTTGTATATAACAAAACAGCCAAGGAAAGATAACTCTGACCGGATTTCTTTGAATATTGCAGTAATAAAAACAAGACCAATCCGACTCTTCATTTCAAATGTTTCTAAAGAAATCTGTCAGTAGAATAAAGCGAACAAAGATTGCAATTTTTTTCCCACAAAGACATTGATAGTTGTCTAATAACATTTGCTCGGTCACATAAGGGCAAATATATCAATATAAACGTTGGAAGAAAATTAATGAAATCTAATATCAGATCTTGTCTTAATCTCTGCCCTTCAAACGGGCCAATCCTTGAAGGATGGCAAAATATTATTGAGGTTGTGAAGGTTACATTGTCAGGACAGACGATTGAAAAATAAATTTGGTTGGTCTGTGTTATTTTGTTTACGGCATATCAACCCTTTTCAGGTCATTTAATACCGAATAAAATCATTTTTTATAAACAAAGGAGTCAAGCTGCTTAAATTACCTGTTGCTTATCTGGACAGCTAATTGGGTATTAAATAGGGTCCTCGCTGCTTAACTTCTTTGGTTGGTTGGTTGGTTGTTACGGCATATCAACCCTTTTCGGTTCATTTTACGCCGAAACAAGTAATTTTGATAAACAAAGGAATCAGGTTACTTACAGTATATGTTGTTGCTTAAGTAGTCACCCAATTAAGTATTAAACTGGCTCCTCGATGCGTAACTTTGGTGATCTAATGGTAAGTGGAAATTGACTGTAATATATGTGTGGGGGTTTTGTTTTACGGCATACCAAGCCTTTTTGTGTCAATTAATGCCGAATCAAGTCATTTTGATGAACAAAGAAATCAGATTGTTTACAGTACCTGTTGTTGCTTAAGTGGTCACACAATTAAGTATTCGAACAGGCTCATCATTGCTTAACTTCGGTGATCTTCCAACGTGAATTGACTGTAACACACACACACACACATATATATGCATATATATATATTTCATGTAAATATATACGTAAATACACACACAACACACACACGCATATATATATATATATATATATTATATATATATATATATATAGGTTCATCCACAGACACGTGTTTCGACTTATCAAGTCTCTTCAGTGTGGCTAGACATTTTGTAAGCTACCTACAGTTGGAATTGAACTCCGATCGGTTGGGTGTCAGTCCGGATTTTAACTGTTTTAATACACACATCGCTTTGTGTGTAAAGGCCGTCACAGATATATATATATATGTTCATAATACCTTCTTCATGTTGGTTGGATCAAAAACGGTATGTCCGAAAAGGAGTAAAGTATAAGATTGTTTTTGTATGCAAAGAGCGGGATGGAATCTGTTGATGAGGAGGGCCTCGAGTATAGCCAGGTGCAACTCGTTGGATGAGGATGCCAAAATCGAGAACATTTAGGGTTTATAAGCTGCAGCACAATCAGGATTGTTCAACAGGTGTCGCCCAATGGTGGAAAGTGAATATGAATTGCTTGGTGGAGAACATCCAACCAACATGAAGAAGGTACTATGAACACACACACACACACACACACACACACATATATATATATATATATATAAGAAGCCCCCCCCCCCGAAAAAACCCAAAAAGCAACAACAACAAAAAAAAACAACAACACCGTGGTGTAAAAATTAATTTTTGAAAGATATTGCCTAAGGGGATAGGAGTTAAAAATTCAATGTTAAAGAGTTTGTATCATAAGTAAAATCATCAAACTAATCAAAGTAGTAAAAATTAAAACAATTATAAATGGAAACTTAGATCTGTCCCCATCAAATGAAAATGTGCGTGCATCTATTAATTATCAATTAAATAATCATTTTGAATATTTTACACAATTCTGACACAAAATCGGAGGCATTTATTTATTTTAAAACTTTTTAATTAACCTTTGTTACTGAAAACACGTCTAGAGTAAAAAATAATTTTTAAAAAATTGATTACAGCGTTGTTCTATGTATAGACGATTTTCGATAGTGTGACGTAAGCAGTGACGTAGTTTCGGTTATTGACAAATGGAGACCGAATCTCCACTATTAATATATAGCAAGTGACTAGATATAGAACTTAATATTACGTAAATGAAGTTTTAGGTATGTAAATCTATATATGTGACGTTTGAAGTGTGTGTTTGTAAGGTCATTACTTTCGATAGGTAATGTGGCGTCTATCTTATACTGTTCTACTTATTTCTGGATGGGATCTGGTTTGGGTCTCTGCAATTCTGGATCGTATTAGCTGGGTTTGTCTTTGTCCGGTAATCTGGATCGGTTGTTAGGCTGGAATTTTCTCTGTTCTTTGAGTCTGGAAATTACTTGACTTCCCTTGGGGATGTCTTGTTTTGTGCCCTTACTAGTTTTGAATAACGAACACAAGACATTCTTGATTTTTGTTCAGGACTCATATATTCTATTTTACCCCAAAGTAAAACTGCCTTGGATAACAGACACTAATCTTGTGTCTGTTCTATTTAAACACTCAGTCCAGACTCTCAGACTTTTCCCTCTATCTTTCTCTTGTGCAATTATTGACACTTTTCAAACAGGTCAGTTTTTCACGCGTCATTCTTAATTCTATATAATTTCAACTATTACATAAAGTATAACTAAAATCTTGGGTTTTCCTCATCTCATTATATTACATTACATTAACAGCCGTCTTTGGCGGCCTTTAAGTGAGTGATAACATTAACAAAACATGTATGTCCTTGTAACGTAATAAAAGTGATAAAACGAAGGAATTTTCATCGGTAAGAATATTTTATAAATACTGTATGAAGAGATTCGATTGGGCGCCTAACTAGAGATTTGGTTGCTTGCAAGTTAATTACAGAAACCAATTCGCCAATTCGCTCGTATAGTGAATTTGATACCCTCTGGATGAAAAGCCTCTGATGTGGCCTTGTGAATGTTTAAACTAAGCTTCGTTAATAACAGAACAACATTTAATTCTTATCATGGATTGTGTTGGCGGACATAAGATTTAGGAGGGTATTTCACATCTGCTAATCTGGAGATCGTCGATATATATATATATATATATATATATATATATATAGAGAGAGAGAGAGAGAGAATAAAATGATGCGACAAGTTTTTAAAAAATCCTTTTAATAACACACACACACACACACACACACACACACACACACACACATATATATATATATATATATATATATATATATATATATATATATATATATATATATATATATAACTCATCTATAAACACCGTGTTTCGACGTATAACGTCTCCTCAGTGTCGCTAAACTTAGCAGACTACCTCTGATCGATTTCATCAGTTAGTTCTCTCGGTCGTCAGCACCTACACGCGAGAAGCAGAATTTTAACTGGAAAATACATACATACGTTATATATATATATATATATATATATATATATATATATAACAAAACACACACCACACATATATATATATATATATATATATATATATATATAGATTAGAGAGAGAGAGAGAGAGAGAGAGAGAGAGAGAGAGAAATAAAATGAGTCGATGAATTTTTAAAATCTTTATTTTTTTTCCTGGGATAAGGGTAGAGAAGAGAAGATACAGGTAAAGGTAGAAGGAAGAGAAAGACATAAGATGAAGGATATTCTTTCTGATCAACTACCGTGGAATTTCACCGGCCCAACTATCTATAAAAGCAAAGCAATAAATTTATTTTTGAAAAAAAATTTACTCTATCTTTTAGCGCAGCTCTGATGTTCGAGATTCGGTGAGTTAGTTCTCCCCAAACAAATTGCATCCCAATAAAAAATGTTAAACCGATGAAATTAATGTCAGTATATAGAGAAAGGCAGTTAATCAAAGATGCGGGCAAGTTAGTGTATAAAATATTGGCAAAGATTGAATTTATAAGATATTTACTTGAATGATTATAAAAATCTACCTTCAGTCAAGTGATATCTAAAGAAATTGAATTGATAAATGAACTAGAATAGAGTATCGCTTTAATATAAATATTAATCAATGAAAAATGCTCAATAAAAAACGTAAACAAAAATAAAAATAAAATAAAATAAAAGCAAGATAGATGACATGATAAAAATATGCTTCGGTCATACATACAAAAAGTTCAGACAAGATTAAAAAGGCTTTAGATTTTCTAAAATTGGCAAGTTTGGCAATCACTCAGCATCGTTGTGTTGTGGGGTGGAAAAGAGCAATAGGAATCCGGGTATCTCAGGAGGGTGAGTACCGGGCCAATCTGGCAAAATAGAAAACGGGTGGTCAAAGATATCCTATTTTATGCAACAGTAAACACGCGCATGCGCACACAAAAATACAGGTTGGTTAAAAAAAGGTTAACATTTTTTTGGTGGAGCAACTGTATGATATAATTTCAATTGTGTGTGTGCGTGTTCAATTGAAGTCAGGGTCACCAATTGGATGTGAGCCGGTGGAAACGAATTCAGGTCACTTCAACAAAGATAGTTGCGTGTTTAACTTACATCGGGTCAACTATTTTGTGGGTTGGTTTGTATGTTTGTTTGTTTTGTTTTACGGCATATTCAGTGGGTTATTTAATGCCGATAAATGACCCATGGGACTCCGGGTCAGAGTTGGTGATGAATGGGTGCTCCACATTTCCAAAACTGGATCAGATAGAGTTTAACGTCTCTAGCACCCATATGATAAAAAAGGGCTGGGGCTTGCCATAAGGGCAATAGGGTTGGTAAAATCCTATAGATGCTAGGGCTTGACGTGACCAGCCGATTGATCAGAGGGGGCCTCTCCGACCGCCCGTCTAGCCCAATATTGGGCCAAAGTGGAGTATTGCAAGTCATGAACTGCTCATCTACCAGGGCTCTATCCTTAAGCATCACGGGTCGCCACCCACGGCAAAGAAAAAAAAAACAAAGTAAGAGAAGAAGGTTTTGTTTATGTTCTGTCAAATTGGAAAGTGAGAAAGAACGTAAGACAAATGAATTGTTGTGACTTTTGAGCGAAGCCTTTGTTTAAAATATCTCTACTCTCTGTGTGATTTCGGCGATGTATCCGATGATGTCTGTCCTTTATGTGGGTGTCAGAGCTGTTAGTGTTTTGTTTAAATGTTCGTTTTTGTATAAAACTGTATGTAGTAAAATTCTTCCAGTTTTGTTTTGTGGGTGCGTGTTCAACTGACGTCGGGTCACCATTTTGAAATTGTCTGAATTTCTGAGATGCGGCTTGATGCCCTGAAAAGTATTATTTGGATATTTGGATGCTTTTCTCCGCATCTTGATTATTATCTGCAAATTGTTTCGGCCGATGTGCCTTCCGACCTACTTCGGGTGTTTCTTGTCGAACTCGGAAAACATAAACGGGTACAAGTGTTAAGCTATGTTAAGTATTCTATGTTATTATCATCCGAGAAGGTTCCCGAGTTCGACAAGGAGGTTCACAAGCTCAACACAAAACACCTGAAGAAGGCCGGAGAGCACATCGCTCGAAACATTTGTATATAACAATAAAGATGAGGACAACAGTTCAAAAAATGCAAATAATATAAAGTCTTCACATATTGAAGAGAATGGAGACCAGGCTTCACAGAGTCCAGAAGGGAACCAGTAACTATATCCAGAGTACGTCTAGGTTGCACAAAAATCGCACACATTTCTTTTAACTTAGACCCCACCCCCAGCCAGATTGCACAGCCGGTCAAACACCCTATACTGTTAAACACAGTGGTGTAATGGTTAAAGCGCGTGGTGTAATGGTTAAAGTCATGGGAAATGGATTCGTCTCCCTGAGTTCAAATCCTGGACGTGCTAATTGCATTTCACTTAGCGCTAATACCCTTGGGAAAGGTATGAATCCTACTCTCCCTTCAGCTATGGGTAAATAGTAGGACAGACTGGGCTCTTTAACCTTGGTTAGGCAACCGGTCTAGGAGAAGGAAAACTCTGAATTCAAACCTGTTGAACTCAACACAACACAAACATTATGAGATGACATTTTGCTCTTTCTTTCAAAGAGGCAACAAACAACTGCTGACAACTTCCAACCTATTGCCCCAATTTATCATATGGGCGCTAGAAGGTGGTGGCTGAGGGTCTACATGTCCTGGGAATGACGTTAAACTCTATCTGATGGTGAGGTTCCAGTTTTGGAGGCTTGGGGAATATGGAGCAATCCCCATTGCTCCCTGGTCCATGGTCCACACTTTCCCATCCTTCTCTGCCAAACTTACATGTACTCCTGGAATGACTCTTCCGGGATTCTCCGTAGTTTTGTCGTCATGGCCTTTTTGATATCGTGCACATCCTCAAAACCGGTTCCCTTGATGACCCAATTAAGCTTAGGGAAAAGGAAAAAAATCTCATGGAGCTAGGTTGGGCGAGTAGCGAGAATGCTCCAGTACAGTGATGTTCTTCTGGGCTAAGGAACTCTCAGATACGCGGGGCAGTATGGGCAGGTGCGTTGTCATGGTGAAGCACCATCTCTCGCCTCTTCTCGCGCACTGAACAAAGCAAATCCCGCAGTATTTCTTTGTAAACATGGAGATTGATCGTCTGGCCCTGCGGCAAGAACTCACATCGAAGAATGCGATCAACTTGGAACTTTTCTGACATACCTCGTAAAAACGGGTACCGGACGTTCTCCAGCATCCACTGTGTAAGAAGTCGTTTCTCTCTCATTAGATTCACCGACTACCCCCGGATTTGCAGCAGATATGGAATGCCCTCCTAAATCTTGTGTCCGCCAACACAATCCATTATAAGAATTAAATTTTATGCTGTTATTAACGAAGCTTAGTTTAAACTGTCACAAGGCCACAGCAGAGGCTTTTCATCCAGAGGGTATCAAACTCACTAAACGAGCGAATTGGTTTCTGTAATTAACTTGCAAGTCACCAAAACTACAGTTAGGCGCCCAATTAAATCTGTTCTATATACAAGGCGTTGTATCGTGATGTAAGGGTTAACAAGCTAGTCACACAAATACTGTACTATTCGCCGGATTCAATATTTGTGACTTTGTGGACCAATGTATATATATATATGTAAAAGGTTTTTTGGATGTTTTATTAGAAGCATTGTTGATAAAGTATATATTATTATTTATATTTTTGCTTGAAGGCAATTACAATGCATATATCGTATAAAATTCGATAATTATAGAAAATAACCATGACAAGTGAATTTGGCAAACGATTATGCGATGCTAGAACATGGTACAGTCTGTTTTCAACTTTATTAAGTCTCATAAAGTTGAAACAGACTGTACGATGTTCTAGCATCGCATAATCATTTGCCAAATTCACTTGTCATGGTTATTTTCTATAATTATCGAATTTTATACGACATACGCATTGTAATTGCCTTCAAGCAAAAATATAAATTATATATGTATATATATATCCATATACATATATTAATAAGTCATCCATAGACACCTGTTTCGGCGTTTCACGCTTCTTCAGTGTGGCTAGACACAACAACTATCTTTGGCTAGGGTCGAACTCAGACTGACCGTATGGCAATCTGATATCTTATCCACTCGTCACTGACAGCTGTAGCGAGACTTGGTGTTTTTAAACTATTAAATACATAGGTTTGTTCATGTATTTTACGGTCACTGAGAGATCGATTTTCCGGGGAAACGATCATTGTTTATATGCTAGTAGTGAGAGTTAATTTAAATTAACAATTAGAGAGCTCATATCAAATTTATGGGAGCATATATATATATATATATATATATATATATATATATATATATTATATGAATAAATATTTTGGTATATATTTATTTGCATGGGAACAAGTCTGCTACCATTGGTTTCATGGTGTTGCATACTGGCATCAAATTCACGACCCTACTTCGTGTATCTGCATACGTAGCGGGTATCGTCACTAACCCTAGACGATATATGTAGTGGTCGCTTAATGAAATCTACAACACATGGTATAGTAGGAATTTTGACTTTAATTCTTCTCGGCTGTACGTGGTGGGCGGTAGGCATTGACAATGACTTGAGCGAGGGTTGACGATGACTGGCCCTACTATTGGGATGGTGGCGATAGTGAGGTGGGTGGCTAGGTTGACGCCTCGCAACATGCGGCTGTGACCGTTAGCGGCCGTCACGCTCACTTGTTCCCTGTTCGCGTTTTCTCCTGACTGTCCAACTGACGACTCGACCCTCTGGCTTTTGTATTGACGACCGCCTACGCATCTTTATCTTTTGATCTGATAACTATTTCCGAACTTATTGTTACCCATCCTTCTTTTGTTCGCTTTACCGGGAAAAAGTCCTTTGTCATTTTTGTCGTCTTTTTTTCGCTTTGTTTAATTTAACCGGAAATTCATATTTCCGGTTGTACAATATCCAACAATGGTATGTAAGTTTAATTGTTTAAGCGGAGCAATCGTCCCGCAGCGAAACATTTTTGAAAATTAATTCTAAATTTTTGAAAATTTTAAACAATTAAGCTTATATAGCATGAAACCAATGGTAGCAGACTTGTTCCCATGCAAAACCTGTAGATATACCATAGTATGGTAATTTAATTATAAAAACGTTTGATATGTTTGCTTAAGAGCTATTGTTAGATACTTCAATATAAGTGAAAAGTATAATAATCTTCATTTAACTCTCTCTCGCTTTTTTTCTTTTTCGTTCTTTTCATCTTTTCATTATGCTCGATTGAAACAAATTAGCGCATTCGCTTCCATGCGCTCGCCCTCTTTCTCTGTGTTCTGTGTAGCATGTCCTTTTCTCCCCTTTCTTTCTTTCTGATAAAAACGGAATGGCCCATTATTTAGTTGAGGTGACAACGTTCATAAGAAATAATAATTTGACCGATAGGCAACACCAGATAATTGGATTTACGTTCTTGCATTTCATCTTGAACGATTTGGACGGTCTCATCTTTAACCAGAAGTGTTACGAGAAGATAACGGTCGTAAAATTAATATATAGATTCTTACCTATAAAATTCCTTCGTTTTATCACTCATATTATATTACAAGAACATACAGACAATTTGATCTGTGCCTTCTTTAACTAGAGGGCGTTACGAGATAATAACGGTCGTATAATTAACGAACATGAGTATTACTATATAGATGATTCTGAAAGCGTGAAACTATTAGTTGCGACATGTGGTTTTCATATCTGTTGTATTATATCTATAAGTCGACAAGAATTCTCTTTTAAAAATTTGTTGCAAAAGCTTCTCAAAATTATCTCGAACAGTTGTTGGTTCGGCTGTATAATTTGCGCCTTTTCTCCGTTGAAAATCTAATGGAAATCACGCTGTTTACTTAAGTAACTGACATCGATTTCAATCTTAAGTAGGTGATAAAGAAATTTGGTTTTGTCTCAGATATCTAAATAAATCAATTAGACACACACAAATATTTTTATTAGTTAGCGAAAAAGTATTTATGTGATAGATGTATTGCGTAAAAATTCGTAAATAAAGAAATATTTTTTATTTATGTGATAGATGTATTTGTAAATAAAGAAACTTTTTTATTAATGTGATAGATGTATTTGTAAATAAAGAAAGGTTTTTATTAATGTGATAGATGTATTTGTAAATAAAGAAAGATTTTTATTAATGTGATAGATGTATTTGTAAATAAAGAAAGGTTTTTATTAATGTGATAGATGTATTTGTAAATAAAGAAAGGTTTTTATTAATCTGATAGATGTATTTGTAAATAAAGAAAGGTTTTTATTAATATGATAGATGTATTTGTAAATAAAGAAAGGTTTTTATTAATGTGATAGATGTATTTGTAAATAAAGAAAGGTTTTTATTAATGTGATAGATGTATTTGTAAATAAAGAAAGGTTTTTATTAATGTGATAGATGTATTTGTAAATAAAGAAATTTTTTTTATTTATGTGATAGATGTATTTGTAAATAAAGATTTTTTTATTTCCGTGATAGATGTATTTGTAAATAAAGAAAATATTTTAGCCCTGTCGGCTGGGGCTTCAGAATACACCGACTGTACCTCTGCCGAGAGGTAAGATCCCCCCCCCAATGGGACGACCTGTTAGCCGTGGGTAGCGACCCGTGATGTTTAAGGACGGAATCCTGATGAATGAGCAGTCCATGACATGCAACTCGTTCTGACATGCAATACAGGCAACTCGTTCCTACCTCAGATTTTAGCTCCCAACACAAAGAAAATAGTAACAGCTCGTAATTTCGAAATGTCGTAAGTTGGGGTACTCATATGTCAAGGTACCACTGTAATACTTTTCTTTGGCACAATAATTTTGAAAACTTAAATGTATTTAGTAAACCTATTGAGTGAAGCGTATCTGAAGCTCGTTTCTCTCGAATTTCAGTTCTTAACCCAGGGCAAAAATCAACTGAATGACAGCTCATAACTCGGAAAAATCGTAAGTTGGGACCCTCATAAGTCAAGGTACCACTGTAATATGTTTCTTTGGTGTAATAAATTTGGAAACTTAAATGTTTTTAGTGGATTTATTACCATAAGCCTATCTGAAGATCGCTCGTACCTCAAATGTTAACTCTCAACTGAAAATTGTCCACCAGCTTCTCTTTCTATTTCTCTTCTTCTTTTTCCTCTTCTTCCTCTTCTTTCACTTTCTCTTTCGCTCTCTCGACACCCTGTTACTGAAGAACAAAAATGCAGTGTGTTGTTCAGGCCAAAATAGGTCGCTTTTATAGTCAAATAAAAGTTGCAATGCACTATGGGTAGTCACCCATAATTCCTCGCAACTCTTATAAAAAGTCCATTCTGCCCCCTCCAATTTCTTGACACTTCTTACTCAGAGTAGGCATAATGGCGTACCACATTCCTTCTTTCCCAGACCACATTCCTTTCCTTGCCAGAGACAGTTTCGCAGGCCAGGCATCGAGGACGCTTTGAGTCAGGTAAGTTCGACTCGTTACAGCAAAAAATGGATGATAGCTCGTAACTCGGAAAACTCGTGAGTTGGGGCCCTCATAAGTCAAGGTACCACTGTGATATGTTTCTTTGGTGTAATAAATTTGCAAACTTAAATGTTTTTAGTGGATTTATTACCATAAGCGTATCTGAAGATCGCTCGTACCTCAAATGTTAACTCTCAACAGCAAAAAATGGAACTCGGAAAACTCGTTAGTTAGGATACTCGTAAGTCAATCTACCACTGTAATGAGATCAGCTTGTAATGAAAATATGAGAAAAATGACACCTGAAAATTGTAAAAAAGAGGAAATGACAAGATAACTAGAAGCTATAGAAAATATTTCTTTCATTATTTTAATGGTGGCATCATTTAACGGGAAATTATTTTTGTTTTCTTCTTTCCTCTTCCATCATTTTGTTTTTAGATTTGAACTGGATGACAGGACAAAATGAGAATGTAAAAATATATTGTTGAACTCTCGTCACACTCTTAAATTGAAGGCAAATAAAAAAGAAAACTAAAGTGGAATATGAAGGTGACAGTAATATCAATCATGGCCGCAATCCATTGAACAATCCAGAAGAACTTGTAAAAAATTGAAGAACTGGAAATCCGAGGAAGAATTGAGACTTTCCAGGTTTCGTTTGTTTGATTTGGTTTGCTTTGTTTGCTTTACGGCATATCAACACTTTTCGGGTTATTTAATGCCGAAACAAGTCATTTTGATCAATTTTCCTGTTTTAAGTTCTTAATATCTTCAAATTGGTTTAAATAGTTTTCAGTAACTTCATTTGGTTTGGTTTGGTTCGGTCTGGTTTGTTTAATGGTATAGTAACCTTGTGGGTTATTTAATGCCCAAATTGTTTGATAAAAGTTATATGAAGATAGGATGGTTGGAGTAAAATCCGACAGTATGAGTTTGGTAAAAGGATAGTGAACAAAAAATAATAACTCAAAACAAATCTAAGAGTTGAAATATTTCGTCCTATTCATAAGGACATCCTCAGTCAAATGATTTTTATTCAAAGCAAAAATTACGTACTAACTCACTCCCTCATCAAACCACATGTACGTAATTTTTGCTTTGAATAAAAATCAGTTATTATTTTTTGTTCACTATCCTTTTACCTACCTCATATATATATATATATATATATATATATTATATATATATATATATATATATATATATATATATATATATTAATTAACTTTCAATACCAAGCATATATAAGCAATGGTCGTTTGCTCGCAGACTAGATCTCTCTGTTATCGTAAAATATGTAAACAAACCTATGTATTCAATAATTTAAACACCAGCCCCGTTGTAGCAGCTCTGAAAGTGGCCGAGAAGTTAAGATAAAAGTTGTTACTAAAGTTTCATTTACAGGTGTATTTTTGTAGATGTATTTCATGGAAGTATTTTATATCTGATTCATAATCTTTTATATATTTATATTTCTCTCAAGAAGGATAAAATGCCATCCATGTTAGTATTCTCAAACAGATCCTTCATATATTTTTTTATGGTTGGAGCAAAAACCCCACTCTCCACGAGGAAACGTTTAACAGTGTAGTGTGTTTGGTATGTTCCCGCACCGAGGTTGATCCTCTTGCTTGAGCGTAAAAGAGTGTGTAAGTCTTGTATGGCCAATGCGCAGTCGAGCCAGTGTTATTTCTTTCTTTCTGGGTTTTCTACATCCCTGCTTCCATTCACCTAGTGTTGACTTAATTGTTTATAATTAATTCGGTGTATTAATATTCCAACGTTGTTGCCACTTTTGCTTGAAAAATCTTTTTATTTGGTTCTTTAGATCTGTATTTGGAATCTTGAAATCTTTATCAATTTCTTTATTCATGGCATATTTTGCACCTGAACCGGCTTTGTCTTTGACTGTATGAATTTTCAGATTGGTTAGAATATTCACAAGAGTCTTGGAGAACTGAAGAGACTTGATGCTATCAGCGAGGGACACCAGTTTAAAACTTTAAAAAAGGACAACAAATGTATGGATCCTTCAAGCGACAAAATAAGGACATTACAGCAGAGAAAACTTGGACATGGCTAAGAAGAACGGGGTGAAATAACAGACACATATTTTGATCTTTCTGGAGAGCTGAAAAAAAAGCTGTGGTTATAGTTGATGTCAATTGTTGGTTCACTTAGAACGACTTCAAAGGTTTGGAAAGATTCTGGATGAGATTAGAGGAAAATTGAAACTATCCAAGTCGAAGTGCTGATAAAAAATCGATTAGCAGACTTAGAAGAATCAGGAAGACCCGAGCAGATTTTATGTCAGTCAAACTCTAGTTAAAAACCATCAGTTAGAGTTTGTACGAAAAAATTACTAGTGTTGCATATCGTACGGGCGGAAGTAGGATTTTCCGTTTAAACCGAAACAAAGAAAAAAAACGACAAAAATGACAAAGGACTTTTTTCCGGTAACGCGAACAAAGAAAAAAAGTATAACAATGAAATCGGAAATAGATTTTTCCGCTGATAAGTATAACAAAAGAAAATGCGTGGGCAGTTTATATACATAAAAAGGAAATCAATAGCAGAGACGGAGATCGTCAGACAGAAGACTCGGAGAACAAGTGAGAGACAGCCGCTCACGGTCCATCGCGGCCGACGGGCTGTGAGACGCACGTACCCCCTCTTCCACCTCATCAACGCTAGCCATCCCAGCAGCAGTCATTGTCAACGCTCGTCACCCACGCACAACCGAGGAAGAAGAAATAAAAGTCAGAAGTTTTCTACTATACACACATGTTGTGATTTCCTTAAGTCTGACTACTACATATATCGCTTTTGGTACTGTGACCATACCCGCTACCTAACACTAGGAATAAGATAATCACTGGAAATTCTATCAATTATTTTTAAAGTTTCAATTAGAACACTTCTTCTTTCTAATAAAACAGTTAATTCCAATTTCTCTAATGTATCCCTGTAACTTTTACTCTTTTTCTCATTTTTGTCACTCCTCTTTGCATGCCATCCAATGTCAATATTGCACTCCTTGGCATGAGTAAAATATTTTATGAAATGTCTTATTAGAGGTTCATACATTTTAAAAATAAAAGAAACATCTCTTGTAATACAATTTCTAAGCCTCAAGCCAATTATTCTTTCTGTCCTCCATATAATAGACAAAATATGATTGTCAGCTTTAAAAGTAATATGAAAGCCGATCTTTTGATTTCTGGTTGGTTGGATTTCACGGCATTTCAGCCCCTGTTGGGTTATTTTATGCCATAATACATTTTTTTCATTTATTTTTGATGGGTATTCAAAATTAAAAAAAAAACTCAATTTTTTTCAACTCAATTTTATACACATTTTTTAGAACTCATTTTTTCTATTAAACCCATAGATGGGACCCTAACATTATTGTTAGGAATTTTTAATGGACAACGTTACAAAATATTTGATTCGGAGCTTCTGTAGTTTTGGTGGTTGGCAAGTTAATTACAGAAACCAATTCGCTCGTTTGGTGAGTTTGATACCCTCTGGATGAAAAGCCTCTGCTGTGGCCTTGTGACAGTTTAAACTAAGCTTCGTTAATAACAGCATAAGATTTAATTCTTATTGTGGCTTGTGTTGGCGGATACAAAATTTGGGAGGGCATTCCATATCTGCTGCAAATCCGCGGGTAGTCGGTGAATCTAATGAGAGAGAAACGACTTCTTACACAGTGGATGCTGGAGAAAGTCTGGTACCCGTTTTTACAGCGTTGCCACTGTGAAACGGTACCCTGTAAAACCTTATACAAATCTGTTTCTTTTTTCAGATTGGGTAGGTTGTGCACGTAAGGTCTACAAGATAAAACTAGTTGTCTGGTTACAAAAGGGTTAAAGTCTCAACCTGTTGATCATCCTAATCAACACATCATTGGAATTTTCTCCATGTGGTCTCTTTTATATCAGTGCTGCTTTTCTAATAAAGATACACCCTTAGAAATATTACCATATTTAAATCACTTGTTAGTGAGATTCTAAGAATACATTGATGGGGATGATGAAAATATGGATTGATTAATTGATTAGTTTCACCGACATGTCAACCCGTCTAGGGTTATTTTATACCAAGAGTTAAATTCTGGGGAATAATCAGATTTATTGTCATGTTTTTCCAAGGATTTTGCTTGATCTTTACAGAAACTTAGTTACTTCTTGCAGCAACATGGCCTCCAGATAATCATTATTTATTGTTCATTGACTGATTGTTAATTGATTGATTTTAATGGCACGTCAACACGTCTAGGGTTATTCTATGCAAAACTGTAAATTGTGAGGGGTGTTCAGATTTATTGTTATGTTGATGGTGGTCGACGAAGCTAATGAGAATAAAAAAATGACTTCTTACACAGTGGATATACATATATATTTACCAACCCCTCCGCACGAGCAGGATCTGACACATGGTCAATTTCTTAAGCGGTGTTCAGCAGGTTTGAATTCGGAGTTTTCCTTCTCCTAGACCAATTGCCTAACCAAGGTTGAAGAGCCCAGTCTGCCCTACTATTTACCCATAGCTGGAGTGAAAGTAGGATTCATACCTTTCCCAAGGGTATTAGCGCCAAATGAAATGCAATTACCACGTCCAGGATTTGAACTCGGGGCGACGAATCCATTTTCAATTACTTTAACCATTACACCACGCGTTTCCTTACACAGTGGATATAAGGGAACATCAAGTAACTATTTTTATAGCATTGCTAATCGGTGCTATAGAACAAACCCAGATGCCAAAGAATTTTTGCCCTGATAGATACAATCTGTACGTAATAAAATCAGGTATGAAACCAATGTCTTATTTAAAAGACCCGGTGGGCCGTCATCATCATCATCATCATGTCGCGCATGCAGCACGGGTATCCATGACAATCTCTCGCCAACCTTCGCTATCATTCATTGCACCTGGGAGCTCCTCTGTGGAGCAGCCAGCATCTTCGCATAGCTGGTCATGTAGGTCCTTGCTGGGCGCCCCACACTTGCATGTCCATGTGTTGGCTTCCACAGGAGAACGTCACTTATGAGTTCATCCTGGCTTCTCCAGCAGTGTCCTGCATGCCTTGTCCGTCTCACTCGGATAGTTTGTGAGATGGGGGGGGGAGCAGGTGACCGTACAGCTGTTTCCTTGTGGGGTGCTGTTTCCATGACTTATTCAAGACTGCACGCAGCATTCTTGTGCAGCTCCCATCTAGCTTATTCTCAAGACGCTTCGTTAGGGTCCAGGTGGTGCAGCCATATAGCAGCACCGGCACAACCACAGCCTGGAAGAACTGTCGCTTCAGCTTGTCAGGGAGATCGGACCTCCATATGACTGATAATCTATTTGTGGCCAACCATGCCTTTACTATCGGTGTATTAACATCGCTCTCTGTGGAGGACAATCTAGATATTGATACTCGTGTTCCGTAAAAGTAAGACCGTTATAATCTTGCAACACCCTCTGGTTAGAAATGAGACCCTTCAAATCGTCCAATATAAAATGCGAAAATATAAATCCTGCTCATTTGGTATTGCTTATCCGCCGAATTCCTGTTTCTTATAAGGAACTATTTCGTTTTTATCATAAAGAAAGTAAGAGTAGAAAAATGACATGCAACACAGATAAATATAATAAGAAAGAAAGAAAGAAAGAAAGAAAGGGAGCAGGGGAAAGATAGAGAGGGGGAGCGCGTGGAAGAGATAACGTTAATGTGTTTTAATTAAGCCAAATGAAAAGATGGTAAGAATGAAAGAAAAAAGAGTGAGTAAGAGTTAAATCCAGAGTATTATACCTTTTGCAAAGTGAACTATTTTGCAATATCAATAGCTCTTACATTGTAATAAGTAAATTATCATACTGTGGTATATTCACAGGTCCGTCTAGTGATAGTAAATTCCCATGTCATTGCCTTCTTTGTTATAGTTTCCCACACATAGGTGAGTGAGTTTGAGAGATCTGAAGTTTCATAAGTAGGTAGCAGATAATAAAGCAGGCTTAAGTTGATCTCTATGATCTGAGCCCAGATTTTACGGATAACAGTACATGATAATATTTTATTTTTCAGATTGATCCATATTCTACTGAACTTTGGGTAGCATCTGCAACAGACATGTTTTCACTTAGTGATGTCTGAAGATTTGGCAGAATTTCAGCAATTATTTGTTTTAAGAGATTAACAACGAACACAGAAAAAAAGAAAGATGATCAGAGACAAACACAACTCTAAAATATACAGATGTTAACTAAAGGAGAGAGAAAAAGAATAAGTGCGTATATATATATATATATTATATATATATATATATATATATATTATGGACTCTCTCGTCGATTTACGACGCATGAGGGTTCATATACACAAGGAACACTCACACAGTTATTTGTTTATAGTGGTGAAGGCTTGTGTTGGACCATCCACACTTTTTGGCACAGTCGATAGGAAAGAATTGGTGCATCAAGGGTTGCCACAAACCCAATCAACGACCGACCTCAGGAATTTTGAATTCAGAGTTATCCCTCTCCTAGACTGGTTACCTACCCAAGGATGAAGGGCCCAGTCTGCCCTACTATTTAACCCATAGCTGGAGGGAGAATATATGGATTCATACCTTTCCCAAGGGTATTAGCGCTATGTGCAATGCCAACAGCTTCGTCTAGGAATTGAACTCGAATCGACGAGTCCATTTTCCACGACTCTAACCACTAATATATATTATATATATATATATATATAATATATATAAAGATAAGTCTAATGAGTCAGACAAACCTACTAAAAGTTTCGCTTAATGCTCCTCAGGCTAAAATCTGACAGATTTTAGCCCTGAAGAGCATTAAGCGAAACTTTTAGTAGGTTTGTCTGACTTATTAGATTTATCTTTATATATATATATATATATTGGTTAGAGTCGTGGAAAATGGACTCGTCGATTCGAGTTCAATTCCTAGACGAAGCTGTTGGCATTGCACATAGCGCTAATATCTTTATTATTTGCTCTACTTAAAGTATTGAGCACTTTTACTTATTAGCTTTCCTTTCCTTGCGGTTTTGTATGAATGTATATATATATATATATATATATATATTATATTATATATATATATATAAATTTTTTTACTTTGGCCAAATATTGTACTAATAGATTATTTTGGTTGTACGATTACCTTGGTCTTTTTTTTTTTCCAAAGATTTTTTTTCTCCACAGGTAATGTTTGATAGTATATTTTTTTTTGATATTATATTATATATATATATATATATATATATGTGTGTGTGTGTGTGGGGGTATCGATTAATATTGATAATATAGGATATTATATTATAAATAAATAGTGCTCAATATCGTGGATAGAGAATTTATATCTAACTTAGAGTAGCGTGGATATGAAGTTAACCGCACTTGGTTACTGGCAGTTTCTCACCGATGCGATTTTCAAACCAAGTGCACTTCGTTTGAAAATCGCATAGGCAAGAAACTGCCAA
>CM042138.1:20152156-20164656 GCA_023376005.1 Doryteuthis pealeii | reverse complement strand
ATTTTTCTTCAACTCCACCAATTTTGGAGAGTTAAAAATCGACATAACTCCGCCAATTTTTGGAATTGGAAGCTCAAATTTTGGGGATTGTCTAATGTTAACATAGTCCACACATGGAAAAAGTTCAGAAGAAATTGAAGCTGGTGGATGACAATTTACTTTTTTCTGGAGGATTTGACATGAATTACCCACATACATAATCAGAATTAGAATTAAAATCAGAATAAGAAAATAAAGAATATGATTATCAAAAGGTTTTGAAAGAAAATAGATGAATATCCCTGTTTTACAATGCGGAAAAATTATTTAAAGGGAAGAGAGCGAGAGAGAGAGAGAGAGCGAGAGGGAGAGAGAGAGAGAGAGAGGGGGGGAGAAATAAAGAAGAATTATATGAAAGAGACAAGAAAAACGGAAGGCAAGAAAGAAGGAAGTGTGAAAAGGAAAAAAGTGAAGGTACATGAGAGAATGGTGTGAAAAAAGGAAATATAATAAAAAGAAATGGTGGGAAAAGGTCATGAGGAAAAAAGTGAAAAAGAGAGAAAGGTACAAAAGAAAGAAGGAAAGATAATAAAGAAAAAAGTGAGAAAGATAGAAAGAAAGGTATGAAATAAGAATAGTGAAAGAGAAGGAAAAGTAAGAAAAAAGGTGGGAAAGAAAGAAAAATACAAAAGGAGTGTTACGATTTTTGTGGCCATCCTTTAGTCTTCAAGTAAGAGGCCTGTCCAGCGGAGATCCTTTGTGTTAAGAAGAGCGCTATCCTTAGCAAAGAATCCTTTGGTTGGTCCTTCGTGCTCCTCAGTCATGTAAGTCCTTCGTCAATTATTGCAAATGGACGTCTCTCAGTATCAGCGATTAAGTTGTTAACCTGCCACGTATTCGGACTGTTGATTGGCTGAGGTTTAAACAACTAAGAAAAGAATACTAAAAAAAAAAAGCTAAACTTGTAAATTGGTCGGAAAAATTAAAACGGAAACTTTTTGGTGGTCCCCCAACAGTTTAACTACAGTGTATGAATTAACTTTTTGCGAATTGGGTTACGGTTTAGGGTTTGGGGATTAAGATTGTTTTTATTACGTATTGCTTAAAAAAACCAAAAAAAAACCAAATTACTATACATATAATGTTGAAAAATATTTTTTTAAAACCAAGTTTAATTGAAATTATACATTGCAATACTAACACAAACAACTGAGACTAATATGTGTCTACCGTTGGGTTCAATAATTAATTCAATAGTTTATGAAATTATTAATATTTGATTTTTTTAAGCAATACGTAATTAAAAACAACCTTAATCCCCAAACCCCTAAATCGTAACCCAATTCGTAAATATTCATTCATATACTGTAGTTAAACTGTCATGGGGGACCACCAAAAAAGTTTCCGTTTTAATTTTACGACCAATTTGCAAGTTAGCAAAAAAAAAAAAAAAGAATGTAAAAATGCTAAAATATCAAATGAAAATGAATGAAAGCAAAAGTATTAAAGAAGGAAATCATAAGAAAGAAGAGAAAGGTGAGAAAGAAGGAAATGGTAGGAAAGAAAAAAGTGAAAAAGAGAGAAAGGTACAAAATAAGAATGGTGAAAAGAAGGAAAGATCAGAAAGAAGAGAAAGGTGAAAAAGAAGGAAAGGTAAGAAAGAATAGTGAGCAAAATTTATTGTCTAAAGAAAGTTAGAATGTAAGAATTGCTAGAAAGAACAAGATAGAAAAAGAAAATAGAGCTAAAAAAGATACTAAGAAAGAAGCTAAAATAAAAAAGCTAAAATAGTCCAAAAATAAAAATAAATAAAACATAGTAAAAGAGAAGTGTAAAAAAAAAAGACATAGAAAAAAAATAAAGAAAAAATAAGAAAAATAAAATAAAAAGGTCGTTTGAATAGCCTGACCCTTGCTGTGTGTAAAAACAACCACACGCGTCGAGTGACTCTGGGGACAAGGTTCAGGACTTGTCCTACGGTTGCTTTGCCACACAATCTTGTTAGCGTAGCCGCTAAGCAATTTCTATTGTTCCAGTGTGGACAACAATGTCGATCAGTGACTTGTGATTGCTTTGTGAAGAGTTACAGGACAGGTGCGCAGCAGTTGTTAAAAGTCTTTGTCTCCTCTTCAACCAACGATAAGAGTGAAGACAAAGTATAAAAAAAAAACAGTTGTCAGAGCGACAGACAATTGGTTAACTTTGGTCGACCGTGTGGGGAAGAAAAGAAAGCAAAAATGTTACAAAATGAAAGACCAAACATATAAAAAGTCTTGAGTTCTATTCATGAAAACACTCAAGTAAGTATGTACCATATATATATATATATATATATATATATATATATATATATATATATATATATATTATAAAAAAGAAGAAGGTCCGCAAAATGTATTGTTCTCAGAAAAAATGTTTTATTCTTTTTATTTCACATACGCAACACGTGTTTCAGATATTCTGATATCTTCTCCAGGCTTTGATCAATACATATATTGATATACATATATATATATACACACATATACATATATATATATACATAGGTTGTGTGTGTTTCTGCAATTTGTCTGTTATGGCTGTTAAATAACGGTTGAACGCTACGTTATTCTTTTCAATTGAAATTGTGTATATATATATGTATAAGTTGTTGTATTGAGAATTTTTTTTTTTTGACACACCTTGCATTCTGAAAAAAAAACGTTCCATTCATTAATTTTTTTTTTCAGAATTAGGGTATTTCAAAAAGTACCAAGTTTAAAGCCGTATTTACCAAGATAGAAATGAAAAATGGATGGAACGCCATTTTTTCAGAATACAAGGTGTGTCAAAAAGTACAAAAAATTTCGATACTTTTTGACAAACCTTGTATGTATATATATATATATATATATATATATATATGTGTGTGTGTGTGTGTACGTTATATAAATCACACAGACACACATAAGCAAACACACACACGTGTGTGTTTTTATGTGTGTCTATGCAATTATATATATATATATATATATATATATATATATATATATGTATATGTATATCGTACACATACACCCTGGGAAAGGTATTTTCTCCCTTCAACTATGCGTAAATAGTAGGACGGTCGAGGCTCTTCAACCTTGGTTAGGGACCTGGTCTAGGAGAATGAAAACTTTGAATTCAAACTTGGTAAACCCCACTTAAAAATTGACCTTGTGTCACATCCTGCTCGTGTGTAGGAGTTGGTATATACATACATACATGAAGCCATTAGACCCAGAAGTCTGAGAAACATATGATCTCTGCAGAACCTTGTCTCCAAAATGATATCTATCTCTTGTACCAGATTCTGGAATCTCTCCTTTGATGGATAAATTATTCCCAATTCTAAATTGAAGAGAGAGCTGGGAATTTATGAACAAATCCTGGAGGAGGTCCTGTATTAAAACTACTTGCTGAATAAAAATGCATTGATCCTGATTTCTGGCCATCCAGTCGTCCAATTACATGAAAAAATGTATTAGGTGTGTTCGAATGTTAAAGGAAGGTTCACGAAGGTAAAATAAAATGACCAAATATAAAAGACAACTGATAAAAACCGGAGGATACAGCGTCCAAAACGTTGTGACTATTAGAAACAAGATAATTACACTAGTTCAGTGAAATTAGTGTATAATTATTTATCTATACTTATATAAAAGGCAGGTGTGTGTAATCACACTAATTTCTTACCTCAGATATTCAGACAGAAAATACGCTGATTCGGTTACATTCATCTTTCTAAATTTCTTAGAAGACAAGTTATAATTATTATCTATACTTATATAAAGGGCAGGTGTGTGTGTATGTATGTCCAGAGGAAACTACGAAAATAAAACAATTAACGACAATGTAAATATATATACACATTTGTTAAGTTTTTAAGGGCCATAATTGGCCAGTTGATTCTAGGTAGAGAGTCCTCCGATTTGGTTCCTTTGGTAATCCTCTTGTTGGATATTGTACAAACGGAAATAGGAATTTCCAGTTGAATCAAATAGACAAAGGAATCGAGAAACAAAGGATGTTCCAGACAGAAGTCTGGATCGAACAAAGAGGGAGAGTGAGTAAGATCGGAGGCTTACTGCTGACCGGGTCAAACGAACTGTCCAGAAAAACAACAATAGCAGGATGACAAAGGACTTCCTGTTGACTGGTGACAAAGCTAGGATTGCAGGTCACGCAGTACAGTTCCGGTGGAATTTGAATAGACCAGGGCATGCTGGGTAAAATTGAAAAAGTGACGGTTAGACGGAGAATTCGGCAGTTGAGCTTTGATGGCAACGAACTTCAGTCACTCTCGTCGACTCTCCGAAGAAAAGACTTGTTAGAACTACTGTTCATTTCACCACTCATCCAAGCCGGCACACACCTCCTTTCATCCACGCCAATCGAGGAAGAAAATAAAGTCCAGCTTTCTTTTGTATACCTGCGTTGGGTTTTAATCCAGTGTACTACACACCAGCGCTGTCAATTGATACAGTATATAACACTCTCAGGTAGAGATTCCTAGGTTCCCTTGTAGAAGGTTGCCAGTAGACTGAGAAATAATCAGCGCTTAAGAAATAAGCAATAATTAAGAAAATTCTTTTGATGAGTACATTAATTTTGTTGTGCTTAGAAATTCAGCTCCCCTCCCTGTCGCGGGATGTAGAGTGCGCCGTCTGAATCTCTGCAATAGTTGGTCATGGGTGACGAACTGTGATGCTCAAGAACAGAGTCCTGGTCCATGACATGCAACACTCCACTTTAGCCCTTACTTAGGCTAAACGAGCGGTCCACAGACACCGTGTTCCAACGTATAGCATCTCCTCAGTGTGACTAGACTAAGCAAACTGCCTCTAACTGGGATCGAAACGCGAACGGATCAGCACCTACAAGCAAGAACCTGAATTTTAACTGATAAGTAGATACATAGGTATATATGTCAATGTCACCAGAGAGCTCATATCCGTTTAATAGAAGAGCCTTGCTACTTTAAGCGTATATAGTGACCGTCAGCTAAATTCCTTTTAAAGAGCTCCACCAGGTTTGGGAGCATATATTTTAGTCATCCACATATATATATATATATATATATATATATATATAATATGGGAAGAAATATTTTTTAAAATATAACAAACACAGGATGTTATGATCAGGGGAAACAATTTTATGTGTCATAACATCCTGTGTTTGTTATATTTTAAAAATATTTTCTTCTCATATTGTCGGATTAATTTCCTCGCCGTATTTCCATATATGTATATGTATTATGTACATATTCATATATGTATTAGGTATATATATATATATATATATATATATATATATATATATAATATATAAATAATGCAACGACAGCCGATATACAGTAGAGACCGCAAAAGCCTTCAAACTTAGATTTAACAACCACAAACTAACTATTCGACAAGAGTCTCAATATGCACCTATTGCGAAGCACTTCAACAAAACAGAACCTGAATTAAACAACCTGTATTGCATCCTGAGAGATCGTAACTTTCCATCAACTCAAAAGCGCAAACAAAAAGAAACAAAATGGATAGTATATGTTAGTTAACACACACAAAGTTCAAACTCAGATAATTTAAATGCATAGAAACACTTTAACATATCTCTGCCACACAAAAGCAGTCCACTACTAACCTACAGAGCCATAATACAACCCTCATTCCCAAAATCCAATTCAGTAGAATCCATAGATCCAGAGAACAACATTTAAGACACCCAACCAACCACCAGGCTAGAGAGAACATCACCTGACCGCCCCCCCCCTAAAAAAGACCGCAGACACGTAACAGTCAGTCTTTAACGAACCTTTGATAAAGAGCGATGCATCTCGAAATATTAGTAAATAAATAAGATTTAGAACACATTATTCCTCCTTTTGTTTCTGATCTTCATTATTTCCTGCTTCTAAAACAACCAAAATTATTTTCTCCAAATATATGATATTGATGTATACATAATCACACACACACACACACACACACACACACACACACACACAGACTCATCATAAGTAAAAGGATCCAATTGATTAGTTAGTTGGGGATAATTCTATTTGGGATCATCTATATCCTCTGTATATCCACAATGCATGCCCATGTAGACATATAGATTTATACAAGGATTATTTAAAATCCCCATTAGAGCTCAATGTATGATAATCAATAAATTAATTAAATACAGAGTAATATTCATATATATATATATTAACTATATACCGACCATATATATGTATAGAGCAAATATATATTAATTACATTAAGGGCATATATATATATATATATATATATATATATATATATATATATATATATATATATATATATATAATATATATATATATATATATATAGGTAATATGGTGTGTATTAGAAAATATATTAGAGCATATATCTCTAATTTAGGTTAGCGTTGACATGAAGTCAACAGCACTTGGTTATTGACAGTTTCTCATCTATACGCATTTCATCGCATAGGCGAGAAACTGTCGATAACCAAGAGGCGTTGATTACCCTATAATTAATATATATATATATATATATATATATATATATATATATATATTAAAGATTTTTGTTTGTTCTTATAGCATTAGAAGCATTAATCTTAAACGTAATAATACATTTTTTGAAAGCGAAGTAATGCAAAATATATGTTGAGAAAACATATTTATTAAATTCTTTGGTGCTAAATACTTAATATTTTCAGCGCAAACGGCCATCTTCAGAGTATCGAAAGTTTTGAAAGTTTATACCCTTGTTTGTTGAAATCGACCGTGGTGTAATAAACTTTCGATACTCTGAAGATGGCCGTTTGCGCTGAAAATATTAAGTATTTAACACCAAAGAATTTAATAAATATGTTTTCTCAACATATATTTTGCATTACTTCGCTTGCAATATATATATATATATATATATATATATACAGGGTGTTCGGGATAAACTTCACATTTTCACAAGGAAAAAGTGCTTGGTAACTACAAAATTTAATAGATTGTAAAGAAATTCAACAAGCACGGAAATTACACTATTGTCAATAGGTTTCACTCAAAATAACCACCATTAGCGTTGATCACAGCCTCAATCCTGCTTAGAAACCTGGAGCAAGCTGATGTTACCGTTTCCCAGAGACGGGTCTGAAAAACTACCTTAATTCTGTCGATTAACTGGGCTTTTGTAGAACTGACACGGGGATTGGTGTCTTTCTCAACAGCGTCACATACATAATAATCCATTGGGTTAAAAGCTGGGAAGTTCGGAGGCAAAACATTGGGACTGGTGTAGTCGTAAAAATTCGCTGACAACCATTTTTGATTTTCCTAGAGGGGTAGCAGGGGGCCGAATTCCTGCTGCCGCCTACCATTGGCTACCCTTATCCAGGCTTGACTACAGTTTTAGCAACTCCACGTAGGCATATGAGGTCCTCCAACACTTTTTTCTGCAGATTTTCGAGGAATTCTGCTGTACGAACGCAATCAAATCGTCTGTTATGTTGCTTTCTTCTAGCCACAGCCGTGTAGTCTCCATTGCAATTCTCCAGTTAATGCCTGATTGTTTTTACAGTGTTCAGGGAGAATTGGGCAGCAACCATAATCTCCTTATTTTGATGGCCGGCGCAGATCATCATGATACAAGTTATTCTCATCCATGATTCAGGTGGGTTTCATTCATCCATTCTATCTGTCATCACATATATGAATGATGAAGGGTCCAAGCTTTTAAATGATGCGTAGTGTGCGTCAATACCTCCAACCTACGAAGAAAAAATAACCAAATATAAGTATGTCATATTTATCCCGAACACCTTGTATATATATATATATATATATATATATATATATATATATATATACAGTTACATAAATGCATGTGTAAATACACACACACACACACACACACACACACACACACATATATATATAATATATATATATATATATATATATATAATGGAATTTTATCACAATACATTCAAGGAGGAAATGCGTAAAAATAAATTATCATATACACCAAATAGTCATTCGGTTGACCTTCCATATGAAAATAAAGTATATCTTTGCATCCCGATAAGTATTCCAATAAAAATACTTCTTATACAGGCGCACAGTTCATACTATGATGCACTAAGAAATAACTAGATGAAAGCACAAATAACCTCATCTGCAAATAATATATGCACTTTCAGGTTAAAACACAACAGATTTATTCAAAGGTTAGTCAAAAAATATATATGGAGGCCCTGCAAGTATATATCGGATTTGTTGAGTATAAGTCTACTTCCGGTGCCATGAAATTAATTTCCGCATCACGTGGTTGCAACGATCCATCATTATACTCGCTGAGAAGCGTCATGCTAAGATCTTTCGACCGCCGCTGCCGACACCCCCCACTACCACCCCGCCACCACCGCCCCGCTTTGACACTATACGAAGCTGACGTCAGCGACGCTAAGGCAAATATTGATTTTATTATTCGGCTTTTCGACACAACTAACTTAGTACTTTAGGCCACCTTGTCTGCCTTGGTTATATTGCAGGTGAACACAAGGCTTGCAGCTGAAAAGCTTAGGCTCGTAGAACTCTTCTGTATAGAGATACATTTATTTTAACGAGTGAATAGTAATTTTAAATAAGGGTAACAATAAGCGAACAGCAATAATAAAATAATAATAATAATAATAATAATAATGGATAAGACCCAACAAAATAGTAAATGTAGACTTTGCGGTAATAGAGATGAGACTGTTAACCATATACTCTGCGAATGTAGCAAACTAGCACAACGAGAATACAAAACTAGACACGACTGGGTTGGGAAGGTGATCCACTGGGAATTATGCAAATAATTAAATTTTGACCACACAACAAAATGGTATATGCATAAACCAGAATCTGTTCTTGAGAACGAAACGCACAAAATTCTCTGGGACTTTGAGATAAAAACGGATCACCTTATCCCAGCAAGAAGGCCAGACCTAGTGTTGATAAACAAAAAAGAAAGAACTTGTCAACTGGTGGATTTTGCAGTGCCAGCAGATCACAGGGTAAAGCTAAAGGAAAATGAAAAAAATAGAACTGAAAAAGTTGTGGAATATGAAAGTGAAAGTGATACCAATTGTAGTTGGTGAACAGTCCCAAAAGGATTAGAAAAGGGCTTGGAAAGTTTGGATATCAGAGGAAGGATTGAAACCATTCAGAACACTGCACTGCTGCAATCTGCCAGAATACTCAGAAGAGTCCTGGAGACCTGAGGAGACTTGCTGTCACTCAGACTCCAGTGAAAGACCATCAGCTAACACTGATGTGAAAACTCAAAAGGAGTAAATAATAATAATGGAGATTGTGTGTTTGTCTGTCTGTAACAGAAACTGTATTACTACTCATGTCACAATTCCTTTAGTTATTTAGTACAGTGTGAATGGGAATGCTTATTTGTGTATTGTTATTGAAAATTTGATTTTAATAAATAAAGTGCTTGGTATTATTGATGTCTAGTTATTTATTTTTAACTTAATGAATATGAGTAAAAATCCCGGGATCAATCTTAAAAGAAATCCATTAACAGGAAGAAATAACTGTAATTTTATTCTTTACTTCCTATTTAAAAAAAGGGCCGGGTTAGCTCAGTCGGTAGAGCGTTCGGCTAGAAACCACGAGGTTCCTAGTTCGATACCGGTCCTCGCCAACTCAGCGTATGAGTAGCATAGGGATCTGTGCGGTATTGTAAGAGCTGATGGTAGGTGTGGCGCTCCACCTCAGACGCCAGAAACAATCTCCTTGGTCTAGCGCTAGTGAAAAGGGGATAGACTCTCTCGCTGACTGTCTGATACCGACTTTAGGCCGCCCGACGACTTTAACTTACTTTTATTATTGTGTAGTAAAGGACAAGGAAACTGACGATCAATCAGCTGGTCGCGTCAAGTCCTAGCACATATATGATTGTCCAAACCATATTCATCAATTACTCTTATGACCCCCCCCCAACCAATGAGTCTAAAAACTTGTTTAAAATTAGTTTATAAAATAGAATAATCAACAAGAATGAATAAAACAAAAACGTTTCGGCATAAAATAACCCAAGAGTTGACATGCTGTAAAATCAACAAACCAACCAACCAACTAGACAACAGCCCTGATGCTTTGAGTCTTCCTGGAATCCTGAATAGACTTGCTGTCACTCAGAATCAGTAAAAAAAAAACAATATTAAAACTGGTAGAAAAAATGCATATAAGAAATGAATAACAGAAATATAGAAATAAATGAATGAAAACCAAACCCTCGGCATGAAATAACCCAAGGTTTGATATGCCGTAAATTAACCAACCACCCACCCAACCAATCAGCCAACGAAACCAGTGCACTGATGCTTTGAAGTTTCCCGGTAAACTGAATAGATTTGTTGCCACTCAGATGTCAGTTAAAAACCACCATATTAAAAATGGAAAACAAAACTGACATAGATGAAAAATAACAGAAATATAGAAATGAATGACTAAAACATAAACGTCTCGGCATAAAATAACCCAAGGTTTAACATGCCGTAAAATCCAACTAACCAACCAACCAACCAACCAACCAGACCACAGCCCTGATGATTTCAGGCTTCCTGGAATCCTGTATAGACTTGCTATCACTCAGACATCAGTCAAAAACAATCATATTAAAAATGGTAGAAAAATCACATAGACAGAACGAATAACAGAAATAGAAATGAATGAATGAATAAAAAACTTCGTCATAATATAATGTAATAATAATATAAATACCTTGGTACCCCCTCACTATAATCTGATTGACAGTGTCATGTATAAATAGTCGACACTGTTGGTACAGGTACCTATACCTATACCTAAGCCTACAAGCTACACCTACTCGCTAGACTACACCACGCCTGCTCAGAAGACGTATTGATATTCGACGTACCAGCTACTACTGCGATAATATACCAAATACCAACTTCAGAATATATCCCTTAACCCGGATATATCATAACCCAAGGTTTGACATGTCGTAAAATTCCACAAAACAACCATCCAGATCATAACACTGGTGTTTAGAAGTGTTCTGGAAACCTGAATAGACCTGATTAGACATCAATCAAAAGTCACCAACTAAAACTGGTAGGAAGTAAATTGCATAGAATGTGTTAAGTTTTTATGGGCCATCCTTTGGCCTTAAAGCAGGAGCGCTTGTCTAGGAGTTGGATCCCTGGTAAAGAGTCCCTCGATAAGGAATCCTTTGGTTCCTCTGGTAAAGAGTTCTTAGTTCGTGGTAAAGTGTCTCTCGATAATGAACCCTTTGGTTCCTCTGGTAAAGAGTTTCAGTTCCTGGTAAAGAGTCCCTCGATAATGAACCCTTTGGTTCCTCTGTAAAGAGTTCTTAGTTCGTGGTAAAGTGTCTCTCGATAATGAACCCTTTGGTTCCTCTGGTAAAGAGTTTCAGTTCCTGGTAAAGAGTCCCTCGATAATGAACCCTTTGGTTCCTTTGGTAAAAGTTTTCAGTTCCTGGTAAAGAGTCCCCCGATAATGAATCCTTTGGTTCCTCTGGTAAAGAGTTTTCAGTTCGTGGTAAAGAGTCCCTCGATAATGAACCCTTTGGTTCCTCTGGTAAAGAGTTTTCAGTTCGTGGTAAAGAGTCGCTCGATAATGAACCCTTTGGTTCCTCTGGTAAAGAGTTTTCAGTTCCTGGTAAAGAGTCGCTCGGTAATGAATCCTTTGGTTCCTCTGGTAAGCGTATAAGTCCTTCCTGAGTATTGGTAAAGATCTGGTAATCCTATGTCCGTCCTCAGTGGGCGTAATTGTAACTATGACCATTGGGGGGTGTTAGATAGTGTGTTTTCCACGCAGTATGGTTAGTGATTGGCTGCAGGAAAAACTCACGTGATCTTGGCTAGTCTATAAATCCAGGTGGGGAATTAGAGGGCACCTCACATGGTTTAATGGTTAGCAAGCTAGATTATCAGACTATTGTTAGTGAGTTCGATCCTCACTGGGTGCTCAATACTTCTGGCCTTGTGCCACATCTAAGCTCAGCTTAGTAAATAACTATATACACAAAATATTCCAAGAGAATGAATAACAGAAATATAGAAATGAATGACTAAAACAAAAACCGTCTTCGGCATAAAATGACCAAAAGTTTATTATGCTAACCAACCAACCAACCAACCAACCAGACCTCAACACTGAATGCTTAATAGCTTCCTGGAATCCTCAATAGACTTGCTGTCACTCAGACGTCAGTCAATAACTATCATATTAAAAATGGCTGAAAAAAAAAACTCGCCTAGGGGAAAACTAACAGAAAAAAAAAATCCGAAGAAGAAAAGAGATGACAGAATTGATAGATGACAGATAGATTGATAACCGTTACAATACCGACGACACTCTCTGTTCTTTCCTCTCTTCAATTAAATAATACTTATATGGTTGATGTTGATAATTATGAACGCTCTTAAATATAAGAGTTTCATATATAAGTGGTTTT
>CM042138.1:20142156-20144656 GCA_023376005.1 Doryteuthis pealeii | reverse complement strand
CAGTCCCAATTAGTGATCTATTACAACAACAACAATAATAATAATAATAATAATAATAATAATAATAATAATAATGTATCCGCCGACCTGACTTCATGTACTCAGAGATATCTATCTATCTATCTATCTATCTATCTATCCAATCCCTGTACTACCCAACTCGACTTTGTTAGGAGACAATTACCTTCATTCTTTCTTTCTTTCTTTCTTATTATATTTTTCTATACAGCATGTCCTTTTTCTCTCTCTCTCTCTTTTCTTTATAATAAAAAACGGAAACGTCTATTATTTAGCTGAGGTATCGACACTCATAAGAAAAAAAGAATTTAGTGATTAATCAAGCCCAAATAATCAGGATTTACATTTTTGCATTTCATCTTGGGCGATTTGGACGGTCTCATTTTTTAAGGAATACGAGTATTAATATATAGATTATGCTTTCCTGAATCTGCCACACGCGACTAAGATTGCCTACAGTAAAACCCGTTACTAAACGGTCACCAATCTACTAAACATTACCTTTTAACTTCATGTGTGTATGGGAGGGGAAGTTCCCGTGGTGTGGTGGCTAACGCGCTAGACTACGACATCATATGCGCTATCACGTTTACCTTCGGGCTAATACCATCGAGAAAGGTATGAAACCTCCAATCTTCTAGCTATGGGTTAAACAGTACCACTACTGTTCTTCTACAAGGATACCTATGGAATTAAATAACCCAGGAATACTGATATGCTATCAAACAAATAAACCATATCATTTTTGCGATAGTATATCTATTTACCAATCCCACTGCATTAGGATGTGACACAAGGTCAATTTATTTAGCGAAATTTAACTGGTTTGAATTGAGTTTTCCTTCTCTAAGACTGGTTGCCGACCAAGGTTAAAAAGTCCAGACTACCTTGCTATTTACCCATAGCTGGAGGGAGGATAGCTGGATTTTTACTTTTCCCAAGGTTATTAGTGGTATGTGAAATACACTATACCCAATGACTACACTAGCTCGAAGTTAGATTACGTCTAGCTTATTGAAATATCTATGTATACACCGTTATGCACGCATCTGCTAATAATAAACAGACCCAGCGACAGAAACTGGATGGAGGCGCGTGGTCTAATTGTTAGAGTCGTAGGAGATGGACTCGTCGATCCGAGTTCAATTCCTGGACGAAGCTGCTTGCATTTCACATGACGCTAATACCCTTAGGAAAGAAATTAATCCAATTCTCCCTCCAGCTATGGGTAAATAGCAGGTCTGAGTGGGCTCTTTAAACATTGCTAGGTAACCAGTCTAGAAAAAGGAAAACTCGGAATTCAAACCTGTTATACTCCGCTTAATAAACTGACCTTGTGTCGCATCCTGCTCGTGCGGAGTAGTTGGTACACACACACCACACACACACACACACACACATATATATATATATATATATATATACTGAATGGTGAAGATAACCACAAAGAGATATATACAATCAATAAATGCACATGTAGGAAATTCGGCTGGAGTGATATTTATTTCTTTTGCTTGTGATTTATTGACTGCGTTATTGTTAAAGTAGACGGCACAAGGGAGAGCGGAAATGCGTTGGCGAAGTTTTAAACTATGTTGGGACGGAGAGGAAGTAGAGAGAGAAACAAGAGAGAGAGAGAGAGAGAGAGAGAGAGAGAGAGAAGAGAGAGAGAGATGGAATTAATGGGGTGGGGAGAGACCGGAAAGGCGTTGGCGAAGTTTTAATAATGTTGAGAGAGGAGGAAGTTGAAAGTGAAGAGGTAATATGAGAGAGAGAGAGAGAGAGAGAGAGAGAGAGAGAGAGAGAGAGAGAGAGAGAGAGAGAGGGGGGGATGAGAAAGTGTGGGAAAGCGAACTTGACAGTGAGATAGAGAGGAAAGAAGGAGAGCGTGGAGAGACAGAAAGAGGTGTGTTGTGTGTGTGTGTGTGTGTGTGTGAGAGAGAGAGAGAGAGAGAGAGAGAGAGAGAGAGAGAGAGAGAGAGATGGAATTGATGGGGTGGGGAGAGACCGGAAACGCGTTGGCGAAGTTTTAACAATGTTGAGAGAGGAAGAAGTTTAAACCGAAAGATGGAATATGAGAGAGAGAGAGAGAGAGAGAGAGAGAGAGAGAGAGAGAGAGAAGAGAGAGAGAGAGAGAGAGAGAGAGAGAGAGAAGAAAAAGTGATGGAAAGCGTGTATGCGTGTGTGTGAGAGAGAGGAGGATGGAGGGAGAGAGGTAGTAGATGGGTTAGATGGGGTTAGGAGAGAGATGTGAAAAAAGTGAGTGGAAGAAAGAGAGAATGAGAGAAATACATTAGGAATAAAAATGGGGAAGCAAACTTTTGAGAGAGAGAGAGAGAGAGAGAGAGAGAGAGAGAGAGAGAGAGAGAGAGAGAGAGAGAGAGAGAGAAAACATGAAGAAGAAAATAATTAAATGGATTCTCGCTAAAAAATGATGAAAGAGATTATTTTTCTTTTTTTCCGTTTTTATTTCTCGTTCTCT
>CM042138.1:20129656-20132156 GCA_023376005.1 Doryteuthis pealeii | reverse complement strand
GGCACAACTACAAGTGTCTCTCATAAGAAGAATAGAATCAAAACAGAGACCTCTCCGCAATGTACGAGGGTCTGTCAAAAAGTAATGCCATTTTGTTTAGGACAGGTATAATTACCAACACAGGAACATGTATCATACACCAAAAGGTGATTCGAAGGTGGAACGTTGCTATTGAGAGAAACAGTGACTATGGGAAGAAGTAGGGATGTAATTTACAGAGGACCAGTTTCATTTTGATGTATGATACATGTTCCTGTGTTGGTAATTACACCTCTCCTAAACAAAATGGCATTACTCTTTGACTCACTAATGTGGAGAAGTAAGGATGTGATCCACAGTGGGCCAGCTTCCTTTTGATGTATGATACATGTTCCTGTGTTGGTAATTATACCTGTTCTAAACATAATGACATTACCTTTTGACCCACCTACGTGGAGAAGTAGGGATGTGATCCACAGAAGGCCAGCTTCATTTCCATGTATGAAACGTGTTCCTGTGTTAGTGATTATACCTGTCCTAAACCGAATGACATTACTTTTTGACTCACCCTCGTATATACCCAGACGGTTATATAACAAAAGAGGAGGAGGGAAGACTTAGATAAGGAAAAGAAAAGGAATAAAGAGAGGGTAAAATGTATGAAGAACAGATAAGAGAAGAATGAGAATAAAAAAAGATTTAATAAAACATAAGAGAAAAATGAAAGCAAAAAAAAATGTATGAATGAAAATGACTCGTAACAAAAAAAAATATTCTGAAAGAAATGTTAAAGTGAAAAGAAAAGGCGTAAAAAGTAATTTTCTCTTTTTGTGATTTTCTTGCTGAGAAGATATTTAAATTAAGTTTATCAACATGTCAACCTGTGACAGAGAGCATGGGGTTAGTGGCGGAGGTGGGGACCGTGGAGTTGAGAATTCCCCGCCCCCAAGGACTAAGCGCGCCCGCGTGTGTCTGGCCTGCGCGAAGTGGAGCCCCCCCCCCACGCGAGTGATTCAAGATTGAACTCACAACCTCCTGATTATGAGTGGTGGAATTTCTGTCACCCCTGTTAGCTGAAGTGGTTCGACCACTGTGAGAAATAAATGCCGAGGAGAGCGCTCTCGCTGAAAACGCCTTTTTCAGTGGAGAGAACGGTGTGTCATGTTTCGATCTTAAAGTAAAGTGAACTTTGTCGGATTGTGTAAGAACTACTGGGAGTGTTGCTGGCAGAATACTTTTTACGGTTGAGGAAACTGATTATTGCGGTCGTCTCTTGAAACTAACATCTAGACAACCCTTGTTGGGTTATTTAATAAAGCCAATCTTTTAAAAAGCTATTATATGCTTTCGCGTTAATGATACATATTAGGTATACCCAAAATTGGCCTAAAATTCGTTTTTGACAAAATGACTTTAGCCCCCCCCCTATAGAAAATAATTTACTAAAACTCAGGGAATTATCGGATTTTAACGAAATTTTCAGTGTTTATTTATCAATAAATGATCTTTGTAATGCATTATTTATTTTATTTCAAAACATTCTCATTTTTTTTCAGGTCACTTAATTTTGACCCCCCTGATATTCGGGGTGTAAAATATTGGCAAGTTGGTCCTTGTTTGATACTAATTACAGTATAAAGAAAAAGATAAAAGACCGAAGTTGTAAATAGAAAAAAAAGAAAGATATTTTATAAGAAAATAAGTACCGAAAATCAGAAAATAAAATGTAAAAAAAATAATAAATGATTAATTTTTTTGAGATTTCTTTTTTTACTCATTTCGATAATTATTTAATTGGCTATTATCGTATAGAAAAAATTATACATCGATATTTTTTTGCTTAAAAAAGGGGGGGATACAATTAATTTAAATTCGTTTTTAAAATTTTTAGCAGACGAAAATTTGGGTATACCTAATACATATAATAACGATTTTTAAGTACTGTATTGTAAAATATATGAGGGACATCTTTTTTTCCAAATGAAAATGTCCCAGAAAATCACCGTCTATCTTATAAAGACAAGGGTCAGCTTTGGTTGATTGGTAGGATTTTACGGCACGTCAACACTTGGGTTATTTTATGTCGAAAACATTTTGTTTTATTCATTCTTGTTGGGTATTTAATTTTTTTCAAACTCATTTTTTGAAAACATTTCTTGTAAACTCATTTCTTGATATATCTAACCTAAATATATGACCTTAACAGGTACTACCACCCTGGTCAGGGGGAGATATGGGAGTAATGGCGATAAAGGGGTACACATTCCCCAGAGGTCCAGAATTGGAAGTTCACCATCAGATATTGGGGCTTGCTATAAGAGCAATAGGCTTGCGACAATTATATAGGTGCTAGGGCTTGACGTGACCAACAGATCAGAAGGGGGGGGGGCTTTTTGACCGCTCGTCTAACCTAGTTAGTAAGGGCCAAAGTAGAGTGTTGCATGTCATGGACTACAAGCCCCAACCCTTTTTATCATATATATGCTAGAAAGCCGTGATTGAGGGTCTTAGTGTATGATGT
>CM042138.1:20104656-20124656 GCA_023376005.1 Doryteuthis pealeii | reverse complement strand
AGTGATAACGCTAATCTGTTTTAATATTACAAATACTTACTTCAATCTATAACACTGGTTTATAAAGAAATTGAGGCAAGCACAAAAATAGCTGTTTTAACCTAATTTGGATAAAAAGATAAGAAGAAGATAAAAAAAGGAAAGAAAGAAAAATGTGTGTGTGTGTGTGTGTGTGTGTGTGTGTGTGAGAGAGAGAGAGAGAGAGAGAGAGAGAGAGAGACAGAGAGAGAGTTAAATGAAGATTATCATACATTTTACATATTGAACCATTTTGGCAATAGCTCTTAAGAAAACACATCAAACGTTGTAATAATCAAATTATCATACTGTGGTATAACGACAGGTTCTGTTAGTTGAATGCTAACTATACTATACTTGAATTCTAATTTCTTTTTTTTGCAACTAATTATGATATAAATTCTATGAATAAATAGGATGTTTGACATCGAGCATAAAGACCGTCGAGGGCGTCTTTTAAGTTATGCATACAAAATTATGACAATGATTCTTTTACCAGTACTAAAGATAATTACAAGAAGCGCGTCATAGAATTCGTTAGCTGATGTAAACAAGAAGACTTTAGGAACAAACCTTCTTTTTTTCTTAATTCGTTGACAAAAGGAAGGAAACATGGTTGTGCATTGATGCTAGGAAGCCTTTACTTCCGGCCAAAACTTGTGGATGAGACCGAAACTTCCGGTTGTTTTACGCATGCTCTATATTTTCTTCTTTTCTTGGCTTTTTTGTTTTGTTTTGTTTCTTTGTGAGGCATCACTGAATTTAACAAGGTCAATATCTGTTTTTTTTTTTGTTGTTCTATTCAAAACTTCGTGAATTCAGCAGAAGTTAAATAGCGACAAAATAGTTTCGCAAATTAAAAATCTCCGAAATTGTATTTGGTTTTATTTTGTACTATGGAAGCTCAAAATTGATACATATCAATATTCCCAATTGCTTGCTGGCTGAGATCGAGTAAAATGATATGATGATAAATAAAAAAGTGGAAAGTTACTAGAATTTTTTGGAAGACGTATGAAAGGCTACCTGCCGATTTCAGATCGGTTGATGGATGCCAATAGGCTAAAAGTGGAAAAGAGTGAGTGAAAGTGAGGGTGACGAGTTAACAGTCTAGACGACGAGTTTGAAGAGAACAGACGCAAGATGAATGTCTGTTCTCCAGGACATTTTTACTTGGGGATAAAATAAGATATAAGCTCTGAAAGAAAGAAAAAAGAACATCTAATGTTCGTTATTAAAAACTAAGCAACGATATAAGACGAGACATCCTCAAGATGATCCAAGTAAGTTCCAGACTCAACAGTGATTGATTTTAAACCTCTTTTCAAGCCCGTCTAGGCTTATTTTACGGCTAGTAATGTAAAATAATGAGATAGAAAAACCAGTTACAAGAAGTTTTGGAAGACGTATAAAAGGCTACTTGTTGATCTCTAATAAGTTGATGGATGCCAAGAGACAAGGAGCGGAAGAGAGTGAGAGAAAAGGAAAGTTGGCAATCTGGGTTGAGTGTTTGAGGAAAACAGACGCAAGATGAGAGTGTTCTCCAAGGCATTTTTACTTGGGGAAAAAATAAACACTCGGTGTTTAGTACAATTTTTAAAAATAAGGTTTTCAAAGCCATATTAAAAAAGCAGGTTTATCATCATCATCATCATGTTGTGCTGGTAGTGCGGATATTCATGACAATCTCTCGCTATTCGACTATTATTTATTGCCTTCGGAGGTCTTCTGCGTAGAATCCAGTAATCGCGTAGAGCTGGTCAATATAGTTCTTTGCTGGACAACTCACACTGGCGTGCCTATGTGCTGGTTTCCATAGAAGGACGTCCCTTATGAGTTTGGTATTGCTTCTCCAGCAGTGTCCTGATATCTTGTTCCTCTCACTGAGACGGTTTGTGTGATAGGGGCATGTGGCCGTACAGCTGCTTCCTTGTGGGGTGTTGTTTCAACGATTTGTTTAAGATATACGCAGCATTTTTGTGCAGCTCACATCTCGCTTATTCTCTAGGGGCTTCGTTAAGTCTAAGTTGTGTAGCCATACAGTAGCACTGATACAACTACAGCCTGGAAGAATTGTCCTTTTATCTTGTCAGTGATATCGGATCTCAATTGACCAATAATCTGTTTATAGCAGAACATGTATTCCAAATGTGCATTAACTTCCCTTTCTTTGGATGAGATATTAACACACTTATACCATTGAGATGTGGGGTAATGATTAAAGTCATGGGAAATGGACTCGTCGTCCCGAGTTCAAATCCTGGATGTGGTAATTGCATTTCACTTAGCGCTAATACCCTTGGAAAAGGTATGAATCCTACTCTCCCTCCAGCTATGGATAAATAGTAGGGCAGACTGGCTCTTTAACCGTGGCTAGGTAACCAGTCTAGGAGAAGGAAAACTCTGAATTCAAACCTGTTGAACTCCGCTTAAGAAATCGACCTTGTGGCACATCCTGCTCGTGCGGAGGGGTTTGGTAAAATATATACTTATACCATTGAGAATATTGACTAATTCTCTATTGATTTGGCCTTGTATCAGACTAAGATAAGCGTAGTAAATATTTACATCAGATAAAGAAATATACTAACATGACCTATGGATAAACCATAGTATGATAATTTATTTATTACGTTTGATATGTTTCCTTAAGAGCTGTTGCTAAATAGTTCAATATTTAAAAAGTATGATAATCTTGATTTAATTCTCTCACACTCTTTTTTCTTTCTTTCTTTCTTTAATTTGTTTCGTCTTTTCATTATGTTCAATTGAAACAGATTAGCGTTATCGCTTTCACGTGCTCACCGCTCTGTCGGCTGGGGCGTTAGAATGCACCGACTGCACCTCTGTAGAGGGGTAAGACTCCCCCAATGGGGCCATCTTTTTGCCATGGGTGGCGACCCGTGATGCTTAAGGATAGAGCCCAGGTGGATGAGCAGTTTATGACTAGCAATACTCCACTTTGGCCCTATCTTGGGCTAGACGGGCGGTCGGAGAGGCCCTCTCCGATCAATCGGCTGGTCACGTCAAGCCCTAGCACCTATATGATTTTCCCAACCCTATTGCCCTTATGGCAAGCCCCAACCCCTTTTTATCATATGGGTGCTAGAAGGCGGTGGCTGCGGGTCTACATTTCCTCGGAATGACGTTAAACTCTATCTGATGGTGAGGTTCCAGTTTTGGAGGTTTGGGGAATGTGGAGCACCCCATTCATCACCATTGCTCCCTGGTCCACTCCTACCCGGAGTGGTAGTGCCTGTTAGGGTCCCATCTATGGGTTAAATAGAAAAATGGATTTATAAAAAAATTGTATTATCCATTAAGAATTGATTTATTTCAAAACTTTATCGGCATTAAATGACCCACTGAGGTTGATATGTCGTAAAACAAAACAAACAAACAAACAATTCACGTGATTAACCTTTCTCTATATATTTCCCCTACTCTCTTTATTTCTTTTTATTACTTATAATATTTTTTCTGCGTAGCATGTCTCTTTTCATACCTTTCTTTAAAAATAAAAAAAAACGGAATGATCCATTATTCAGCTAAAGTGATGACACTCATAAGAAATAAGAATTTGTTGGATATGCAACTAAATCAGATAATCAGGACTTACATTATTGCATTTCATCTAACGAACTGTCACATTTTTAACCGGTGCTGTTGCAAGATGATAACGGTCGTATAAATTAAGGAACACGAGTGTTAATATATAGATCAGTCAACAGGTTTTCCGTACTCAAATCACGTGGTATACAACATATTTCTCTACTTTTCAGATTGATCACGGTTCATACACAAAGCGCTGTAATAGAACCGTTAGTTCATGGAACACAATGAGAAAGTATTAAAAAAAAAAAATTAGTCGAAAACATCCAAAACCCTGAAGGGAATTAAAACTGTGTTTTCAATAGTAAACGTAAGAAGAAATCGAAGAGAAAAAAGCGTGTACTATAGAAATACATACGGATTAATGAAATGAATTCTTAAAGATGTCTCTAGTTTTAAACCCACCAAAGGCGTTATTTCCACAATTAAAAGAAACGTAAGCAGATTCATTGTTATGAACAGGATTATTTCAATAAGTACATCTCCAAATCATTATTAATAGGTGAATTTTAAATACGAACTTTCCACTGTACAAGGTGCGTAAAAACATGCTCTATCTTTTTGGTCATCCGTATTTAAGTAAAAAGTAAGTGGTCGGGGTGGCCTAAAGTCGGTATCAGCCATACAGCAAGGGAGTCTAACCCCTTTTCACGAGTGCTAGACCAAGGAAATTATTTAGCATCTGAGACGAAGTGCCACACCTAACCATCAGCCCCTCACTTTACCGCACAGATCCCTGTGCTACTCATATGCTGAGTTGTCGAGGGCCGGTATCGAACCAGGAACCTTGAACTTCACAACCGAACGCTCTACCGACTGAGCTAAACATTGTGTGTCCATGTGTAGGAGTTGATAGGAAAACGTCGATTATGGGTCCTTCCTTACTTCTCCAGTATTGCTTAGCATATATTACTCATCTTACTTGAATGGACGGCATGTCAACCCTTATTGGGTTATGTTATGCCGAAGACGTTTTCTTTTATTCATTCTTGATGTGTATTCAATTTTCTTTTAAAACAACTTTTTTAAAGACATTTTTTAAATTCATCTTTTTCTATTTAACGCATAGATGTGTCCCTAACAGTTATTATCAATGAGTGTATCTGACCGTAATTGCGATTAAGGAGTACTCTTGGAGTTAAGTAGGTAATATGAACATTAATTACATAAATGAGAGTAACCTTCCCTTGTTTCTTTCACCTTGATGAAGCCGTGTGTTTTGGTCGGTCATTTTCATTTCACTGTAAATCTACGCTGAAAATACGAATTTGTTCGAATCAATACAACTACATGTTTTAACACGAAAAATATCATGGAATGTGTTTTTATTAACAATTAAGTTAATTTCAAATAATGCGCAAGCACAATGAAGAACACATTTTATGATATTTTCGTGTTGTATTGATTCGAACAAATTCGCATTTTTAGTGTAGATTTAAGGTGAAATAAAAATGGCCGACCAAAACACACGGCTTCTTCAAAATGAAAGAAACAAGAGGAGGTTACTCTCATTTAAGTAGCTAATGTTCACATTACTGTTAAGTAGCCATACTTAGGTGCTGCTTCCAAGATTTGTGCAAAAGAGTACATGTATCGCTTTTCGTCCAAAAATAATTAGCCAAGATGGGTCAATGGTGCCATTGTATCTTTCGGAGTATTCCTCCATGAGTATAATATACTCATCCTAACTTTTCTTTTCTTTATTTTTCAAACAATCATTAAGTTTCAAGATCCATGTTTGTTTCATATATATTAAATTAAGAGAGTTTTATAATTTGCTTGAAGCATTGTGTATATATTGGTTAGGAGGTTGATTTAGAAGGCTATCACAATGCAGGTGTAAAGAAAAAAAAATACGGTAACAATGATGTTGTGTGTTAACCTGTATTTAATTCTTGAATTTTCGAGATAATATCTCTTTTTCAAAAGATCACTGGAACTGAAGTCGTCTAGTTATGGCATTTCTTTTTAAATGAATTTTTTTTTTTAAATGATGGTATTTTTATATTTTATTTTATATCTATATTTTATTTTATATCTATATTTTATTTATATTATATTTATTTTATAAAAATACCATCATTTAAAAAACAAATTAATTTAAAAAGAAATGTTATAACTAGACTGCTTCAGTTCCAGTGATCTTTTGAAAAAGAGATATTATCTCGAAAATTCAAGAATAAAATACAGGTTAACACAAAACATCATTGTTATCGTATTATTATTTTTTCTTTACATCTGCATTGTGATAGCATTCTAAATCAACCTCCTAACCAATATTAAATTAAATTTAGATTAGTGAAATAAATCACTAAGTAGGACTGAGCCTATTCTAGTAGTGGCCACCACAAGCGGAGATTTAAGAGGTTTGAATTCAGAGTTTTCCTTCTCCTAAACTGGTTGCCTACGAAATATTAAAGAGCCCTGTCTGCCCTACTATGTATCAATAGCTGGAGGTAGAGTAGTGGGATTCATACCTTTCCCAAGGGCATTAGTGGTATGTGAACCGTAGCTTCGTCCCGGATTTGAACTCGGGTCGGCGAGTCCATTTCATATTATATATATATATATATATATATATATATATTATATATATTATATATATATGTGTGTGTGTGTGTGTGTGTGTGTGTGTGTGTGTGTAATAAAAAATTCTGCAAAATGATTCGGATTTTGATTTATTCTATTGTGCGTGACAAGAGTTTCGGATTGTCTAAAGTCTTTTTCAAACTAATATGAGCTATGTTTGGTCTCATATATATATATATATATATATATATATATATATATATATATATATATATATACGTAGGCATTTTGTCGATGTGTATACGCTCAAAAAAGAGTCACACTGTCTAATCTCAGATGACTGGCATCCAGTCAACCAATGAGGATCTTTGATGAGGTGAAGCTCTAAAACTATTTCAAGCAGTCCTTGTTGATTTCAATCATCGAAAATTGGCTGGTTTTGTCGGTTTTTAACAGGTTGACAAAGACAATCAGCTTCTTAATAAATATTGATTTTCAAACTGAATTGGAATTGTGATAAATTTATCAATCATTTTCTTCATATCTTCTGTACTGCGCGTTACTAATGCAGGGTCGTCTGTGAGCAGAATTTGTTGAGAGGAGTCCCTGTGGTGTAGCGGCTAACGTGCTGGACTGCGATATTATAGTAAGCGTGTTCAAACTCCAGTCTCCCTATTACGTTCAATTTCAGACTCATATCTGTTGGATTATCGTGGTATAAGATGAGCGCAAAATCACCACCTCTACTGATGAACTTACCCAATAACAGTAGGCACTTTCGGTAAAAAATTAGCCAATGAGATACGAGGACAGAAAGCATTTAAGATCGTTGGTAACTGTTCTCAAATCAATTGCAAATTGAACTGTTAGCAAGATCTATATTTTGGATTAATACCCAAGGAACACTACAGGTTAGGATTACCAACTCATTACTGTGTAATTGGACTTGTGGATAACAGAACAACTGAACCCGTACAATGCCGACCAGGATTTTTACAATATCACTGGGAAAAGTGTGAATCTAAGTTTAGGTATCGAAGACATGAAGTCAATGGCACTTAGTAACTGACAAATTCTCGCCTAGGCGATTTTCAAATCAAGTTTGGTTGACAAGACGAAAAAGTCTAGTGTGTAGGATTTATGCCATTCTCAAATTCATTATCATATTCTATGGGATAAATAGTAACCCTACTGTTCTCCTGTATTAAAATAGTTGTACTACTAATCTCCGTTATAAAAATAGTACTACTACTGTTTTCCTACATTAAATAGCACCACTACTAATCTCCTACATTGAAATATCACTACTACTAATCTCCTACATTGAAATATCACTACTACTAATCTCCTACATTAAAATAGTACTACTACTAATCTCCTACATTAAAATAGTACTACTACTATTCTCCTACATTAAAATAGTACTACTACTAATCTCCTACATTAAAATACCACTACTACTAATCTCCTACATTAAAATAGTACTTTTACTTATTTCCTACATTAAAATAGTACTACTACTAATCTCGTTTATCAAAAGTACTGGTACTTATTTCCTACATTAAAATAGTACTACTACTAAATTAAAATAGTACTGGTACTAATCTCCTACATTAAAATAGTACTTTTACTTATTTCCTACATTAAAATAGTACTACTACTAATCTCGTTTATTAAAATAGTACTGGTACTAATCTCCTACATTAAAATAGTACTTTACTTATTTCCTACATTAAAAATAGTACTACTACTAATCTCGTTTATTAAAAATAGTACTGGTACTAATCTCCTACATTAAAATAGTACTTTTACTTATTTCCTACATTAAATAGTACTACTACTAATCTCGTTTATTAAAATAGTACTGGTACTAATCTCCTACATTAAAATAGTACTTATTTCCTACAAAAATAGTACTACTACTCGTTTATTAAAATAGTACTGGTACTAATCTCCTACATTAAAATAGTACTTTTACTTATTTCCTACATTGAAATAGTACTACTACTAATCTCCGCTATTGAAATAGTACTACAAATGTTCTCCTACATTGAAATAGCACTACTACACACACACACACACACACACACACACACACACACACACATATATATATATATATATATATAATGGTAAAAGTATCCAACTGACTGTTATATAGGGCATAATTCTATTTGGGATCAACGATATCTCCTGAACACCGAAAATGCATTCTCATGTTGATGCAAAGTCATAGATTTATAGAAGGATTTTTACAAATCCCTCATAGAGCTCAATGTATAATAACTAATAAATTAATCATATACAGAGCAATATTTATAATTTCAAAGAAAGAAAAACTTAACAAACCGTAATTTGGGTATTATAAATAGTTGAGTTCTGGTCAAAATGAATTTATAATAGCCAAATGACGGTTTGTTAAATTTTTCTTTCTTTGAAAGTATATATATATATATATATATATATATATATATATATATATCAGTCGTCCACGGACACGTGTTTCGAAGTTTACTTCTCGGCTCGACTTTTTAACAGCCACCTCTAGCCGGGATCGAAACCCGACAGAATTTTTGTCTGCCAAGTTCCTTACCCTAGCGGTTATCAGTGAGCTGCTAGTCTAGGGTGAATAATTAATTGCTACATACTTTACGGCGGTATGCATTTACAATCACCAGAGAACTAAAATCTGTAAACAGACGGATCACGGCTAATGCCAAACGGTGAATTTACAATTAATGTCCCCCCACAGTGCTCAACCATGGGAGTGGGAAGCATATATATATATATATATATATATATATATATATATATATCAACCGATACATAGTTGTATGTGTACACTCATCGATATGGACTATATACCTATCGAATAGAAATGTTAAAATACTGATTACATAAAATACACATTCCATATGTACGTATGTTTATTGGTGTGTTTAGTGTATTTTTTACAATTTTTCTTTGATCAATTTAATTGAATATCGATGTCTTTTTTCGATATCTCTTCTTTCCGAGAAAGATATCATAGGTAGAAAAAATTAATTCAATTAAATTCAAGTTCTTCATACAAATCAACAGTCCATCCTTTTTTCTAGTAAAGTGTTTTTGATGTTCACCGGGTGCTCTACATTTGTGATCTTGTGTCATACTAAGTTTAATATTTCTCAAACTTATCTGTTCTCAAAAAAGATATTCCACTCGTAAAAATTGTTTTTTGGACAACATTTCCCAATATCATTAAAACTACAGGTACTCTTAATATTAAAAAAAACATATATATATATATATATATATATATATATATATATATATATATATGGGAGATTATGTGCTTAATTGAAGTCATACCTAATTTGAGAATTAATTAGTTATAAGTGTTTTTTGGACAACATTTCCCAATATCATTAAAACTACAGGTACTCTTAATATTAAAAACCATATATATATATATATATATATATATATATATATATATATATATATATATATATATATATATATATATAAGTGTTTTATGATTTGCTTGAAGCATTGTTTATATTGGTTTGGGGGTCGGTTTTGAAGGCTATCACAATGCAAGTGTAAAGAAAAATAAAGTAACTGTGGTGTTTGTTTTCGAGGTAAAAATCTCTTCTATAGAAGATTTCTGAAACTGAAGCTGTTAGGTTAACAAACAACACCATAGTTACCTTATTTTTCTTCACAATTGCATTGTAATAGCCTTCAAAACCAACCACCAAACCAATATATATATATATATATATATATATATATATATATATATATATATATATATAAATATATATATATGTGTGTGAGTGTGTGTGTGAGGTATCCAAAACTTGGTAGTAAGGGATGATTCTATATGTGATTTCTAAGACACACTGTGTTATTATTATTGTATGATCCTGTATGTACAAATACAGTGAATCTTTGAATCACAACAGAGAGCTGAATGTATAATAATCTTTTTAGATTATATACAGAGCAATATATATATATATATATATATATATATATATATATATATAATATATATATATATATATCACTTTCAATCATTTTCATCCTGGACGGGGCTGTTTGAATTTCACATAGCACTAATACCCTTAGGAAATGTATGTAACCAGTCTAGGAGAAGGAAAACTCTGAATTCAAGCTGTTAAAAAGGCTTAAGAAATTGACTTTGCGCAGTGGTCGTAACTCTCCTCTCTCTCTCTCTCTCTCTCTCCTCTCTATATATATATATATATATATATATATATATATATATTAAATATAATGTTTGTTATTACATTCACACACATAAGCAGACACACACACACTCACATAAACAAACACACACAACAACATACGCGCGCACGCACGCTACATGCATATATTCATGTGATTATGTGTATTTAAAAATGATATCACTTTGGTCTTTACTTTGAATGTAGAAGCATTTATGATTTTTGCTTTGTAGAGTCATCGAAATAGATACTTTGTAATGTGACGCGCACTCCTATCTTTTAACATCAAAGGCCGAGCGAATTAAGCTGGTTTTCTCATAGAAACGTACAAACATTATTTGATTCTGTTTTATTTTATTTAATTATAAGCCACCATTTTGGTTAGATAACACAGTAGAAAATTGATAAAATTGTCCGAGCGATTCGACTAGAAATTTCGTTGCGAAAAACTTTGAAAAACATTACAGTAAAATGTGTGTAGTGGCGCAGAAAGACAATGCAAAAATTAAGGAGAACATTTTACTGCTTCAAGCAAAGCCCACGCAGATGTGTGTGTGTAGATACGTGTAGAAATAATGACATACGCATGCGTGAGCGCATGCGTAATAGTACAACTGCATAAAATGAAAAAGAGGCTAAAAGTATAGACGTTCAGATGTATTAAAAGTATCTTCGCTTTTTTAATCAACGGTTAATTTATACGTATTTCTCGAAAGTTCCTGTATATTCTTTAAGCTAACTAGCAAGAATATGTACACTTCGCGCGCAAGTATTTAAGTTTTAATGTAATGAAATTCATTAAATTAGAAGGATAAACGAAATTAGATACGAACGCGTATAAAAAAAAATCCTAGAGACGCGTGGTCTAATGGTTAGAGTCGTAGGAAATAGACTCGTCGAACCGAGTTCAATTCCTCGACGAAGCTGTTTGCATTTCACAAGGCGCTAATGCCCTTGGGAAAGGTATGAGTCCAATTCTCCCTCCAGTTGTGGGTAAATAGCAGGGCAGACTGGGCTCTTCAACCATGGCTAGGTACCAATCTAGGAGAAAAGAAACTCTGAATTCAAACCTGTTAAACTCCGCTTAAGAAATTGAAGTTGTGTCACATCCTGCTCGTGCGGAGGGGTTGGTATATATATATATATATATATATATATATTACATTTATTTTAATTGGTTCCTTTTTAAAATCATACACTTGCTTTTTACTATGAATACTCATTGATAAACTTATACAATTTCCGAGGGTATTGTGTTGTAAAGGGTGACGTAGTTTGGGTTACAGCCAGACAGACACCGAATGTCCATTATAATAAGATGTAATGCTCTAAGTATAGTATGTTTCAATAATCACGCAGATGTGCGCAAAAACATATGGAAACAGAAATACGCATTTGTGAGCGCATGCGTTATAGTACAACAGCATAAAATTTGGGTTGTTTGGTTAGGTTTGTTTTGTTTTACGGCATATTAACCCCAGTGGGTCATTTAATGCCGATAAAGTTTTGAAATAAAGTCAATCTTAATGGATACTCTATTTTTTATAAATACTATTTTTATAAATACTATTTAAATTCTATTTAAACCATAGATGAGACCCTAACAGGTACTACCACTCCGGGTCAGAGTGGACCAGGGAGCAATGGTGATGAAGGGGTGCTCCATATTTCCCAACCCTCCAAAACTTGCACATCACCAGATATGGTTTAACGTCATTCCCAAGACATGTAGTCCCTCAGCCACCGCCTTCTAGCCCCCATATGATAAAAAGGGTCGGGGCTTGCCATAAGGGAAATAGGGTTGGGGCAATCATATAGGTGCTAGGGCTTGACGTGACCAACCGATTGATTGGAGGGGGTCTCTCCGACCGCTCGTCTACCCCGAGAAAGGGCCAAAGCGGAGTATTGCAAGTCATGGTCTGCTCAACCACCTGGGTTCTATTCTTAATCATCACGGGTCACCACCCGCGTCCACCAGGTGGCCCCATTGGGGGAGTCTTACCCCCCTACAGAGGTGCAGTCGGTGTTTTTTAACGTCACAGCCGACAGGGCGGGCATAAAATGTAAAAGAAAAGCTAAAAGTATGGACATATATTCGGATGTATTAAAAATATCTTCACTTTTTTAATCAACGGCTAATTTATACGTACTTCTCTAAAACTCCTATATATTTTTATATATTTATATTAATAGGTATAGTATATCTATATTAATACTCCTGTTCCTTAATTGTACGGCAGTTATCCTCTTGTAATACATTTTAACGGTAATGGTAAAACATGAGACATTTCACTGATAATGATAAAACAAGGGAAATGTCACCGTTAATAATAAAATGATGAAGACGTCACTGGTAATGCTATATTACAATTATTACTGGCTGCAGATTTTTATTAAGCAAGTGTTATCCCGAATATAATATATTACAATCCGTAACTTTAGTAGGATCGGGGTACTTGCTACTCGCATAAATCTCCAAAGGAGTTAGAAGAGACTCCTTAGCCTTGGTCGGCAACCCATCTAGGACAAGGAAAAGTCCGGTATAAAAACCCGTGGCTTTGCGGCTTTATCTCATCCCAAGAAAAGTCATGGGGAAATATAGTTTGATCAAGAAAACAACCAAGTCTTGTTTGTTAATTGAATATTAAAACAATGACCAGCCCAACACAAAGAAGAACTAACCCCAGTAGAAGCTCTGGAGAGAAGTCAGCCCAGAGAAAATGTAATACTATCATCGGTAATCTGAACTTTAGCTACATAAATGAGAGTAACCTCCCCTTGTTTATTTCACTTTGAAGCTACACTGAAAATACGAATTTATTCGAATCAATACAACTGCATGTTTTAACACGAAAATATCATGAAATTCAAAATAACGTGCAAGCACAATTAAGAACACATTTTATGATATTTTTGTGTTAAAACATGTAGTTGTATTGATTCGAACAAATTCATCTTTTCACTGTAGATTTACGGGGAAATGAAAATGGACGACCAAAATATACAGCTTCCTCAGTGAAGGACACAGGGGGAGGTTACTCTCACTTATGTAGCTAATGTTCAGATTACCCTATCATCATCATCTACTCTATCTATCTAACTGTCAGTCATCTCTCTCTCTCTCCGTTTATATACCCGATGAGGAAGGTAACTTATAAATTGTAACTAGATAATAACTTGTAACTTGTAACTTTATCATTCAGCTTTGAAACTTGTAACTTGAAATCATATAAGTAAAAGTCGTCGGGGTGGCCTAATGTCGGTATCAGCCAGACAGCGAGGGAGTCTATCCCCTTTTCACGAGCGCTAGGTCAATGAGATTATTTTGGCGTCCAGGGTGAAGCACAACACCTACCATCAGCTCCTCCCTTTACCGCACAGATTCCCATGCAAGTCATATGCTGAGTTGGCGAGGGCCGGTATCGAACCCGGAACCTTGTGTTCCTAGTCTAGACATAAAATAACCCTAGACGGGTTGATATATATAAGAGTAGTATGACAAAAATAAAATTGTAAGCAACATACATGTATACTTAGAATTTGCAATACCAACAAATACATTCTGTACAAAAATGATGACAGTTTAAAAAATAAAATTTATTAGGACTTATTCAGTCAGTTTTATATTTTTTGTCGTGAAGCTTGACGCCTCGTCTGGTTGACAATTTTTGGAATGTTTTGTTTTTTATATTTGTGTAGTTCCGACTTTGATCAAAGACGATAAGTGCTGATCCGTCTGACTTGTCTCTATAAGAGGTTTTAGTAAATTTCATGAACGAAAATAACTGTTCACAACACACACACACACACACACACAACACACACACACACACACACACATAGGTAGAACGAATCATTGTCATGAACTTTGAGACATATTCTTTTGAAGTTTTGTACTACCACGAAAGACGATGGCGTAGTGTCCATTTTATTGAGTTGAACTACGTAGCCTGGGCGGGTTGGTATGGAGGAGGTAAAAAATAGAGAAAAGAAATCAGGTATTCCCATATAAAGATATTTTGTTTTGAGTGCTGAATCTGACTGCATTTCTAACAGTTCTGTTTGCAGGTTTTCTTCTGCATTGGTGCAGGACGCACTTGTGCTGGCTGAGGGCTGCGGGTCACGTGTTTGACATGCCCAATTTAAGCAATAATCTGTGCTGTTACCCGAGGAATAAAGTTTCGTGTGCTAATCGCGGAGTAATTGAATTGCATTTAGCTATTTCTGCGGCCTCATCTCATTACACCACGCACCTTCCATATATATATATATATATATATATATATATATATATATATATATATATAAAATAATCCAATTGACTACTAAGTAGAAGATGACTCAATTTCGGATCATCAAAATCTCACTGTACACCACAATGTATGCTGATGTAGGTGTAAACTTATAGATTATTACAAGGATTTTTATAAATCACAAAGAGAGCTCAATGTATAATGACTGATGAATTAATTATATAAAGAGCAATATATACATATATTTTGTAGCAAGTTATTTTGTAGGCAGGTGTTATTAAACAATACAACATTTCTTCTTCATGATCTTGATTTGTATCTTTTCCAGTCTTCTGGCTATCTTTTAAGGTCAGGATCTAGTTGAAATAGATTTTTCCCATACTATCAACCCGGACGCTTTCGACTGTTTTTTCAGTCGTCATCAGGGGGGGGTGGTATATGTTTTTGTTGTTCTTGTTCTTTTATCTATTTTGTTTTTAAATTAGGTGAGTCTATCATTTTTAGAGGGTTGTTATGATTAGTGTATTAGTTATTAAAGGTAGTTAATATATTATGCCGCCCTGTCGGCTGGGGCGTTAGAATGCCCCGACTGCACCTCTGCAGAGGGGTAAGACTCCCCCAATGGGGCCACCTGCTGGCCGTGGGTGGCGACCCGTGATGCTTAAGGATAGAGCCCAGGTGGATGAATAGTTCATGACTTGCAATACTCCACTTTGGCTATCTTGGGCTAGACGGGCGGTCGGAGAGGCCCCCTCCGATCAATCGGCTGGTCACGTCAAGCCCTAGCACCTATATGATTTTCCCGACCCTATTGCCTTTATGGCAAGCCCCAACCCTTTTTATCATATGGGTGCTAGAAGGCGGTGACTGAGGGTCTACATGTCCTGGGAATTACGTTAAACTCTGTCTGATGGTGAGGTCCCAGTTTTGGAGGTTTGGGGAATGTGGAGCACCCCTTCATCACCATTGCTCCCTGGTCCACTCTGACCCGGAGTGATAGTACCTGTTAGGGTCCCATTTATGGGTGAATAGAAAAACATGAGTTAATAAGCAAAATTGTATTATCCATTAAGAATTGATTTATTTCAAAACTTTATCGGCATTAAATGACCCACTGAGGTTGATATGCTACAAAACAAAACAAATAAATATATTATGACCGATGTTGAATGCTATTTTATTAATGTTAGGTTTTTAAAACATTTTTTATGCATATTGCCTTAAGAATTTATAGGCGTTTCTTATTGTTATTTTTATAGGTGACTTTAGTGAGGATTGTTCGAATGTCGGAAGAAATGAATTCATCTAGATATTTTGTCGGAGGTTGGCAATGATCTGCCCAAATAACACCCTGACCAAGTCTCTCAACAATCACTAACGAGGATATAATCCTAGTCACCATTGTAGGGTTGAATTGTTCTGTTGTCCACAGAATTCATTTGGTAAATCCTAGTATGTAGGTTTCATAAATATGTGTTATAGGTGATATATCCCTATAGACTAATGGAATGCACCGACGGTTACTATAAGTAACAGGGACAATTATGGCTTGTAGAGTAAGCCAATGCGAGTCAGCTCATAACTCTATTGTCGGACGTATTTCCCACTTCTCTGTACTGTAATTGTCTACTCTTTTGTTAATATATTTTCCTACATTTGTTACCCGTCGTTTTGTTCTTATTTGACCCCTTAAAACACCATAAAATATGTAAATCAAAGTCTGTATTGTGTTGGGGTTCAGCTGTTCTGCTGCTTTCTCGCTGAAAGTTCAACTTAGCAATTGGTTTGAGGAAAGTCACAAACGATCTTCAATACTTCTGTCCTAGACTCTTATTGGCCAATTTTTTATGACCGGAAATGGCAGCTACTGTTGGGAAAGTTCATAAATAGAAGTGGCGATTTTGTGTACACATCATACCATGATATTATAACAATGACTATACTTTCATCCACATGAATTTTGTCATTGTAGAAGAACGATAGTTGGTTGAGTATCGTTTCCTCCGGAGGAATAAATGTGATGGATAATTCACTAAAAAGTAATAACATTTATATTTTGTAGCCTGAGCAAACTTAACAGAAGAAAATACAGACATGACATTTGGAAATGGACTCGTCGGCCCAAGTTCAAATCCTGAATGGGGCTATTTGCATTTCATATAGCACTAATACACTTGGGAGAGATATGAATTCAACTATTCTCCCTCTAGCTATGAGTAAATAGTAGGATAAAGACGGCTTTTTAACTTGGTTAGGCAACCAGTCCAGGAGAAGCATGTTAAAAACCGCTTAAGAAATTGACCTGTGGCCCACATGCTCGTGTGGAAGGTTATATATATATTATATATTATATACTTATATATATATATATATATATATATATAAGAGCAAATAAAAAAATAACCTACTTCATAGAGGTTCTTCACGGAACAAATGGACATGCTACTAACTAACACACATCGTCCTACCCGGATTTTAATAGCATGTCAAACCCTCAAAAACACTTAATTTTTATAGTTCTTCTATAATGCTCCCTTTCTTCTTCAAAAATCTATAACAATTTCTTCACAAAAAGATTTTCTCTGACGATGACCTAAGGTTGAAACTAGTTTGAGATAAAACAACATACAAGAAATATTCCTGATTGTCTTATTACTTTTTGTTCATACTATATATATATATATATATATATATAATATATATAGTATATATAAGGGGCTGGTTTAACTCAGTCGGTTGAGCATCCGCCTAGGAAATCGTTCTGGGTTCGTTACCGGTCCTCCCCAACTCAACATATGAGTAACACAAATTGGGTAATCGGATCTTTGCCGTCAAGTGGGGAGTTGACGGTAGGTGTGGAGCTCTACCTCAGCAAAATAATCTCGCTGGTCTAGCGCTAGCGAAAAGGGGATAGACTCTTTCACTGTCCAGCTGATACCGATAATAGGCCACTTCACCAAACTTTACTTGCTTTACACACACACACACACACACACACACACACACACATATATAATATAATATATATATATATATATATATTCCCGGAGCCCGGTAGAGCTCTCTAGGGTGACTTTAATGAACTTTCACCGGTTTAGCATAAGGGATTACTCGTCTGTTGTTTACAGACTCGAGTTCTCTAAGTGATCGTAACATACATCTACCGATGTATGCATTTATCAATTAAAATTTTGCCTCTTACAGACGTCTACGGACGGGCGAGAGGGAAGATGTCAGGTTTCGCTCTCGGCTAGAAATAGTTCTTAAGTCTAGCCACATTGATGAGACGTAAACCTCAAAATCCAGTGTCCGTAGATGACTGTATATATATATATATATATAATATATATATATAAATATATAATCCAAAAGTCCAGAGAAGAAATCTTCCTTACGGCATAGGAGGTTTTTTCAAACAACCTGTCGCAGTTTGAGAGCTAAAAAAAACTGTTTTCAAATGCCTTAAAAGTAATAAAGAATTCATCATTCGCATCTGATGAGCTGGGAGAATTAGACACTTGTTCTAAGAACCCGAAATAGATATAATGCAAAATCTCTAAGTCTTTTGTTATTTAGCAAAGTGATTTTTAATGCCTTTAACTGAATGAATCTTTTTTTCTGTATAATGATTATGATGCTGAATATGTTTTTTGAATCACATTGCAAGGACGTACGTAGGATTTAGCGTACTCTTTAGAATATGTATTAATGTGTAAGGAACGCGTTTTGCCACATTGAAAAGACTGACTCTGGAACGACACCACTCCAAGGCACAACAATTCGATCAATTTTCAATGTTGGCAAACCGCGTTTCGCTTACACATTAATACATATTGCTAAAGAGTACGCTAAATCCTACGTACGTCCTTGAATGATTCAAAACACAATATTCAGCATCATAATCATTGAATACAGAAAAGATTCATTCAGTTAAAGGCCATTAATCCTTGCTAAAAACAAAAGACTTAGAGATTTTGCATTTATAGTCTATTTCGGGTGCTTAGACAAAGTGGTCTAATTCTCCCAGCTCATCAGATGCGATGATGAAATTCTTTATTACTTTTAAGGCATTTGAAAACAGTTTTTTTTAGCTCCTCAAACTGCGACAGGGTTGTTTGAAAAAACCTCATGCCGTAAGAAGATTTTCTTCTCTGGACTTTTTGGATTATATATATATATATAATATATATATGATATATATATATATAAGTCATCTACGGACATTTGTTGTTGTTCTGATTTTGAGGTTTACGTCTCATCAATGTGGCTGACTTAAAGAACTATTCTAGCGGAGCGAAACCTGACATCTTCCCTCGCCCGTACCGTAGACGTCTGTAGAGGCAAATTTTAATTGATAAATGCATACATCGGTAGGTTGTACGATCACTCTGAGAATCGAGTCTGTAAACAACAGACGAAGTAATCCCCTTATGCAAAAGCCGGTGAAAGTTCAATTAAAGTCCCCTCCTAGAGAGCTCTACCGGGCTCCGGGAATATATATATATATATTATATATATATTATATATATGTGTGTGTGTGGGGTGTTGTGTGTGTGTGTGTTAAAGCAAGTAAAGTTGGTGGAGTGGCCTATTATCGTATCAGCTGGACAGTGAAAGAGTCTATCCGCCTTTCGCTAGCGCTTAGACCAGCGAGAATATTTTGCTGGTAGAGCTCCACACCTACCGTACTCCCCACTTGACGGCAAAGATCCGGAATTACCCAATTTGTGTTACATCATATGTTTGAGTTGGGGAGGACCGGTAAACGAAACACCAGAAGATTCCTAGGCGGATGCCTCAACCGACTGAGTTAACCCAGCCCCTTATATATTATATATATATATATAATATATATAAATATTATAAGTAAATGAACAAAAAGTAATAAGACAATCAGTAATATTTCTTGATGTTGTTTATTCTCAACTAGTTTCAACCTTAGTCATCGTCAGGAGAAAATCTTTTTTATTTGAAGAAATTTGTTAATAGATTTTTTTGAAAGGAGCCATTAAAAAGAACTATAAAAAATTAAAGTGTTTTTGAGGGTTTGACATGCTATTAAATCCGGGTAGACGGTTGTGTTAGTAGTAGCATGTCCATTTGTTCGTGAAGAACCTCTTATGAAGTAGGTTATTTTTTTATGCTCTTATATATATATATAATATATATATATTATATATATATATATATATATATTTAACCTTCCACACGAGCAGTGTGGGCCCAGGTCAATTTCTTAAGCGGATTTTAACTGCTTCTCCTGGACGGTTGCCTAACCAAGTTTTAAAAAGCGTCTTTATCCTAACTATTTACCATACTAGAGGGAAGAATGTTTGAAATTCATCACTCTCCA
>CM042138.1:20069675-20104556 GCA_023376005.1 Doryteuthis pealeii | reverse complement strand
CTCCTCGCCTTCTCCTCCCCTCTTCATTGTCCTTATGGCGAGCCCCAACCCTTTTATCATATGGGTACTAGATTGAGAGTCTACATGTCCTGGGAATAACGTTAAATTCTGTCTGATGGTGAGGTTCAGTTTTGGAGTTTGGGGAATGTGGAGCACCCTTCACCACCATTGCTCCCTGGTCACTCTGACCCGGAGTGGTAGTACCTTTAGGGTCCCATCTATGGGTTAATAGAAAAACATGAGTTGATAAACAAAATTGTATTATCCATTAAGAATTGATTTATTTCAAAACTTTTATCGGCATTAAATGACCCACAGAGGTTTGATATGCCACAAAAACAAAACACACAATATATTATGACCTATGTTGAATGCTATTTTATTAATGTTAGGTTTTTAAAACATTTTTTATGTATATTGCCTCAATAATTTATAGGCGTTTCTTATTGTTATTTTTATAGGTGACTTTAGTGAGGATTTTCGAATGCGGAAGAAATGAATTCATCTAGATATTTTGTCGGAGGTTGGCAATGATCTGCCCAAATAACACCCTGACCAAGTCTCTCAACAATCACTCCAACGAGGATATAATCCTAGTCACCATTGTAGGGTTGAATTGTTCTGTTGTCCACAGAATTCATTTGGTAAATCCTAGTATGTAGGTTTCATAAATATGTGTTATAGGTGATATACCCTATAGACTAATTGAATGCGCCGACGGTTACTATAAGTAACAGGGACAATTATGGCTTGTAGAGTAAGCCAATGCGAGTCAGCTCATAACTCTATTGTCGGATGTATTTCCCACTTCTCTGTACTGTAATTGTCTACTCTTTTGTTAATACATTTTCCTACATTTGTTACCCGTCGTTTTGTTCTTATTTGACCCCTTAAAATCCCACAACAATATGTAAATAAAAGTCTGTATTGTGTTGAGGTTCAGCTGTTCTGCTGCTTCCTCGCAGAAAGTTCAACTTAGCAATTGGTTTGAGGAAAGTCACACACGATCTTCAGTACTTTCTGTCCTAGACTCTTATTGACCAATTTTTTATGACCGGAAATGGCTGCTACTGTTGGGAAAGTTCATAAATAGAAGTGACGATTTTGTGTACACCTTATACCATGATATTATAACAACGACATACTTCCATCCACATGAATTTTGTCATTGTAGAAGAACGATAGTTGGTTGAGTATCGTTTCCTCCGGAGGAATAAATGTGATGGATAATTCATTAAAAAGTAATAAACATTTATATTTTGTAGCCTGAGCAAACTTAACAGAAGAAAACACAGACATGACATTTGGAAATGGACTCGTCGGCCCAAGTTCAAATCCTGAATGGGGCTATTTGCATTTCATATAGCACTAATACACTTGGGAGAGATACGAATTCAACTATTCTCCCTCTAGCTATGAGTAAATAGTAGGATAGAGACGGCTTTTTAAACCAGTCCAGGAGAAGCATGTTAAAATCCGCTTAAGAAATTGACCTGTGGCTCACACTGCTCATGCAGAAGGTTTATATATATATATATAAGAGCATAAAAAAAATTAACCTACCTCATAGAGGTTCTTCACGGAACAAATGGACATGCTACTACTAACACACTCGTCTACCCGGATTTTAATAGCATGTCAAACCCTCAAAAACAGTTAAACTTTTATAGTTCTTCTATAATGCTCCCTTTCATAAAATATATAAACAATTTCTTCAAATCAGAAATTTTCTCCTGACGATGACCTTAGGTTGAACCTAGTTGAGAATAAACAACATACAAGAAATATTCCTGATTGTCTTATTACTTTTTTTCATACTTATATATATATATATATATATATTATATATATATACATATATATAAGGGGCTGGTTTAACACAGTCGGTTGAGCATCCGCCTAGGAATCGTTCTGGGTTCGTTACCGGTCCTCCCCAACTCAACACATGAGTAACACAAATTGGGTAATCGGATCTTTGCCGTAAAGTGGGGAGTTGACGGTAGGTGTGGAGCTCTACCTCAGCAAAATAATCTCGCTGGTCTAGCGCTAGCGAAAAGGGGTTAGACTCTCTCACTGTCAAGCTGATACCGATAATAGGCCACTCCGCCAACTTTACTTGCTTTACACACAACACACACAACACACACATCACACACACATACACACACACACATATACACACACCACATACACACATACACACACATATATATATATATAATATATATACCTCCCGGAGCCGGTAGAGGCTCTCTAGAGGTGACTTTAATGAACTTTCACCGGTTTAGCATAAAGGATTACTCGTCTGTTGTTTACAGACTCGAGTTCTCTAAGTGATCGTAACACATATCTACCGATGTATGCATTTACCAGTTAAAATTTTGCCTCTTACAGACATCTACGGACGGGCGAGAGGGAAGATGTCAGGTTTCGCTCTCGGCTAGAAATAGTTCTTAAGTCTAGCCACATCGATAAGACGTAAACCTCAAAATCCAGTGTCCGTAGATGACTGTTAATATATATATATATATATATATATATATGATAAGTTGTAAACAAGGTTTGTTTAGAATGGCTTTTTGCCGATAATTTTTGGGAGAATAAGTGCTTTTTCAAATTAGGTCCGACTCCAATTAAGCACTTATTCCCCCCCCCCAAAAAAAAGATATATATATATATATATATATATTATATATATATATATATATTAATCCAAAAGTCCAGAGAAGAAATATTCCTTACGGCATAGGAGGTTTTTTAAACAACCTGTCGCAGTTTGAGAGCTCAAAAAAAAAATCTGTTTTCAAATGCCTTAAAAGTAATAAAGAATTCATCATTCGCATCTGATGAGCTGGGAGAATTAGACACTTTTTCTAAGCTCCCCGAAATAGATTATAATGCAAAATCTCTAAGTCTTTTGTTATTTAGCAAGTGATTTTAATGCCTTTAACTGAATGAATCTTTTTCTGTATCAATGATTATGATGCTGAATGTATTTTGAATCATTGCAAGGACGTACGTAGGATTTAGCGTACTCTTTAGAAATATGTATTAATGTGTAAGGAACGCGGTTTGCCACATTGAAAAGACCTGACTCTGACGACACACTCCAAGGCACAACAATTCGATCAATTTTCTCCAATGAAATTCTGGCTCTGAAAACAACAGTAAATACAAATTATTTCAGAATAGAAAAGCCACTAGCAACGTCCAATAACGGCCGCCATTGTTATATGTCATTTTCATCTTTATTTTCCTTAACTATAAAAGTACGCCTTTCGTCAACGAACTTTGACCTGAATTATGTTACAGCCATTGTTTTACGCTTTAATGACTCTCTCATTTTTTCTTTGCTTACTAATAGTTTTGTCGTTGTGAGTGATTTGCCCAAATTACAAAGCGGACACAAAAGAAACAATCATAATTTCGAAATTCGGAAAATGTCGGACAATTAGAAAAGTAAAAAGACGGACGACATTAAAAGAGAACAATTACGATAGGAGAAGAGAGGGAAAATAATATATTGAAAAAGAGGAATATTGATCGGGATATTGGTTTACGTTAACTATTCTTCATCGGTTAGAATTATCAAAGTTTGTCTCTCAAAAGGTTTGTATAAAAGGGGGAACTGTTACTAAAAGGAAAAACAAAAAACAAAAAACGAAATCAAGGGTTTCAGGGGACGCGATGTAGTGGAAAAAACGAAGGAAGAAGAAGAAGAAGAAGAAGAAGAAGAAGAAGAAGAAGAAGAAGAAGAAAGACAATTGAGAAGAAGAAGAAGAACAAGAAGAAGAGAAGAACAAGAAGAAGAAGAAAAGACAAGTGAGAAGAAGAGAGAAGAGAGAAGAAAAGACAAGAAGAAGAAGAAGAAAGAAAGAAAAGAAGAAGAAGAAGAAGAAGAAGAAGACAAGTGAGAAGAAAGAAGAAGAAGAAGAGAAGAAGAAGAAGAAAGAAGAAGAAAGAAAGAAGAAGAAAGAAGAAGAAAGAAAAGAAGAAGAAGAAGAAGAAGAAGAGAAGAAGAAGAAAGACAAGTGAGAAGAAGAAGAAAGAAGAAAGACAAGTGAGAAGAAGAAGAAGAAGAAGAAGAAGAAGAAAGACAAGTGAGGAAGAAGAAGAAAGACAGTGAGAAGAAGAAGAAGAAGAAGAAGAAGAAGAAAGAAGAGAAGAAGAAGAAAGAAAGAGAAGAAGAAGAAGAAAGAAGAAAGAAGAAGAAGAAGAAGAAAGGACAATGAGAAGAAGAAGAAGAAGAAGAAGAAGAAGAAGAAGAAGAAGAAGAAAGACAAGTGAGAAGAAGAAGAAGAAGAAGAAGAAGAAGAAGAAGAGAAGAAAAAGAAGAAGAAGAAGAAGAAGAAGAAGAAGCGGGAATCATATCGGCAACAAAGAAACATTAATATTACATAAAATTGATGAGAGAGAAAAGTTGAAACAACTTAATGATTTTTTCGACTCCTTATTCGTACAAAAGCGTATCGATCCATTTTCATCTCTTGAGTATTCAATAACGGTGGTTGTTCTAAAAGTAAGGCCCGTTAGGTCATAACTGTTTTATTAACGTGACCCGAGCATGATGTTAAACTGCATCTAGTGGTGAGGTTCCAGTTTTAGTGCTCTGGTGAGTGTCAAGTACTTCTGTATCACCATAGGTCATAATGTGGTAATATTATATACCCACATTGACATCTGGTATATAATTGGTGAGAGTGAGACTTCAGAGAGAGTTCTCAGATGATAGAGAGAGTTCAGGGAGATTATAGAGAAACAGATTAGAGACTTACTTGGAGAGGAGATGGTCTTCTTTATAACTTGTGTATGTGTTGATTCTTCTTCTTCTTCTTCTTCTTCTTTCTTCTTCTTCTTCTTCTTCTTCTTCACTAAGGGCTGGTTTCTACTTCTTCTGGGCTTTACTTGTTTTCAATTAAATGAACTAACAAGACATTTTTGTTGCTTGATCAAGCTTTTTATTTTATCTAGCCCATATCACCGCGCGGATGAGGGATCGACCTCAACAGCGGCATGTCTACCCTGCTTCAAAGTCAGGTCGAATCTAAAAACTAAAACTAATCATGTTCTCATGACGCATTTTCCAGAGATCAGGGGGTTATAACCGTCATTGGTAAATTTCCCCTCCCTGATCTCAAAGTTAACGGCCTTTATTCTCAACTACAGGGTCTGCTAATAATTTATGACACCAATAAATTGTAACAATAACTCCTTTTATTAACCCACACTGTCGGCTGGGGTTTTAGAATACACCGATTGCACTCTCTGTAGAGTGGTAAATCCTCCCTAATGGGACCACCTGTTGGCCGTGGGTGGTGACCTATGATGCTTAAGGATGGAATCCTGTTGGCCCATGCAGTCCATGACATATAACTCTACACTTTAGCCCTTGCTTAGGCTAGTCGGGTGATCAATCGGCTGTTCACGTCAAGCCATAGCCACTATAAATTGTCACAACTCTATTGTCCTTATGGCAAGCCCAAACCCTTTTAATCATATATGTGATAGAAGAAGGTGGGTGAGGGTCTACATGTCTTGGGGATGACGTTAATCTCTATCTGATGGTGAATTTCCAGTTTTGAAACTGAATGTTGAGTAAACCATCGTTACCAATAACCCCAGGTCCACTCTGACCCGGAATGGTTGTACTTGTTAGGGTCCTCTTAAATAGAAAAAGATGAGTTTAAAAATGTTGTTTAAAAAATTGAGTTTTAAAAAGTTGATTACCAAACAAGTATGAATTAAACAAAAACATATTCGGCATGAAATAACCCTACAAGGGTTGACATACCGTAACGAACGAACGAACCAACCAACCAACCAAAACAAACAAAACAACAAGATATCTTCAGAAGAAGGAGTGAGAAAAACGAAAAAAGAAACAAAAGTGGGAATCATATCGCAAAAAAAAAAGAAACATTAATATTACATAAAATTGAGGAGTAAAAAATTGAAGCAATTTAATGATTTTTCCTATCTTTATTCAAAGATACATAGACGCATATCATCACATACACACAACGCACGCACGCACCCTAACAAAACAATGTACATATACACAATATACACCACGCACGCACACATGCACGACATGCAGAGACAAATACACGCCATGGCACATACAATACACAATGATATAAACACTCACACCCATACACCACAGAGATATATATTCACGTATGTACCCACACACAGGCACATACACCGATTCACTTCACACACACACACACACTCACTTCACTTCACGCACCACACACACACACACACAGACTCACTTCATACAGACAGACTCACACACACACACACACACATACACACATATATATATATATATAACATATATATATGTGTGTGTGTGGGTATGATGGACTCTCCCGTCGATCGACGTATGAGTGTTCATACAATAAACATCCACACAGTGATTTATTCATAGTGGTGAAGGCTTGTGTTGGACCATCCACACTTTTTGGCACAGTCGATAGGAAAGAATTGGTGCATCAAGGATGGCCACAAACCCAATCAAGGAATTTTGAATTCAGATTTATCCCTCTCCTAGACTGGAAACCTACCCAAGGCTGAAGGTCCCAGTTTGCCCTACTATTTAACCCATTGATGTGTGGGTATATATATATATATATATAAGTAAAGAGTAAGGAAATGAATCCGACGGTATAAGTATAGATAAAAGGATATGAAAAAGACTACAACTGGAATCTCTGCTACAAGGAGTAAACTCTTATACTACCGAGTATTTCAAGGAATACAACAGACTTTCTACTTATGAGAATACACATTATTCTACCATTGGATTTAGCAAAAAGACAAGAAAACGCCTAAAATGGAAGATCAGAATCGTAACAGACTCATCACTACTTAACCGGTGATTTTGCGGGAACCAGTGCTTTCAATGTTGATAAATGAGTTATAACATAATGGGCATTACTTTCAGAACAACCCTTGTATTCAAGAGATAAAGATGAATCGATTTGCCTTTCTACGTATTAGGAGTGAAAAAAAAAACAATTAGATTATTTCAACTTTTCTCTCTCATCAATTTTATGTAATTTTAATGTTTCTTTGTTTGCGATATGATTCCTACATTTTTCTCACTCACTCGCGTCCTCTGAAGCCCTTGATTCGTTTTACTTTGGTTGTTTGGTTGGCTGGTTGATTTTTACGGTATGTCAACCCTTTTGGTTATTTTATACCGAGGAAATTTTTGTTTAATTCATTCTTAATGGGCATTCAATTTTTAACTCAATTTTTAAACTCATTTTTTCTGTTATGGGAGGCTGTTACGATTCGTGTAGCCATTTTAGGATTCTAGTTGAAAGTAGCTTTACAGTGGAGATACCTTGTGGCATAAAATTAATCCTATCTTGGAGTAGAAAGATGTAGTATCAGTTTTAATGCTTGTCTGTTGATCTGTCCTTAGAGGGTAGGGGGCTTGACATGATGGAGGCGCGTGGTCTAATGGTTAGAGTCATAGGAAATGGACTCGTCAACTCGAATTCAATTCCTTGACGAGGCTGTTTGAACTTCACATAGCGCTAGTACCCTTGGGAAAGGTATGAATCCAATTCTCCGTCCAGCTATGGGTAAATAGCAGGGCAGACTGGGCTCTTTAACCGTGGTTAAGTAACCAGTCTAGGAGAAGGAAAACTCGGAATTCAAACCTGTTAAACTCCGCTTAATAAATTGACCTTGTGTCACATCCTGCTCGTGCGGAGGGTTGGTATATATATATATATATATATATATATATATATATATAATATATATATATATTTAAATAAATAACAAAAGACTTATAGATCTTGCATTATAGACTATTTCAGGGAGCTTAGACAAAAATGTCTAATTCTCCCGACTCATCAGATGCGAATGATGAATTCTTTATTTTTAAGGCATTTGACAACAGATTTTTTTTTTTTTTTTTTTATAAAAAAGATAAGAAAATTATATATCACAGAATGATGAGAAAAAGTGAGTGGTAGTCCTTCTCATTCAGTCTGTTTAAAAAAGTTATATAACTTTTAAAAAAATTTTCTGAAGTTTGAAAAAAGGAGACGGCAATATAACTTTTGCAGGTCCACCCTCCAAAAAAGGAGGAAATAATACATAATTTGTACTAGCTAAATGATAATTTACAGAAAACAGGCTAACTCCATGGATGTATGTGTATATGTGTGTTTGTATATAGGTTTGTGTATGTGGGTGTGTGTGTGTGTGTATAGGTGTATGTATATATGTGTGTATATTTATATATATGTATGAAAAGAAAAATTGTAGAATCTAGCGCCATCTCCATTTTCAATACAATCAAACAGAGACCCGGATTTTCCTTCTATCACCTTACCTGTCCAAGGTTGTTCTCAAGAATTATAAAATTCCCTACATCTGACAATATCTCATTTAATTTCTACATATTAACTCTCCCATTTATTACTGAATGACCACCAACAATTTATCTTAGATCACACACTTATTTAGTAACATGATAATCTCCATTCGAGTATCACACTTTACCCATTTAACCAAGATTTTTCAACAATAATAATATATTTTTGATAATAATTATATATAACAATATTTCCCCTTAAACCCCCCACACATTTACAATCCCCATTGACACAATTACAATATAACTACTGATAAAAAATAATAATCAAATATACATCCTTATTTACCAATAATATTTTCACATAATTATAACCACACTAACACTATTTGCATAAACATTCACTAGCACACAATTGTCATCAGAATAATCATAATAATAACATAATAGTAATGACAATAATTTAATGATAATAAGAATTATAATAACAATAATACTAATAATTGTAATGATAACAACAACAATAATAAAAATATAAGTATTAATTATAACATTAATAATAATATTTATAATAACAATAATTATATTAATATATATTACATAACAATAATAACAACATTTCAATAAAAATTATAATAAAATATAAAATATAATATACTATAACAATTATCTTTACAACAATAATATATTTTTTAAATAAAATAAAAATATATATATATATATATATATATATATATATATATATATTATATATTATATATATATATATATATATATTATATATATATTATAATAATGTATTTAGATATAATAAAATAACAACTATAATAATAATAATAATAATAATACAATAATTCATTCACTTATACGTAATTGTAATATTAATATATATTAATCGTCAAATAATCAGTACTAACTATAAAACAACAATACAATACTCTTTTCTAAAAAAATAAATAAATAAATAAATAAACAGATAAAATGAAATAAATAAAATCTTTCATTTTTTTAAATCCCCCCCACACACACCCAAACTTCCATCTCCTCTCTTAATATGAAACATGAAAATTTCTTTTCTTGACATCTCCCCTACCTCTTACCAATATACACACACCTCTCCCCTACCTCTTACCAATATACACACACACACGCGCACACATACACACACACACACACACACACACACACACACACAACCTTGAGGTTTCACTTCCGCTGTCATTTATCGCTACAGAAAAAAATTTATACACACACACACACACACTACCACATACCTAAAAAATGCACAATGTTTCCTTCAATACACACTCTAACAGCGCTACATACTCACACCTTAAAATAGAATATTTGATGTCATATTTCAAAACCGTCTCCTTTTTTCAAACTTCAGAAAATTTTTTTAAACAGACTGAATGGGAAGGACTACACTCACTTTTTCTCATCATTCTGTGATATATAATTTCTTATCTTTTTTATAAAAAAAAAAAAAAAAAAAAAAAAAAAAATCTGTTGTCAAATGCCTTAAAAATAAAGAATTCATCATTCGCATCTGATGAGTCGGGAGAATTAGACATTTTTGTCTAAGCTCCCTGAAATAGTCTATAATGCAAGATCTATAAGTCTTTTGTTATTTATTTAAATATAAATTTGCTCTGTGACTCTAACAATAAGAGCACACATTGAGCTCTCAAACTGCGACAAGTTGTTTTTAAAAAAAACCTATGTCGTAAGGAAGATTTCTTCTCTGGACTTTTGGATTATATAATATATATATATATATATATATATATATATATATATAAGTCACCCACAGACAGCGTGTTTCGGCGTTTCACGCCTCTTCAGTGTGGCTAGACACAACAACTACCTATGGCCAGGATCGAAATCCGACTGACTTTTTGTCCGACCGATTTCTTAACCTCCATCCCCCCTCTCTCTCTCTCTATATATATATATATATATTAGTACAAATCTAAATTTAAATGTATATATATATATATATATATATATATATATATATATATATATATATGTGTGTGTGTGTGTGTTTGTGTGTGTGTGTGTGTGTACAAATATAAGGTATGTAGATTTATTAGAATTTTAATCAGTCGCTCAATGCAATTTATAGATAATAATTCAGAACAAAAGAGATGAATGCTAGATGATTAAAACTAATTCTAATAATAAGATCTTTCTTAACATTCTTTCATTTCAGGTGAGAATTTCCCAGTGTAGATAATGCCTATTTGCTGTTATTTATTCTTGCCACAAAATCAAGATGAACAACCAAACTAATCTGGAAAAACATCCATCATATTCATCATATCATTCATCATAGCTTGGCTTAACAAACAAAGATTTAGGAGAATTTCCCGCGTCTGATACAGACCCCCAGGGGACCAGTGAAACCTCTACGGGGGAGGTAAACATTCGCACCTTAGTTGCAGAGAAGGTCTACCAGTTAGAAGAAGTTATCGCCTCTCATCTTTTCTCTTACTCTCGCGATAGATACTACAAAACGTTTGCCTGGTCGGCGCTGTGTTACTATATCTCCCAGTCGACAGCTTTGTTGGCTGCTTGAGTTTTACGGCATGTCAACCCTTGTTGGGTTATCTTATGCTGAAGTCATTTTAGTTTTATTCATTCTTGATGGGTAGTCAATTTTTTTAAAACACCTTTTTGTTAACTCAATTTTTTTCTATTTAACCCATAGATCGGACCCTAACAGGTATTACCATTTCAATGAAGAGTGGACCTGTGAGTAATGGTGATCAATGGATTTTTCACATTCCCCAGAGTTCCAGAATTGGAATTTCACCCCCAGATGCTGTTTAACGTCATACACAGGACACTAAGACTCGGCCACCGCCATTAACTTCATGTATATTGATAAACTGGTAGAAATAATTTTTAGGTTGGATTTTTCATTAACTTCGTGTGTATTAAAATTTTCATATCTAACAGAAATCTCTTCAATTTATTGTAACTTATTTTCTTATAATCTAAAAATGATCATAATCAAAACTTATTTTAAAAAGAAATAAATTTGTTTGCACCTCTGATATTATTTAATGTAAATGATAAAACTATAAATATCAAGAAAATATGAAATGTTGCTTGAGTAATGGAATCATCAAATGGTACAAAGATCTTTGTATAAACTAGCAAGAATATGTGATCTCCTTTTGAAAGTTGGGTGAAGAGCTGCAGGGATGGTTCCCAAGAGCTACATGTGGCCATGAGCTAAAGGCTGGGGGGCCATGGCCTATATAGACACTCTTTTCTCTATTAACCATCAGAATGCAAGAGAGGCAAGATTATAGTCAAGATGACTGGTAATAAGACAGAATACAGGTTAAATTAGATTCATGCCTTTCTTAGGGAAATTCTGAAAAAAAAGAAAAGAAAGAAAAAAAAAGTAAAATAAGTAACTAAGCAATTGATCAGAGAAAACCTTCCTGTGAAGGTATAAACAGACACTCTCCTAAGAGATTGCTCAGTCCGTAGTGAAATAATACTGAGTGAGCTTGAATACTTTGAAACGATTACATTTATAACTATTCTGCATGTCTTGTGTGTGGCTTTTGGCAAAACATTTGTACCACCTTGCAGATTTGGTTATCTGTAATTTCGGACCTTTTCAACATGTCTCTCTTTTCATTTCCTGATATAAAATTTATATGATAAAAAGGATGGGGCGTTTTTTTTATTAGAGCCATAGGATTGGTTGGTTAGCTGGTTGGGTGTTACGGCATGTTAACCCCTATTGGGTCATTTTATGCCGAAGACGTTTTTGATTTATTCATTTTTTTTTGGATACTCATTTGTCATAGAGAGATCAGATTTCCATATGATCAATAATCTGTTTATAGCAGTCCATGCCTTTTCTATGCATAAATTATTGTTTTCTGCAGATGAGATATTCCTACTTAGGTATGTGAACTAGTCTACTTATTTCAGAGACTTGCCATCCAGTGTGGAGATGTTTCCATCTTGTTTAAAGCACACAAACTCAATTTTATCTGAGTTCACATAGAGGATAATGCCTCTTGGAGCCTTCTCTTGGCTAGACAGCATGCAGTGTCCTCCAACAGTGGTGAATGTAAAGTTTTCAAGGCTGGACATCACTGGTGTGTCCATATGGAAACATTGCTTATGAGTTCTTTCTTACTTCTCCAGCAGTCCCTTCTAGCATGTCTTACTTGGATGTTTTGTGAAATGGAAGGTAAGTGGCGATAAAGGGGTACTTTACATTCCTCAGAGTTCCAGAATTGGAACTTCACCACTAGATGTAGTTTAACGTCATGCCCAAAAGTACCACCTTTTGACACATATATGATAAAAAGAGGCTGAGGGTTGCCATAAGGGCAATAGGGTTGGGAAAATCTATAGGGGCTAGTGCATTCGCAATGGTAGTAAAAGAAGACAACAAAAACATAAAACAACACTTACCACATGACAACACAAGAAAAATTACTTGAAGCTCTTGTCAACCAGAGAAGATCAGATTATAACACAAACGGATGAAGGTAGAGAAACAGTCATCTTAGGCTTCCATGAATATCTTCAAGAAGCCAGCAAACAACTAAATTACGGGGAAATTCTATCAAGAACTTCCAACCGACAACTTTGAAGAACGTCAGAACAACATTATAAATTCATTAAATGATATGGTCCGAAAAGATCGAATCGACAAAGAAACATCTAGGCGAATCCTGACCGCTTCATTCTACTTCGTAAAATACATAAAAACAACAACACTAGAATGTTTGAACACACACACACACACCACACACACACAAGGTGTGTCAAAAAAGTATGGAGATTTTTTGTACTTTTTGACACACCTTGTATTCTGAAAAAAAATAACCCATTCAAACTTCATTTATATCTTGGTAAATACAGCTTTAAACTTGTGCGCACGTTGTATTCTGAAAAAAAACCCAAAAAACTGAATGGGACGCTATTTTTATGTTAGCCCAGTCGGTAGAGTATTCGCCTCCGAATAACAAGGTTCCGGTTTCGATGCTGGCCCTCGCCAACTCAGCTCATGAGTAGCACAGGGATCTGGTAAAGTTAAATGTGTAGAATGAATGATCTTAAAAAAAACAAATACAGGGTACTAATGCAGGATAGTGCGCAAGAGATATCATTAGATTAAGTCCGGTTTAGCTTAATCGGTACAGCATTCGACTAGGAACCCCATTGTTCCTGGTTCGATACCGGCCCTCACCAACTCAGTGTATGAGTAGCACAGGGATCTGTGCGGTAAAGTGAGTAATTGATGGTAGGTGTAGCGCTCCAAAACAATCTTCTTCGTCTAGCGCTAGTGAAAAGGGGGATATACTCTCTCGCTGTCTGGCTGATACCGACATTAGGCCACCCCAACTACTACTATTAGTAACTATCATAATTGTTTTAAATTTACTTATTTTGATTATACAAAGGTAATGTTCAAGAATCCTGACAGAGCTGACATTTTGTCCTTCTTGAGAGAAGTAGAAATGTGTCAAAAACTGTGAATCGGAAATGAATACATCCACGAAATACATCTACAAATATACCCGTAAAGGGAGCTTGGGTACCAAATTTTGTTCCACGCTCTGGCAGCTTTTGGCATTAAATAACCCACATGATTATTGTACCATTAAGCAAACCAATCCAAACCAAGTCAAAGCAAAAAAAATTAGTTATACCAATTTGAAGATATTAAGAACTTGAAACATAGAAACTTTTATCAAAATGATTTGTTCGGCATTAAATAACCCGAAAAGGGTTGGTATAACCGTGAAACAAACAAACCAAAAATAAATCAAACCATTTCCCTGAATTTTGGAGATGAGGCGTGATAATTTGGATTATTTGGATTATCCAGACTATTGTCCCCATCTTTATTATTATCTGCACAACATTGCGCAGATAAGAATAAAGATGAGGACAATAGTCCCGAATAATCCAAACAAAACGAAACCATCAAATATTATGTAAACTATAAAAAAATTGCACCCCCGGGGTACATATTTAAGTTTTAATGTAATAAACTATTGTATTAAATTAGAAAGACTAATGAAACTAAATAAGAATACAGAAATATAAAACAGAGCGGGGTATAAAACAATAGACACAAAAACTCCTCATCACCCCCTCTTTATTGTAAACCTAAAACTATTATTAAAAAAGAAGTAAAGAGTAAAATGACAGTTATTTCTTGTTGTGAATGGATTTATTTTACGATTCATTTTCTCATATTCATTAAGATAAAACCAAACAATTAGAAATCAATAATACTAAGCCCATATTTATCAAAATCAAAAATACAATATGCAAAGTTTCCATACACTGTAAACCGCTATTTGATATATAAATACAACATGTTATAGATATAGGTCAACAGTATAAAAATTTAAAAACAATAATGCTTAAAAAATAAAATCATTGAGAATATGACAAAATAAAAAGAATTGTGACTTGAGTAGTGTTTCGGTTACAGACAAACATAATCTCCATTATAATAAGAGATATATAAACTACATAGACTTACTACTCATATAAGTTGTTTGCTTTTAACTTGTAAATTTATTAGAATCTTTAAGTTGGATATATAAGGTTTAGAATTATTTAAGTTTTAGTAAAAAAATGTTGGATAATCTATAGGCTTTGATTTAGTCTGTAGTGATTATGATTTAATTATTGAAGTGAACAAAAAAATAAGATTACGTTAAAAAGTGACATTATTTAGTTCGTTCTTGGAAAGTTTTGTGAAAGGGAAAAGTAGATAAGTTCTTGCAACGCAGGAAAGAATTTTTTGCAACCCTGACTGAGACATATTTATCTAAAACTGATGTAGACATGTGGTTGGTAATTTAATTTTTTTCATTCATTTATATTAGTAACGTTGTTACTTTCTAGTCTACTGAGCCGAGTGCAATGTTGTATTTTATGTCAATAGTGGTAGAGTTGACATAATTTCTCCCGGGATTATAGACGTGTGAATAAGTACTTATTCTTACTAATAGAATGTAGTATCTGTGCATTGTACCAAAGATGAAACTGTCTCTCCCAACAGTTTTTTTTAAAGGTATTATTATTCGGACTATTGTCCTCATCTTTATTGTTATTCTGTACAACGTTTCGGCCGATGTGCCCCCCGGTTCCGAATCCGACAAGAAATACCCGAAGAAGATCGGAGGGCACATCGGCCGAAACGTTTACAGATAACAATAAAGATGAGGACAATAGTCCGAATAATCTATATAATACTAATTATCAAGCCTCATCTAAAAAAAATTCCGAGAAATACTTTTTTTAAAAGATCAAATAGTAGTTTCTGCGGCTGGGAAAAATCTCGTATTAATAAAAAAAAAAACAAACAATTTATTCATATTTACCAACCCCTCCGCACGAGCAGGATGTAACACGAAGTCAATTTCTTAAGCGGAGTTCAACAGGTTTGAATTCAGAGTTTTCCTTCTCCTAGACTGGTTGCCTAACCAAGGTAAAAGAGCCCAGTCTGCCCTACTATTTACCCATAGCTGAAAAGAGAAATGTTGGATGCATACCTTTTCCAAGATTATTAGTGCTAAGGGAAATGCAAACGGCCTTGTCCAGAATTTGAACTCGTCTCGCCGTGTCCATTTCATAGACCGATAACCATTAAACCACGTGCATCAACACTTTTTTAAAGATCAGAGTGTAGTCTCAGTAGTTGTGAAAAATCTCGTATTTATTTAGAATAATCTTCATTTATATATTAGTACACGTGTTCCTTAATCTTCCGACCGTTACCTTTTCCCAACACACACTGGTTAAAAATGAGACCGTCCAAATCATCCAAGGTGAAATTCAAAAAATTGAATCCTGATTATCTGGTGTTACTTATCCTCTGAATTCTTATTTCTTATGAGTGTCATCACATCAGCTAAATAATGGTTCATTCTGTTTTTATTATAAATAAAGAAAGGGAAGAAAAAGAAAATGCTACCCAGAAAAGAAAAAAAAGAAATTTTGAAAGAAATTTTGAAAGAAAGAAGGTAGGGCGTGGATTGAGAGGGGGTGAGCAGGCGCAAGTTAGAATGCTAATCTGTTTCAATCGAACATAATGAAAATATGAAAAAAAAGGAACAAAAGAAGAGAGAGAGAGAGAGAGAGAGAGAGAGAGAGAGAGAGAAGAAGAGGAGAGAGAGAGAGAGAGAGAGAGAGAGAGTTAAATCAAAATTATTATACTTTTTACATACTGAACTATGTGCAATAGCTCTTAAGTAAACATATCCAACGTTGAAATAAATAGATTATTATACTTTGGTATATTCACAGGTCCTGCTAGTATTAAAATATTCGTCACATTTACCAATCCCTTCACACAAGCAGAATGTGACATGAGGTCAATTTCTTAAGCGGAGTTTAACAGGTTTAAATCCAGAGTTTTCCTTCTGCTAGACTGGTTGCCTAACAAATGTTAAAGAACCCAGTCCACCCTACTATTCAACCATAGCTAGAAAAAGAATAGTTGTATGCATACCTTTCCCAGTGGTACTAGCGCTACGTGCAATGCAAACAGCCGTGTCCCTTTCTTACGCTGATGACCATTAGACAACGCGCCTCCATATATATAAAAAAATTATAAAATACGAGGATGAGTAAAAAAGTAATGTCATTTTGTTTAGGACATGTATAATTACTGTTATAGGTGATATAACCTATGGACAATAATAGAATGCGCCGACGGCTACTATAAGTAACAGGAACAATTATGGCTTGACGGAAGCAAATGCGAGTCAGCTCGTAGCTATATTGGTCGGATGCAATCTCCACTTTCTTTGCTGTAGATTTCTACTCTTTTGTTAAATACATTTGTCTACATTGTTACCCGTCGTGTTTGTCTTATTTTGACCCCTTAAAACCCCACAACAATTACCAACACAGAAACATGTATCATACTTCAAAATGAAGCTGGTCCTCTGTGGATCACATCTTTACTTCTAAACATAGTCACCATTTCTCTCAATACCAATGTTCCACCTTCAAATGAGAGCATGTATCCCTGTCCCGTACAAATTCTGTTGACTGTTCTTTGAGCCACTTCTTCACTGCAGATTTCACTTCCTCGTCACTGGAATAATGTTTGCCTCTTAAAACCACTTTCATGGGGCCGAAGAGAGATTTTGTACTCCTTGAACTCCATTACTCCTAGGTCCACTCTGACCCGAAGTAGTAGTACCTCTTAGGGTTCCATCTATGGGTTAAATAGAAAGAATGTGTTTAAAAAGAATGTGTTAAAAAATGAGTTTAAAAAAATTGAGTACCCCTGAAGAATGAATAAAACAAAAATGTCTTCGGCATAAAATGGGTCGACATGCCGTAAAAACCCAACCAACCAACCATCCAACCATCCTGTACGCTGCGAATTCTTAAAGTTCATTTCTTTAGTTGACTCTAGCTTGAGCTTTTGAAGATTTAGATCCTCAAGGTTCCTATCTATGGGTTGAATAGAAAAATAATCGGTTTAATAAGAATATGTTAAAAGAATTGAGCTAGACAATGAAGAATGAATAAAACAAAAATGAATTCGGCATTAAATGACCCAACACGAGTTGACATGCCGTAAAATCCAAACAAGCCACCAACCAACCAACCAACCAACCAACCAGCTTGTACGCTGCGAATTCTTAAAGTTCATTTCTTTAGTTGACTCTAGCTTGAGCTTTTGAAGATTGTGATCCTCAAGGTTCCTATCTATGGGTTGAATAGAAAAATAATCAGTTTAATAAGGATATGTTAAATGAATTGAGCTAGACAATGAAGAATGAATAAAACAAAAATGTCTTCGGCATAAAATGATCCCAACATGGTTGACATGCCGTAAAATCCAACAACAAGCCACCAACCAAACCAATCAACCAACCAACCATCCAACCAGCCTGCTACGCTGCGAATCCTTTAAAAGTTCATTTCTCTTGTTGACTCTAGCTTTGAGCTTTTGAAGAATGTGATCCTCAAGGTTCCTATCTATGGGTTGAATTAGAAAAATAATCAGTTTAATTAAGGATATGTTAAATGAATTGAGCTAGACAATGAAGAATGAATAAAACAAAAATGTCTTCGCATAAAATGACCCACCATGATTTGACATGCCGTAAAAATCCAACAAGCAACCAACCAACCAAAACCAACCAACCAACCAGCCTGTACGCTGCGAATTCTTAAAGTTCCTTTCTTTAGTTGACTCTAGCTTGAGCTTTTGAAGATTGAGATCCTCAAGGGTCCTATCTATGGGCTGAATAGAAAAATAATCAGTTTCATGAGGATATGTTAAATGAATTGAGCTAGACAATGAAGAATGAATAAAAAAAATGTCTTCGGCATAAAATGACCCAACATGAGTTGAGATGCCGAAAAATCCAACCAACCAACCAACCAACCAGCCTGTACGCTGCGAATTGTTCAAGTTCATTTCTTTCGTACTTAGTTGACTCTACCTTGAGCTCTTGAAGGTTGCGATCCACAAGGGAGTGCACATCAGAGCAATCGGCTGACGACAGACGTCAAATGAGTGAATTGCTTCGGGGGAGAAACAATGGCATGTTTCCTCAAGCAGAAATAGAGAACCAATTTATCTCGTGGTCCTAAAGACATCGGGAAAACAAACAAAAAAGAAAAAAAAAAAGAAAAAAAAAAGAAAAAAAAAAAAAAGAAAGAAAAAGTACGTGGAAACATAGCATGGAAGATTTTCAAGAGAAACAATCACGAAAAGAGAATTGTTTTTTTTTTTTTTTTTACTTAGCCCTCAAGAAAGATCATTTCTTGCAGTTGTAACTTAATAGAGAAGGATACGTTTTATCAATCTATAATCATTCTGCTCACTCTTTTATTATTTCTACCTCTTTCTACCTCTCTTTTCATCTAATGCTTATATATATATAATATATATATAATATATATATATATATATATATATATATAATGTGTGTGTGTGTGTGTGTGTGGGTGTGAAGAAAGGAAGTGATCCGACGGGTATGTAGTATTTAAGAAAAAGGAAAAAACACAGTTTAAATGGTTAAGTGGTGAGTTTATTGGCGATGGTGCCAGTGTTTCGATCTATAATTAGATCATCTTCAGGGCAGTGTTGGTATGTGGAAGGTGATAAAAGAAATTATTTATATAGATAAGAAATCTATTTTTATACAGACAATAACGAGAAAAGGCGGGTGGTAGTCCTTGTTATTCAGTCCGTTTTAAAATTTTGAGGTTTGAAAAAGGAGACGGGCCGGGCCTTGAAATGACATCAAATATTCTACTTATTAGGCATGAACATTGGGACGCTGTAAGTGTGTGTATCGAAAGGAAACATGTGCCACTTTTTAGGTATGTGGTTGTGTTGTTGTGTATAAATTTTTCTGTTTGGCGATAACGATAGCGGAAGTAAACCTCAAGTCGTGTGTGAATGTGTGGGTGTGTGTGTGTATTGTAAGAGTAAGAGAGAGATGTCATTGGGCACTTCAAAATAAAATTTTTATGCTTTATATTAAGAGAAGCAGAAAGGAATTATATAATATATATATATAATAATAATAATATTATATAATTATAATAAATATAATATAAGTATAATATAATAAAATAAATATATAAAGGTATTACATATCTATTTATGTTGATGGCACAGTCACAACCTTAGATTTAATACATGCAAAAATCGCATTTTCCTTGGTATTCGGAACAACGTCACCTGAATGAATGCATTGCCAATTATTGTATGTATGAAACCTAAGCGTTGTGACTGTTACCATCAAATAAATAGATATGTAATTTTTTAAACCCCTTTTATATAATTTTATATTTTATATATTATAAAATAGCTCTATTCTTTATATCAAGCACTCTCTTAATACTACTGCAATTTGGCACACCATTCCAGTGAAAGCTGAAGGGGTGACTATCCCAGGCTATATATATATTATATATATATTATTATATTATATATATATATATATAGTCATTCCACAGACACCCGTGTTTCGAAGTATCACGTCTCTTCACCTACAAACTGAAAGGGGGATTTTAAGTGATGAATACACAACATCTGTGTATATGTTAAAGGCCGCCATAGAGTATTCCATTCCCTTTTTTATAGGAGAGCGTTGCCTTTTTAAGCTTAGTTTGGCGGTCGTCAGCGAAATTCCTCCAGAGTGCTCAACCCCACTAGAGAATGAGGCAGTTGTATGTATGTATGTATGTATGTATGTGTGTGTGTATGTGTGTGTTGTATGTCCGGTTAAAATTACGAAAATAAAACAATTACCGGCCAAAAGTAAATATATATACACATTCACTATCACCAAAAAATAATGAAGATTTGGCATTTATATTTGTGAAGATGATTAAAAAGATAAAATTAGATAGTAACTGCATGGATTTTCTTTGTATTTAATGTTTTAAATAAGAGATATTAATTTTCTTTTCACCGTGTATGAGCACTTTTTTTTTGGCGCCCCACCAGCCCGGATCAGCGGAAAGATCTTTTTTACATGGGGATTTTTAATGGGGCATCCTGTGAGGATCCAACAGTAATAAATGGATCTGCACCATCTTTGCACAAGTGACGTCAGGTAGCTTCATATATATATATATATATATATATATATATATATATATATATAATATGGTTTTATAAACCAATTCTTAGGAGTAGGAGACTCTAGTACTCATTTTACAGACAAAAATAAGATAAAAAAGTCGCCATTCTTCGCGACTCAAATTTTAGGGATTAGCTAACTTCATTATAATCCACACCTGGACAAAATTTCAGAAAAATTGAAGGGGATGGGTGACATGACCTGGATAATTTGACATGGAATTACCCTCCAGTATGCTCTACTATATATCCATAGCTAAATAGAAAATTGTGAGATGAATACATTTTCCTATTGATTTAACGCTATGTGAAATGTAACCAGCTTCATCTATGATTTGAACTCGTGGTGTCCATGTCATATGACGATAACTACATCCCGGACGTTCTAGTACTGAAAACGTTGAAGACAACTCGGTTTTGAAAGTTTACAAAAATAAGGTACACAGTAAGGATTTCATTCAGTACACTAACGAACAGTTCCCGGTTAAACCATGGCTTCTTTTGACCCTCGATATCTGCTTTCCATTTCCCCGCTCTCCGTTCATATAATTTTGGTAGGCTCTTGCACTTAGTGAACCCATAGACTTGTGCATAGTCAGCTTTATGGATAATTCGGCTGCTAATGAAACAACCTCACCCAGGCACCCGGACAAGGAGTCAATTTCCCAGGACGATAACTGTTACACGACGATCACCTCATCAAACAAATGTGAATCAATATATCCACAGTATAGTAAAGTAATATCACTTAGATCAATAAAAAATTTCCAATGCAAGATCATTACGCTCTCTTTATACACATACACATACACTCTGTCTCTCTCACTCTCTCTCTCACACACACGCACGTACACATACACACACATACATGCATACATACATATATTATATAATAATATATATTATATATATATATATACTATATATATATACATTCCATACGTGTATGGTTAAACACTATCTAACTTGATGAGTTAGTGGTGTGCCAATATATGCAGAAATTATGTGATAGGGAAATTCTATAATAATAATAAATAAATATATATTCTCCTTTTTGAGATAACATTTTTTTATCACTTCCACATACCAACAAAGCCCTGCGATGATCTAATTAATAGATCGAAACACTGCAGCGTCGGCCAATAACATACCACTTAACTCATTTAACCTGTGTTTTTAATTTTTATTATATACTAATACCGTCGGATTCATTCCTTTTATCACCATATTATTTGTGTATATATATTTCATTACTGTGTTGAACAAGACGGACATTTCATGTCTGACGAGTTTCTTAGATCATTTCTACTTTTTTGGGCCAGCTTCTTATATCCGAGGTGGGAGTCTATTTGATCAGTCCACGCAAAGTTTTAGTCCAAGTACTTTCCACTCCTTTGTAGTGCGATCATCAGGGGTTTATATGTGTTTAGAAATAAGTAGGAATCAACTCTATTACAACTACGCCTGATGATGGGCCCTTTGGATCTTTTCTGGTTTTCTGGTTAGATTTTTTAATATCAGGGTGGGTCTGGTTGATTAGTCCCTAATATTTTCAGCACTCCGAAGTGACATCATCAGGGGTAGATGGTAATTGAGTGGGTTCTCGGTTCTTTTAAACACTGAAGGTGGATAAAACAATCGAGTAGCAGCAGGAGTAAGTAGGAGGGGAGCTCACCTGGGATATTTAAAAGCTGGCCAGAACTAGAAAAAAAACTTTTAAAAAATCGTCAGACATAAATTTTTCATCTGTTCAAAAATTATGCATAAAAGAAAAAAAAATGCTGCTTCAAATATATATATCTACAATAAGTAAACGTCGACGATGGAGTGGCCTATTGTTTGTATCAGTCGAAGAGAGAGGGAGTCTATTGGACTTTTAACAGACTAGGGAATTGTTTTTCCATCTGAGTGGAGAGCCACACGTAGCATCAGTTTCCCAGTTTACAGTAAGATAAAGGGAACAGTGCTATTGGTATGCGCAGCGTTTGCATGAGCCAAGTATCGAACCGGGAACCTTGTTGGGTTTGCTAGGCGGATGCTCTCAACCGACTGGAACTGAACCGGCCAAGTTATACATTAAGTCCGTACTAAACTTATTATAATTTTATTTAACATCCAGAACAGACCTTATAGATTTCAATACAAATCAACAAGAGAGATTCCCTATAGATATATTACTCATTGCACATATCCCAGCAGTTTACTTAATACAAACATAATTTGGACGTGCGTGTATGTTTTTCTCACGCAATCCACACACTTCGGTGCACAAGCGGTATACAAGCGAGGGAGAGAAGCAAGTAATTAAATCACTTGCGATTTTGCTAAACTAATTAGCTCGCGTCTAAGCGCGCAGTCTGGCGTTCCAGGAACGTACTGCCTTTGTTTTAATGCGTTTCAATACAACGCTGAAACCTGCTGATGTCACTGTTTTCCGGTGAGATTTCTATAAATCGAATATGTTGAACGCGTTCTTGTTTTTTAAAATTCTATTTGTCCTTTTTGTTTTTGTACCTGCATTTTCAGTTCTTCTTGTGTTTCTCTTTGCTATTGCCATCTTATCGCAACTTCATCAACTGGCGCGAAAATATATACTGCAACAAGCAAATACTGGCATAAGTATAAGGAAACGAAAGTAAACGGGTTTAAGTAATGAGAAGGAAAGTGAAAAGTAGAACCGGAAAGTGAAAGAGAAAGTAATAGAAGATGAAAGTGGAAAAGTAAGAGCGGTGGAAAATTATTAACGAACAGAGAACAATCCTGTAGAAATATGAGCCATTGTAGATAAAAAAAGAATAACTATATTCCTATATTGTAGAAGTTATCCTCCAGTATATAGAAACAATGATGATACTGCACGTCGCAGTGGGTTCTAACTACCGTCGAGTTTATAGAAACGAAAACAACTTGCAAGCTGTAGCATAATGCAAAAGTGATGGCTGAAAGAGTAAGTACTTATGCCATGTTTCTATCCCTGAAATCCAACAGCCAATCAGAATCAGGAAATGTAACTTGTCCTGAGTTTATGTAATGGAACAATCGCAAAGCTCATATATATACTTTACCAAACCCCTCCGCACGAGCAGGATGCGACACAGGTCAATTTCTTAAGGCAGAGTTCAGCAGGTTTGAATTCAGAGTTTTGCTTCTCCTAGACCGGTTGCCTAACAAGGTTCTAAAGATGCCCAGTCTAGCCTACTATTTACCGCATAGCTGGAGGGAGCAGTAGGATCATACTTTTCCACCAAGGGTATTAGCCGCGAAGTGAAAATGCAATTACACCGTTCCAGGATTTTGAACTCGGGCGACGAGTTCCCATTTCCGAAGACGTTACATTACACAACGCGCTTTCCAAAGCTCCATATAAGCACTTCCAAACTCTAAGTTTTTGAGGTGCCTGGCTAGTTGATATCTCTGTCAATCAGAGGCTATTGTGAATATGGTATGTTGACGACAAATTCCAACATTATATAAGTAGTACAAACAGCTTACTGGGAGTTGGGAGTCCTGTCGGCATGATACTCACCAAAGTGCTAAAATATTAGAAACAACAATATACTGGAGTGTTTCGTGCAGCCACAAGCAACTCAACACACTTAAGATATGGATGTAGCCATGTGTCTTGCTTTGTTGTGGATGCGGGTAAAATTTGGAAGGGTTATCTTCTCGTTGCTCGCAGTTGCAACCAGGAAAACTAAAGCTCTCTTTTATCTGCGGATATCAAGATGTTCAATAGACCTTGTGTCTCTGTCCATTTGTACTTAGAGGGAGGGGGCTTACCCTCCCCAACTAACAGGCTTATACATGTGTCTTTACGCGACCGCCTTTTTGTATTATTTCCCATCTTTATAGAAATTTTTGGCCCACCAACAGCGATAGCACGTAAAGCGCACGTGCCTTTTTAACAACCGTCCTGCATGTCTGATGGAGATTGTCACACACAAGTGGCCACCAGATATAAAGCTTACAAGTGACAACATTTTGAGTTAGTACATTCAGTGCCATTTCGGTTTGAGCATTCATGTGTTCATATGGACTCTCCTGGAGAGGTTAGAAGCAAGAGTAGATCTTGGGAATATACGAATACTGGCATATTTGTTGTTCATTCGGTAAATGGCAAAATCAAAATTGAAGTACTGTAATTGAGTGCGAAAAAATTAGGACAGGCAACTAATCGCTAGAGAGTTCGTCTTCATTTTTCAAAACGCATCTTAATTATCATGAACTATAATGGAAGTAAAATTTCAAAGCCTTCGGAACTTTGAAATCAGAAGCTGTATCGCTATTGAGAATAATCTGTATGCTTTAAAAACGTAAGACAAAACGCTCATCATTTCTAATTCGTTTTGAGAGAGTTTAGGAAGTGAAAAAAGTGTAACAGTTTGACTGTTTGACTATATATATAGTTATTAATATATATATAGCTATTATATATATATATATATATATATATAGTATACAGGGGTGTCGCCAGAAGTCTCGCAACCATATCATTTGTTTTTTGTTCTATTTTTCAGAATTGTTAATTGGATATGGGTGAGAAATTAAAAATACAATAGAAGGAGTTAAATTGGTTTTTATGTTTGGAAGAGATGGGGGCTAATATACGCTCTGTAGCTGAAGAAGTTCAACCGCACTCATCCCCGGAGCGAGATAAAACCAGTTGAACATAGCCACTGTCTAACCGCGTTTTGATAGAAACGTTTCCAATATAACTGGCCAGTTTGTAACTGACCACCGAGAGGTGGTCAACGGAAAAGAGTGAACATCAACTGATGGTTTTGGCGAAATGTTGCTAGAAGCCCCGTGAAATCAGTAAGGAAAATAGCAGGAAGCTTACGGATTAAGCAAATCATCAGTAATCGTATTGTTAAGTGGACATACAGAAATTTATTGATTTATGTTCAGTTCGATGAGGTGTCGAACAATTTGACGCATCTATCATGATTATGATGAATACAAATTGATATTTCATTATGTCTTTTTTATAAAAACTTTTTAATATGTTATTTTCATACATGGTGCGCGATTCTGGGAACAAGACCCTATATATATATATAATATAGTATATATATATATATATATATAGTCAGGGACTGACTGGATTGCTCACTCCGTAGACCTCCGGGTATAATATATGTATTTAGGCTTTTGTACAGTCTAACCCTTACCTCGACGGTCAAAGAAGTGAGACTAAAGGGCCCAACATATTATACAGGCAAACCGCATCAACCCAAAGGAAAGGCAAACAAGACACACTACAATGCCAAAGCACCTGAACAGCAATATCTAAAAAGACAAACCACGTAAACTGGACATAAACAAACCTAACTAAGGTGTAAGAAAAAAACTTAAACCTAGCAACATCTAAGCTTCATTGAACATTTAACTTCAAGAACACTAAAAATGAATAACAAATGCCCGAGTTGACGTAGTCGCAGCCGATAGAAATATAGAATATTTTTGTGTAATGAACAGCAGAATTGATCATGGCGATATACGAATTAAAAATATCACGAACAGGAAGGACATGAATATATATGATGATGATGACGATATTGATAACAGTTTATGATGATAGTAATGATGATGATAATGCTGACAATTGGTGAAGTAATGAAATGATAATACTGATGAAGATGAGGATGATATTCATTGATGATTCGATTATTGATGATGGATGGAATGATTGGAATGAGGATTATAATTAGATAGTCTGAATAATCATGAATCATAATGATGATGATGATGGAAGGATGATGACTGATAACCAATGAAGTTGATAGAAATGAATGATGATGATGATGATGGTGGATGATGATAGTGATGGTGGTGATAATGATGATGATAAAAGTTGACGGATGATGAATGATAATGGGTGATGATAATAGATGATAATAATAATGAGGGTAGAGCGACAATAAATAAATTAGTTATCGGTGATAGACTTGATGTTTGATAATATAGATGGTGGATGATGCTGCGGTAGTACAGATGATGATGGATAGGTTATGCGATGATGATAATGATAAGGATGATAGATCGATATTGTTTATGAGAAACTATGATCAAATAAAGCCGACATTCAACTTATAATCAGAATAGTAAAACAGTTGTTAATCGTGTGTGTATGTATGTGTGAGTGTGTGTTGTGTGTGTGTGTGTGGTGTGTGTGTGTGTGTGTGTGTGTGTGTTGTTTCCTAAACTTCCTGGATCGCGTGTCTCCTGCAGTCTAAATGGATGTTGTTTAAGCGCCAGGGATATATTCAATTCAGAGTAACAAAGTGTTGTTTTGTGTTGTTTTATTTTTTTTTTTTTTTTTTTTTTTTTTTTTTTTTTTTCGGTTTTAATATTAAATGGATTTTAATTTGAAAAATGTCGATATATTATTAATTGGTATATCAAGACAAGAGAATTTTTTTAGAAAGGAGGCGAAAGTCGAGTTTCGGAAAAGCACACATTGAGCTTCAAATTGTTTTTAAAATAAAACGTCTTGTGTTGTGTAAGGAAGATTTCTGTCTCTGTACTTTTGGATTATAGTATATGTTAATATATAGTGATATATATATATATATTAGTATTTTTCACGTTTTTTCGCAGGCTGTGGTGTGTCGTGATCCTGGAGAGACTGTCTAGTTGGTGTTTGGACGGCTAGGTTAGATTATTATAATATTATATTAAGTATTATTGATTATTAGCTTATTTGGAATCCATGTTAGTTTATATGCTTAACTCTGAATGTGATTCACCCACCTCTGTTCAAATGATTCAACGTATAGAGCATTCCCTCACTAGTGTGTTTTTTGGTTCCCAACACCTTTCTCTTTCCATCTCCAAAAACTGTTTCTGGGCCTTTTTCGAAACTCCTTTGCCTCTTTCCTAAGAAATTGACTCTTCGTCTGAGTATACCATTAATTAATATATTCGCAATTTTCAATAAAATCCAAATTTCCATATATTAAAACGAAAAAAAACAAATGTATTTGATTGAATATATCCTGGCCTTAAAACACATTCATTTAGGAGAACATCAGGGAAGTTTAGGAACACAGCACACACACACAGCACACACCACACACACACACACACAAACACACACTCAACACATACATACCACACATTGAACAATGTTTTTTGATATTCTGATTTTAAATTGAATGTCGCTTTCTTATTTGTTTTTCTAATAAACAATCATCATCTTTATATCTTTGATCATTATCATCAATCATTACTATCATCATCATCTGTACTATCCGCATCATCATAACCACTTATTATTATCACCATCAGTACTTCCCATAACTATTATTATTGTCGCTGACCGTCATATATTATCATCTTTATCATGCAAACCATTATCAGTCATCATCGTCAATTTTATCATCATCATTATCACCACCATCACTATCATCATCACCATCATCATCATCATATTATTATTATCCAACTTCATTGTTATCATCATTCATCCTTATCATCATGCATCATTATGATTAGTGATATCATGACTACTCATCAAATTATAATCCTCTTCAACACTTCATCATCATATCATAATCATCATTCATGAATAGTCATCCTCATCTTCATCAGTATTTCATTATCATTAATCACCATTGTCAGCACTTTATCATCATCATTATAATCATCATAACTGTTAGTCAATTATCGTATCATCATCATTATTAATCATGTCTTCTTGCGTGATTTTTGATTTCTATATCGGCCATGATCAAATTCCTGTGTTCTTGTAGCCAAATATGTCTTATTTCTATCGGGCTGCGACTACTTCAACTCGGGTCATTTGGTTGAAGTCATAGGTTTAGTGTTCTGAACGTTAAAGTGTTCTGAAGTTAGATGTTGCTAAGTCTTAGAAGTTTTTTTATACACCTTAGTAGGTTGTTTATGTCCAGTACGTGGTTTGTCTTTTTAGATATTGTGGTTCAGGGCTTTGGCATTGAGCTGTGTCCTTGTTTGCTTTCTTGGATGTGCATGCAGGTTGTGTATGTAATCATTGTTGGGGCCCTTTAGCTGGCACTTCTTGACCGTGAGGGTAAGTTAGACTGTACAAAAGTATATATATATATATAATATATATATATATATTATATATATATTATATATATATAGGTGTCCCAGAATCGCGCCCATGTATGAATAATACATATAAAAAGTAATAAAAAGACATATGAATATCAATTTTATTCATCATAATCATGATAGATGCTCAAATTGTTCACCCTCTTCGATTGATACCATAATCAGAATGCTACGAATGTTGTCTGTGTCTTACATATACAAATTGTACTGATTGATTTGGCTAATCGTAAGGCTCCTGTTATTTTCCTACTGATTTCACGGGGTTCTATGCAACATTCGCCAAACCATGTTGATGTTGCACTCTTTCGTGACCACAATCTCTCGTGTCAGTAAACTGCGTCAGTTTATTGGAAACGTTTTATCAACGGTACGACAGTGGGTATGGTTGCAAATGGTTTTTCTCGCTCGGGATGAGTGCGGTTGAATTCTTCAGCTACAGAGCGTATATAGCCCAGGGATATTTGCCTGTTGTCGCGAAACATAAACCATTTAACTCTTTTCTTGTATTGTTTAATTTCTCAACCCATTATGCCAATAAAATCTGAAAAATGAACAAATAAACAAATGATAGGTGCGAGACTTCTGGACACCTGTATATATATATAATATATATATACTAGTTATATATATATAACATTATATATATATATATAGTCAGAAACAGTACAAATCAGTTACTTTTTTTCACTTCTAAACTCTCTCAAAACGAATTAAAATGATAGGTTTTGTACTTACGGTTTTTAAGTCATACAGACTTATTTCAATATATTACAAGCTTCCTGATTTCAAGTTCAGGCTTTGGGAAATTTTGTACTTCATTTAATAGTTCATATATTAGATGCGTTTTGAAAATGAAGACGGAACTCTCTAGATTATTGGCTGTGAGTCTAATTTTGGCATCAAGTTACGAGAGTTATTAATTTTGATTTTGATTACCTGAATGAAACAATATGGCTATTCGTATTTCCCAATATACTTGGTCTGCTTCAAACCTCTCCAGGAGAGTCCATTGACAATGAATTTGTCAAGCCGGAATGGCTCGAATGTACTACTCAAAATGTTGTCACTTACCTTAGTATCTGGGGCCAAGTGTGAACAGATCTCGTATGCAGACATGCAGACGGTGTACAAAGGGCACGTGCGTCTAACGTGGCTAATTCGCTGTTGGTGGCTAAAAATTTCTAATAAAGATGGCATATACAAAAGGGGTGCTGTTGGTAAAGAAACATGTATAAGCCTGTAGTTTGGGGAGGGTAAGCCCCTCCCTCTAAGTACAAATGGCAGGACACAGTTATTGAACTCTGATATCGAGATAAGACGAGTTAGTTTTCCTGGTTGCAACGCGACAAGAGAACGATAACCCTTTGCCAATTTCTACCCATCAAACAAGCAAGACAGATTGGCTTACATCATATCTAAAGCTTGTGTGAGTTGCTTGTGGCTTGCACGAAAACATCCAGTATATTGTGTGTTTTTCTAACATATTTTAGGCACTTTGGTGTATGTCAGGTTGGACAAGAAGGATCCGCAACTCGCAGTAAGCTGTTTGTGTATATAAATATGTTGGATGTTTCGTGTAAAGTATCAACTCTGTTACAAGATTAAATGCAGACTAAAACTAGAGTTTGGTAGGTGGCTTATATGGAGCTTTGGAAACGCGTTGTGTACGGTTAACGTCTTCGGAAATGGACTCGTCGTCCCGAGTTCAAATCCTGGACGTGGTAATGTGCATTTCACTTTGGCGCTAATACCTTGGGAAGGTATGAATCCTACTCTCCTCAGCTATGGGTAAATAGTAGGCCTAGACTGGGCTCTTTTAACCTTGGTTTAGTGCAACCGGTCTAGGAGACAAGGATACTCTGAATTCAAACCTGCTGAACTCTGCTTAGAAATTGACTTGTGTCGCATCCTGCTCGTGCGGAGGGTTGGTAAATTCTATATATGGAGCGTTTGGATTGTTCCAATTATAAACTCAGACAAGTTAATTTTCTGAGTTTCTGATATGGCTGTTGGATTTCAGGGTGAGTAGGAACATGGATCAGTACTTTCTCTTCAAGCCATCACTTTGCATTTGCTGACAGCTTGCAAGTGTTGTTCGTCTACTATCGACGGTAGTTAAGAACCCGCAACTGCGACGGTGAAGTATATAAGTTTGTTTTCTTATATCTGGAGGATAACTTCTAGCATATATAATATAGTTTATTTTTTTTTTTCACGCTTACAATGGCTCATATTCTACAGGATTTGTTCTCTTTTTGCCGTATGAACGGTCCACCGCTCTTTTACTTCCACTTTCATTCTTCTATTCTTTCTGCTTTCACTTTCGGTTCTATTTCACTTTCGCTTCCCTATTCTTCCACGTTTACTTTCGGTTCTTATATCTTTATCAGTATTTGCTCTTGTTTTGCAGTATATTTTTGCCCAGTTGTGAAGTGCGATAAGATGGCAGTAGCAAAGAGAAACACAAGAAGAACCGTGAAAGTGGCAGGTACAAAAGCAAAAAGCAAATAGAATTTTAAAAAAACAAGAAGCGTTCAACATATTCAGATTTATAGAAACTCACCGGAAAATCAGTGAATCAGCAGTTTCAGCGTTGTTTGAACGCATTAAACAAAGGCAGTACGTTCTGGGAACGCCAGACTTCGGCGATTAGACGCGAGCTAATTAGTTTAGAAATCGCAAGTATTATTACTTGCTTTCTCCGCTCGCTTGTAAAGCGGCTTGTACGAGGTGTGGATTGCGTTGAGAAAACCATACACGCACGTCAATTATGTTTGTATTAAGAAACTGCTTGATATCGTGCAATTGAGTAATATATTTATAGGGTGAATCTCTCTGTTGTTGTATGAAATCTATAAGGTCTGTGGAAATGTAAATAAAATTATATAAGTTTAGTACGGACTTAATGTATATTGGCCGGTTCAAGTTCAGTCGGTAGAGCATCCGCCTAGCACCACAAGGTTCGGTTCGATACTGGCTCATGGCACTCTGCGCTCAATAGCACTGTTTTATCTGTCTGTAAAACTGGGGAGCTGATGCTAGTGTGGCTCTCCACCTCAGATGAAAAACAATCTTCCTAGTCTTGTTAAAAGTCAATAGACTCCCTCTCTCTTCGACTGATACAACAATAGGGCCAGTCCATCGACTTTACTTATTTGTAGTTATATAGTTTGAGGCAGCATTTTTTTTCTTTTATGGCATACATTGTTGAACAGAATGAAATTTTATGTCTGACGATTTTGTTTAAAAGTTTTTTTCTAGTTTTTTCTGTGCCAGCTTTTAAATATCAGGGGGAGCTCCCCCTCCTACTTTACCTGCTGTACTCGATGTTTATCCACCTTCGCAGTGTTTAGAAAAGAACCGAGACCCCACTCATTACAATCTACCCCTGATGATGTCCTTCGGGAGTGCTGAAAATACCTCTCACGCGCGACTCACATCACTCGCAGACTCCACCCTGATATTAAAAAACTAAACAGAAAACCAGAAAGATCCAAAGGGCCATCATGCAGGGTAGTTGTAATAGCAGTTGATTCCTATTATTTCTAAACACATATAAAACCCCTGATGATCGCACTACAAAGGAGTGAAAGTACTTGGACTACAAACTTTGGTGGGACTGATAAATAGAGCTCCCCTCGATATTAAGAAGCTGGCCAAAAAAGTAGAAATGATCGAAAGAAACTCGTCAGACATGAAATGGTGCCGTCTTGTTCAACACAGTAAATGAAATGATATATACACAAATTAATATGTGAATAAAAGGAATGGAATCCGACGTATGTAGTAATAATAAAAATTGAAAAAACACAGTTTAAATGAGTTAAGTGTATGGTTATTGGCCGACGCTCTGCACGTGTTTCGATCTCATTAATTAGATCATCTTCAGGCCTTTTGTTGGTATGTTGGAAGGTGATAAAAAATGTTATCTCAGAATAAGGAGGAAGATATATATTTATTTTAATTATATAAGAATTTCTATCACATAATTCTGCATATATTTTGGCACAACCACTAACTCATCAGTTAGATTAGTGTTTAACCATACCACTATGGTTATGTATATATATATATATTATATATATATATATATATATATATTATGATATGTATGGTAATGCATGTATGTGTGTGTATGTGTACGTGGCGTGGTGTTGGAGAGAGAGTGAGAGAGACAGAGTGTATGTGTATGTGTATAAAGAGAGCGTAATGATTTGCATTGGATAATTTTTTTATTGATCTAGTGACTTATTGACTTACTATACTGTGGAGTTATGTATTCACATTGTTTGTGAGTGAATCGTCCGTGTAAACACGTTTATCGTCTGGGAAAATGACTCCTTGTCGGTTGCCTGGTGATGGTGTTTCATTCAGCAGTGCCGAATTAATCCATCACAAGCGACTATGCACAAAGTCTATGGGTTCACTAAGTGGCTAAGAGCTCCAAAAATTATATGAACGGAGAGGCGGGGAATGGAAGCAAGATATCGAGGGGTCAAAGAAAGCCATGTTTAACCGGGAACTGTTCGTTAGTGTACCTGAATGAAATCCCTTACTGTGTACTTACTTTTTGTAACTTTCAAAACCGAGTTGTCTTCAACGTTGTTTCAAGTACTAGAACGTCCGGGATTCGGTAGTTATCGTATATGACATTGGACACCACGAGTTTTCAAATCTTAGATGAAAGCTGGTTACAATTCAATAGCGTTAAATCAATTAGGAAAGTTTTTTCATCCTCACAATTTTTCTAATTTAGCTATGGTATATAGTAGAAGCATACTGGAGGGTAATTCATGTCAAATTACCAGGCTCATGTCAACCCATCCCTTCATTTTTCTGAATTTTTGTCCAGGTGTGGAATTATAATGAAAGTTAGCTAATCCTAAAATTTGAGTCGCGAAGAATGGCGACTTTTTATCTTATTTTTGTCTGTAAAATGAGTACTAGAGTCTCCTACTCTTAACGAATTGGTTTTAATAAAACCATATATATATATATATTAATCATATATATATTATATATTATATATAGTATATGAAGCTACCTGACGTCACTTGTGGCCAAAGATGGTGCAGCAATCCTATTCTTACTGTTTTGCGATCCTCAACAGGATGCCCCCATTAAAATCCCCATGTAAAAAAGATCTTCGCTGATCCGGGCGGTGGGCGGCCAGAAAAAAGTGCTCATAACACGGTGGAAAAGAAAAATTAATATCTCTTATTTAAAACATTAAATACAAAGATAAATCCTGTAGGTTACTATCTAAATTTCTTATCTTTTTAATCATCTTCACAATACGTAAATCCAATTTCATTATTTTTTGGTGATAGTGAATGTTATATATATTTACTTTGCGGATTGTTTTATTTTCGTAATTTTAACCGACATACACACACACATACACCACACACATACATACATACATACATACAATACTAACTGCCTCATTCTCTAGTGGGTTGAGCACTCTGGGGGATTTCGCTGACCGACCGCCACTAGCTTAAAAAGGCACGCTCTCCTATAAAAGGGATGGAATACTCTATGGCGGCTTTACATATAACAGATGTGTGTATTCAATCACTTAAATCCCCCTTTCAGTTTGGTAGGCTGAAGAGAAAGTGATACCTTCGAAACACGGGTTGTCTGTGGATGATAATACTATATATATATATTATATATATATTATATAATATTATATAGCCTGGGATAGTTCACCTTAGTCTTTCACTGATGGTGTGGCAAATTGCAGTAGTATTAAGAGAGTGCTTGATATAAAGATAGAGCTATTATTATATAATATAAATATAAA
>CM042138.1:20038039-20069575 GCA_023376005.1 Doryteuthis pealeii | reverse complement strand
ACTCCCCCAATGGCCACCTGCTGGCCGCTGGTGGCGACCCGTGATGCTTAATGATAAGCCCATGATGAATATTCATGATTGCAATACTCCACTTTGCCCGATCTTGGCAAACGGTGCGTTCGGAAGCCCCCCTCCCATCATTCGATCTCTGCGGTCACCGTCACATGCCCTACACCTATCATGATTTTCTCGACCCTATTCCCTATGGGCAAACCTCCAACCCTTTTATCATAGATTTCTAGATGCGTAACCTGATCGAGGTCTACATTTCCTGCGAATTACGTAATCATTCTGTCTGATTGACGTCTCCGATTTTGCAGTTGGAAGTATCGAGGCACCCCTTCAGTCACATGCTCCCCTGTCCACTCTGACCTATCAGGATACCAACTTGTTATGGTCCCATTTATGCTGAATAAAAAACATTGAAGTTAATAACCAAACTCTCCATGTGAACTCATCTATCCATAATCAATTGATTTATCATTTACAAAACTTTATCAGGCATTAAACCCACTGATGTTATATGCTACAAAAACAAAACAAATATAACTATATTCATGACCGATGTTGAATCTATTTTAATGAGTTTTTAAAACATTTTTCATGCATATTTGCCTTAAAATTTATAGGCGCTTCTTATGTTATTTTTTATAGGACTTTAGTTGAGATTCAATGTCGGTAAGAAAGAATTCATCTAATATTTGTCGATGTGCAATGATCTGCCCAAATAACACCCGACCAATCTCTCAACAACCACTCATAAACGTTAGTAATATACTAATTCCCTTTAGCACCATGTAGGGTTGATCTTTCTGTTGTTCCTTCATGTAATTCATTGTAACATTCTCAGTATGCTTAGATATTTCATCAAACATTGGCCTTTATATAATTGACCATATCCTATTAGACATAAGGCAATGCATCCTATACGATTCCCTAAATATAGTCACCTAAGCAGCGGACACTATTAGCCTGGCTTAAGAGTAACCAATGCGACAGCTCATAACTCTATTGCCTCGGTACCTGATTTCCCATTCCTCTGTACTGTTACTCCATGTCATACCTCCATTGTTAATATAATTTTTTACCTACATTTGATTATCCCGCGTTCGCTTCCTGTTCTTAGTTGACCCGCTCAAAACACCATAATAATAAGCTTTAAAAATCAAACTAGTTCTTGTATGTGTGATGGCTCACCTCTCTCTTTCTCTTTCACTCCTCGAACAGTTCTTAAGCTTAGCAATTGCTTTTGCAGATAGTCACCTAAACGACCTACCTTCCATACATTCCCCTATTCCTCTCTTCATTAGCGGCCATTTTTTAAACGCGGACCTAATCATATTCAGCTGACTGTTGGGAATAACGTCCCACTAGAAATAGAAGTTCAGATTTGTGTACACTCATCATACCATGATATCCTACTAACAAGATATACTTTTCATCCACCTATATATTTTTTCATGTAGAAGAACGATAGTTGATTGAGTATCGTTTCCTCCGTGAGGAATAGAATGTGTCTGATAATTCACTAAAAATCAATAACATTTATATTTTGTAGCCTGAGCAAACTACAGAAAAATAACAACTACTATTGGAAATGACTCTCGCCCAAGTTCAAATCCTGAATGGTGCCTATTTTGCATTCATATACACTAAACACTCCTGGTAGAGATATGAATTCAACTATTCTCCCTCTAGCTGAGAATCATTATGGAAAAACGCTTTTTAAAACTTTGGTTAGCAACCATCAGGAGAAGAAGCATGTTAAAAAATCCGCTTAAAAATTACCTGTGGCCCACACTGCTCGTGTGGAAGTTATGTATATATATATAATAATATATATATAATATATATAATATAATATTATAGACAGAAAAAATAAACCTACTTCATAGAGGTTTCTTCACGCGAACAAATGACATGCTACACTAATCACACTCGTCTACCCGTATTTTAATACATTCAAACCCTCCAAAAAAACACTTAAGTTTTTATATTCTTCTATAGATCTCCCTTCAAAAAATCTATAAACAATTCTCAAATAAAGATTTCTCCTACATGACCCTAAGGAAACTAGTTGAGAATAAACAACATACATAAAAATATCACTCCTATTGTCTTATACTGTTTGTCATACATCATATATATATATATAATATATATTTATATATTATAATAATAAGTCGCTAGTTTAACTCAAGTCCTTGAAGCAATCCGCCTAGGACTTTCGGTGTTCTTTACCCGTCCTCCCCAATCTCAACATATGAGCTATCACCAAATGGGTATCGACTTCCTCATGGTGAGTTACTGTAGGTGTGGAGCTCTACTTCTCAGCAAATAATATCTGCTTCTAACGCTAGCGATTAAGTGGATAACTCTTCACTGTACCACTGATACATATAGGCCACCACCAACTTTACTGCTTACACACACCACACACACACACACACACACACACATAATTATATATAATATATAATAATATATATATTCCCGAGCCGGTAAGCCTCTAAGAGTGACTTTAATAACTGTCACCGTTTAGCATAAGGATTACTCTTCTGTGTTTACAACTCAGTTCTCTTAAGTGCAAAATCGTAACATACATTACCCGATATGCATTTATGTCAATTAAAATTTTCCTCTTTTACAACGTCTAACGATCGGGCGAGAGAAGATGTCAGTTCGCTCTCGGCTAGAAATAGTTCTAAGTCACCACATTGATGAGACTTAAACCTCAAAATCCATGTCCGTAGATGACTGTATATATATAATTATTATATATATATATAAAATATTATAATCCAAAAGTCCAGAGAAAAATCTTCCTACGGCATAGGAGGTTTTTTCAAAACAACCTGTCGCAGTTGAGCTAAAAAAAACTTGTTTCAAATTCCTTAAATAATAAAGAATTCATCATTCGCACCTGATAGCTGCGGAGAATAACACTTTGTCTAACACCCCAATAACTATAATGCAAAATCTCTAGTCTTTGTATTTAGCAATGAAATTTTAATCTTAACGAATGAATCTTTCTGTATCAATGATTATGTCGAATATGTTTGAATCATGCAAGACGTACGTAGATTAGCTAACTCTTAGAAATACGTATTAATGTGTAAGAACGCGTTTGCCACATGTAAAAACCTGACTCTGGACACACACTCCAAGGCACAACAATCATCAATTTCCCAATAAATTCTGCTCTGAATTAAACAACAGTAAATACAAATTATTTCAGAATAGAAAAGACCAACTAGCAACGTCAAAACGGCCCATTGTTATATGTCATTTTCATCTTATTTCCTTTAACTATAAAAGACGCCTTCTTCAACGAACTCTGACCGAATTATGTACAGCCATTGTTTCCCTTAATGACTCTCTCATTTTTCTTGCTTACTAAATAGTTTGTCTTGAGTGATCTTGCACCAAGATACAAAACGGACCACAAAAGAAACATATCTAATTTCGAAATCGGATAAATGTCCGACAATTAGAAAAGTAAAAAAGACGACTACATTAAAAGAAAACAATACGATAGAGAAATGAGAGAAAAAATATATTGAAAAAGAAATATGATCGGAATTGTTACGTTAACTATCTTCATCGTTAGAATTATCAAAATTTGTCTCTCAAGGTTTGTAAAAAGGGGCAACTTTACTAAAAGAAAAAAAACAACACATAAAAGAAAACAAATAACTTCAGGTACCTGATGAGTGAGAATGAAAAACGACAAGAAGAAGATAAAAAGAAGAAGAAAGACATAAGAGTAAGAAGATAAAAGAAGAAGACAGAAGAAGAAGAAGAAGAAGAAAGAAAAAGAAATTGAAAAGAAGAAGTGAAGAAAGAAAGAAGAAAGAAGAAAGACAAAGTGAAGTAGAAGAAGAAAAGAAGAAAGAGAAGAAGAAGAAAAGAGAAGAAGAAGAAACAAGCGAGAAGAGAAGAAAGAAAAAGAAGAAAAAAGAAAGACAAGCTAGAAGAAGAAAAGAAAGAAGACGAAAAAAGAAAAGACAAGCGAGAGACAATGAAAAGACAGAAGAAGAAGAAGAAGAAGAAAGACAATGAGAAGAAGAAGAAGAAGAAAGAAAACAAGCAGGAAGAGAAGAAGAGAAGCAAGAAGAAAAAACAAGCGAGTATGAAGAAGAAGAAGGAAGAAGGAAGAAAGAAGAAGAAAACAAGCACGATGAGAAAGAAGAAGAAGCAGAAAAGAAAGAAATAGAAGAAAAGAAGAGAAGTAAGACAAGTGAGAAAAGAAGACAGAAGAAGAAGAAGAAGAAGAAGACAAGAAGTAAGAGAAGAAAGAAAAGAAGAAGAAGAAGAAGAAAGGAACAATGTGAGACAGAAGAAAGGAAGAAAAAGTACAATAGAAGAAGAAGAAGAAGCAAGAAGAAAAGAAGAAGAAGAACAAGTGAGAGAAGAAGAAGAGAAAAGACAAGTGCATATAGAAGATAAAAAAGAAGAAAAACAAGACAATGAAAAGAAGAGAAGAAGAAGAAGAAGAAAAAGAAGAAGAAAAGAAAGAAGCAAGAAGAAGCAGGGAATTCATATCGGCAACAAAGAAACATTAAATTACATAAATATGATAGAAGAAGAAAAGTTAAACAACTTAATATTTTTTCGACTCCTTATTCTACAAAAGCGTATCATCCATTTCATCTCTGATATTCAATAACGGTGTATGTTCTAAAATAAGCCCTTTAGCCATAACTATTTTATAACGTACCCGAGCATGATGTTAAACGCATCATGGCTTAGGTTCCATTTTAGTGCTCTGGTGATGATGTCAATACTTTATCACCATAGGCATAATTGGTAATATTATATACCCACTATTGACATCGGTATAAATTAGTGAGAGGAGAACTTGCAGAATTCTCAGCATGTAAGAGAGAGTTCAGGAGATTATAGAATAACAAATTAAGAACTTACTTAGAAGATGGTTCTCTTCATAACTTTATTGTTGATTCTGTCTTCTTCTTCTCCTCTTCTTCTTCTCTTCTCTTCTCTCTTCTTCTTAACATAAGCTGTCTACTTCTTCTCTTTACTTTTTTCAATTAAAATAACTAACAAGATAACTATCAAGCTTTATTTTATCTACCCTATATCACCTGCGGATGAGGATCGACCTCAACACCGCATGTCTACCCTGCCTTCAAATCAGGATCGAATTCTTACAAAACTTAAAACTAATCATCTCATCATGACCATTTTCCAGAGATCAGCGTTCATAACTCATGGTAAATTTCCCCTCCCTATCCAAAGTTAACGGCCTTATCTCAGCTACATTCCTGCTAAAATTCTATGACACCAATAAATTTAACAATAACTCCTTTTATTAACCACACTGTCGCGCGGGTTAGAATACACCATTTACTCTCTGCAGAAGGTAAAATCCTTCCCTAATGACCACCTTTCTCGTGGTAGTTGACCCATGATGCTTCAAGATGGAATCCTGTGCTAGCAGTCTATGACATTACAAACGCTTACCACTTTACCTGCTTAGGCCTAGTCTGTTGATCAATCGGCTGTTCACTTCAACCATAGCCACTATACATTGTCACAACTCTATGCCCTTATGCAACCCAAACCTTTTAATTTTTTCCCATATATGTATAGAAAGAATGGGTTGATGGTCTACATGTTTGGGATGACGTTAAACTCTTATCTGATGAATTTACAGTTCTAAACGAATGTGAGTAAACCATCTTACCATACCCCAGGTCCATCTCGAACCCGAAATGTTAGTACTTTTAGTCCTCTAAATAAAAAGATGAGTTTAAAAATGTTTTAAAAAATTAGTTTTAAAAAGTTATACCAAACAAGTAGAATAAACAAAAACATATCGCATGAAATAAACCCACAAGTTGACATACCGTAAACCCAACCAACCAAATCAAAACAAAATCAAACCTTCAGAATAAGGATAGAAAACGAAAAAAGAACACAAAAGGGGAATTTCATACGAAAACAAAGAAAACATTAATATTACATATAATTGATGGGTAAAAATGAAACAATAATGATTTTTCCTATCTCTATCATAAGATACATAACGCATATACATCACCACACACACAACACAAACACGCCTAACAAAAACAATGTAATAGACGAATAAATATCCACGCACGACACACACACAGCACTAATACACCCATAACATACAATAAACACTATGATATATACCGCTCACACCCATACACCATGATTATATATTCAGTATGCACCCACATCTAGCAGGCCACATAACACCGATCTCACTTTCACACCAAACACACACTTCACAGCCCCCACACACACCCACACACACGTAGAACAGACTCACTTCATACAGGATAACACACACACATACATTATATATATATATATATTATATATATAACCATATATATATGTGTGTGTGTGTGTATAGACTCTCCCGTCACACGTCGATGAGTTTCATACAATACATCCACACAGAATTGTTTATAGTGGGAAGCTTGTGTTGGACCATCCACACTTTATGCACAGTCATACGGAAGAATTGTGCATCAAGGTTCCACAAACCCAATCAACGACCGACCTCAGGAATTTTGAATTCAGAGTTATCCTCTCCTAGACTAGTTACCTACCCAAGCTAAAGCCAGTCTGCCCTACTATTCAATCCCATGCTGTGTGGAATAATATATATATATTATATATATTATATATATATATATATATATAAGTTAAAGATAATAAATAAACCTACGGTATAAGTATAATATAAAAGGATATGAAAACACACAATGCTGTCAACATTATGTGTGTTTCATATCTTTCCTCTCTCTCTCCTCTCTCTCTCTCTCTCTCTCTCTCTCTTCTCTATAATATATAGAATATATATATAATATATATATATTCACCTATTGGGTCTGTTGTATATTGTGTATAAGTCTAATGACCAAACATATAAAGCTGTCCAAAACTAGCGGACTGATCGGCAAATCAGAAACGGTCTAACATGTATTTACATTTTACTTATAAAGCGTATTAAAATTGTCCTAGATAGCTCGCTGGAGAAGAACAGATCGACAGACGTGGATTATACTACTCTCTAAGGAAGATCAACAGAACAAGCATTAAAACTATACTACATCTTTTCACTTCAAGATAGGATTAATTTTACCACAAGTATCTCCACTTAAAGCTACTTTCAACTAGAGTCCTAAAAGTGCTACACGAATCGTAACGGCTTCACCTATAACAAGAGTTAAAAATGTGTTTAAAAATTGAGTAAAAATTGAAGTGCCCATTAAGAATGAATTAAACAAAAATTCTCCGCGTATAAAATAACCCTACAAGGGTTGACATACCGGAAAAATCAACCCAACCAACCAGCCACCAAACAACCAAAGTAAACGAATCAAGGGCTTCAGAGGACCGAGTGAGTGAGAAAAAAAGTAGAATCATATCGCAAACAAAAAACATTAATATTACATAAAATTGATGAGAGAGAAAAGTTGAAATAATTTAATGTTTTTTTTTTCACTCCTAGTTCGTACAAAGACACATCTATTCATCTTATCTCTTGAATACAAGGTTGTCTGAAAAATATGCCATTATGTTATAACTCCTTTATCAACATTGAAAGCACTGGTTCCCGCAAAATCACCGGTTAAGTAGTGATGAGTCTGTTACGATTCTGATCGCCATTTTAGGCTTTTTCTTGTCTTTTGCTAAATCCAATGGTAGAATAATGTGTAGAAAGTCTGTTGTATTCCTTGAAATCCTCGGTAGAATAAGAGTTTGTTCCTTGTAGCAGAGATTCCAGTTGTAGTCTTTGAGATCTTTCTTGTATCAAATCCATTTAGCATAGAATGCATTCTATGTCCTTTTTTATTAATCAATACCTGTAAATAATTTTAGTAAAGTCCTTAAATAAAAGTGGTGATTCTTTTACATCTTATACGATGATTAGTCCAACAGAGCCTGTTCAATATGTAGACTGATGACTATTTAAGCAACAGCAAGTACTGTAAGCAACCTGATATGAAAATCATCTATCCGGAATAAAACAAATGAAAAGGGTTTATGGTAAAAACAACCAAACAACCAACCAACCAACATCTAACCAACGTTATTAACATGAATATATATAAAAAATATATAATATATTAATATATATATATATATATATATATATATATATATATATATATATATATATATATACCAGCATTCACAGACAAGCGTTTCGAAGTTTACTTCTCATCAGTGCGCTCGACTTTTTAAACAGCTACCTCTAGCCGGGTGCGAAAAGGGAAGACTGGGCTATTTAACCTTGGCTAGGTAACCAGTCTAGAAGAAGGAAAACTCTGGATTCAAACCTGTTAAACACGCTTAATAAATTGACCTTGTGTCAAATCTCTCTCTGCGAAGGTTTGGTAAATATAAACAATATATATATATATATATATATATATATATATGTGTTGGTGGTGTGTGTGTGTGTACAAATACAAGGTATGTAGATTTATGAAAATGTTAATCAGCTCGCTCAATGCAATTTATAGATAATAATTCAGAACAAAAGATGAATGCTAGATGATTAAAACTAATTCTAATAATAAGATCTTTCTAACATTCTTTCATTTCAGGAGAGAATTTTCCCAGTGTAGATAATGCCTATTTGCTGTTATTTATTCTTGCCACAAAATCAAGATGAACAACCAAACTAATCTGGAAAACATCTATCATATTCATCATATCATTCATCATAGCTTGGCTAACAAACAAAGATTTAGGAGAATTTCCGCGTCTGATACGACCCCCAGACCAGTGAAACCTCTACGGGGTAAACATTCGCACCTTAGTTGCAAGAAGGTCTACCAGTTAGAAGAAGTTATCGCCTCTCATCTTTTCTCTTACTCTCACGATAGATACTACAAAACGTTTGCCTGGTCGGCGTTGTGTTACTATATCTCCCAGTCGACAGCTTTCTTGGCTGCTTGAGTTTTACGGCATGTCAACCCTTGTTGGGTTATCTTATGCTCAAGTCATTTTTGTTTTATTCATTCTTGATGGGTAGTCAATTTTTTTAAAACAACTTTTTGTTAACTCAATTTTTTTCTATTTAACCCATAGATCGGACCCTAACAGGTATTACCATTTCAGTGAAGAGTGGACCTGGGAGTAATGGCGATCAAGGGATTGTCCACAATACCCAGAGTTCCAGAATTGGAATTTCACCACTAGATGCTGTTTAACGTCATACACAGGACACAGTTAACTCATTTTTTCTATTTAACCTATAGATCGGACCCTAACAGGTATTACCATTCCAGGGAAGAGTGGACCTGTGAGTAATGGTGATCAAGGGATTTTCTACATTCCCCAGAGTTCCAGAATTGGAATTTTCCCCCTAGATGCTGTTTAACGTCATACACAGGACACTAAGACTCAGCCACCGCCATTAACTTCATGTATATTGATAAACTGGTAAAATAATTTTTAGGTTGGATTTTTCTTAACTTCGTGTGTATTAAAATTTTCATATCTAACAGAAATCTCTTCAATTTATTGTAACTTATTTTCTTATAATCTAAAAATGATCATAATCAAAACTTATTTTAAAAAGAATAAATTTGTTGAACCTCTGATATATTTAATGTAAATGATAAAACTATAAATATCAAGAAAATATGAAATGTTGCTTGAGTAATGGAATCATCAAATGTATAAGATCTTTGTATAAACTAGCAAGAATATGTGATCTCCTTTGAAGTTGTGAAGAGCTGCAGGGATGTTCCCAAGAGCACATGTAGCCCATGAGCTAAAGGCTGGGGGGGGGCATGCCTATATAGACACTCTTTTCTCCATCAACTATCAGAATGCAAGAGAGGCAAGATTATAGTCAAGATGACTGGTAATAAGACAGAATACAGGTTAACTTAGATTCATGCCTTTCTTAAGGAAATTCTGAAAAAAAGAAAGAAAAAAAAGTAAAATAAGTAACTAAGTAATGGATCAGAGAAAACCCTGTGAAGGTATAAACAGACACCTCCTAAGAGATTGCTCAGTCGTAGTAAAATAATACTGAGTGAGCTTGAATACTTTTGAAACGATTACATTTATAACTATTCTGCATGTCTTGTGTGTGGCTTTTGGCAAAACATTTCTACCACCTTGCAGATTGGTATCTGTAATTTCGGACCTTTCAACATGTCTGTCTTTCATTTCCTGATATAAAATTTATATGATAAAAAGGATGGGGCGTTTTTTTTTATTAGAGCGATAGGATTGGTTGGTTAGCTGGTTGGGTGTTACGGCATGTTAACCCTTATTGGGTCATTTTATGCCGAAGACGTTTTTAATATATTCATTTTTTGGGGGATACTCATTTGTCATAGAGAGATCAGATTTCCATATGATCAATAATCTATTTATAGCAGTCCATGCCTTTTCTATGCATAAATTATTGTTTTCTGCAGATGAGATATTCCTACCTAGGTATGTGAACTAGTCTACTAATTTCAGAGACTTGCCATCCAGTGTGGAGATGTTTCCATCTTGTTTAAAGCGCACAAACTCCATTTTATCTGAGTTCACATAGAGGATAATGCCTCTTGGAGCCTTCTCTTGGCTAGACAGCATGCAGTGTCCTCCAACAGTGATGAATGTAAAGCTTTCATGGTTGGACAATGCTTGTGTGTCCATATGGAAACATTGCTTATGAGTTCTTTCTTACTTCTCCAACAGTCCCTTCTAGCATGTTTTACTTGGATGTTTTGTGAAATGGAAGGTAAGTGGCGATAAAGGGGTACTTTACATTCCTCAGAGTTCCAGATTTGAAACTTCACTAGATGCAGTTTAACGTCATGCCCAAAGGTACCGCCTTTTGACACATATATGATAAAAAGAGGCTGGGGGTTTGCCATAAGGGCAATAGGGCTGGGAAAATCTATATGGGCCAGTGAATTCGCAATGGTAGTAAAAGAGGACAACAAAAACATAAAACAACACTTACCACATGACAACACAAGAAACATTACTTGAAGGTCTTGTCAACCAGAGAAGATCTGGTTATAACACAAACGGATAAAGGTAGAGAAACAGACATCTTAGGCTTCCATGAATATCTTAAAGAAGCCAGCAAACAACTAAATTACGGAGAAATTCTATCAAGAACTTCCAACCGACAACTTTGAAGAACGTCAGAACATCATTATAAATTTATTAAATGATATGGTCGAAAAAAAAAACGAATCGACAAAGAAACATCTAGGCGAAACCGGACCGCTTCATTCAATTTCGTAAAATACATAAAAACAACAACACTAGAATGTTTGAACACACACACACACACCACACACACAAGGTGTGTCAAAAAAGTATGGAGATTTTTTGTACTTTTTGACACACCTTGTATTCTAAAAAAAAAATAACATCCCATTCAAACTTCATTTCTATCTTGGTAAATATAGCTTTAAACTTGGTACTTTTTGGCGCACGTTGTATTCTGAAAAAACCCAAAAAAACTGAATGGGACGCTATTTTTATGTTAGCCCAGTCGGTAGAGTGTTCGCCCCCGAACAACAAGGTCCCTGGTTCGATACCGGCCCTCGCCAACTCAGCGTATGAGTAGTACAGGGATCTGTGTGGTAAAGTTAAATGTGTAGAATGAATGATCTTAAAAAAACAAAAAAACAAATACAGGGTACTAATGCAGGATAGTGCGCAAGAGGTATCATTAGATTAAGTCCGGTTTAGCTTAGTCGCTAGAGCATTCGACTAGGAACCACATTGTTCCTGGTTCGATACCGGCCCTCACCAACTCAGCGTATGAGTAGCACAGGGATCTGTGCGGTAAAGTGAGTAATTGATGGTAGGTGTGGCGCTCCAAAATAATCTTCTTCGTCTAGCGCTAGTGAAAAGGGGGATAGACTCTCTCGCTGTCTGGCTGATACCGACATTAGGCCACCCCAACTACTACTACTAGTAACTATCATAATTGTTTTAAATTTAATTATTTTGATTATACAAAGGTAATGTTCAAGAATCCTGACAGAGCTGACATTTTGTCCTTCTTGAGAGAAGTAGAAATGTGTCAAAAACTGTGAATCGGAAATGAGATACATCCACGAAATACATCTACAAATATTACCCAGTAAAGGGAGCTTGGGTACCAAATTTTGTTCCACGCTCTGGCAGCTTTTGGCATTAAATAACCCACATGATTATTGTACCATTAAGCAAACCAATCCAAACCAAGTCAAAGCAAATTAAAAATTAGTTATACCAATTTGAAGATATTAAGAACTTGAAACATAGAAACTTTTATCAAAATGATTTGTTTTGGCATTAAATAACCGGAAAAGGGTTGGTATACCGTGAAACAAACAAACCAAATTAAATCAAACCATTTCCCTGAATTTTGGAGATGAGGCGTGATAATTTGGATTATTTGGATTATCCAGACTATTGTCCTCATCTTTATTATTATCTGCACAACATTGCGCAGATAAGAATAAAGATGAGGACAATAGTCCGAATAATCCAAACAAAACGAAACCATCAAATATTATGTAAACTATAAAAAATATGCACCCCCGGGTGTACATATTTAAGTTTTAATGTAATAAACTATTGTATTAAATTAGAAAGACTAATGAAACTAAATAAGAATACAGATAAAATATCTGAAACAGAGCGGGGTATAATGGAACAATAGAACAACAGAAACTTACTCTTCCATCACCCCCGTCTTTTATTGTAAAATCTTCCTAATTTAACTATTTAGTTAAATTAGGAAGTAAAGAGTAAAATGACAGTTATTTCTTCTTGTTAATGGATTTTTTTACGATTCATTCCCGTGATTTTTTCTCATATTCATTAAGATAAAACCAAACAATTAGAAATCAATAATACTAAGCTCATATTTATCAAAATCAATTTTTTAATATCAATATGCAAATTAGTTTTCCCATATACATTGTAAACCGCTATTTTGTTGTATATATAAATACAATTGCATGTTATTAGTATGTAGATATGGTCAACAGAATAAATAATGTAAAACAATTTTATTAATGATTGAGCTTTAAATAAGTATAAAATCATTGAATATGACATAAATACATAAGGAATTGTGACTTGAGTTGTAATATAGTTTCGGTTACAGACAAATTCACAATCTCCATTATGATAAGAGATACTATTTCATAATCTACATAGACTTACTACTTATATAAGTTGTGTTGCTTTTAACTTGTAAATTTATTTAGAATCTTTAAGTTTGGATATATAAGGTTTAGAATTATTTAAGTTTTAGTAAATAAAATGTTGGATTAATCTTTCATGGTGTTAGTCTTTGATTTAGTCTGTAGTGATTATGATTTAATTATTGAAGTGAACAAAAAAATAAGATTACGTTAAATAAGTGACATTATTTAGTTCGTTCTTGGAAAGTTTTGTTGAAAGGGAAAAGTAGATAAGTTCTTGCAACGCAGGAAAGAATTTTTTGCAACCCTGACTGAGACATATTTAATTATCTAAAACTGATGTAGACATGTTGGTTGGTAATTTAATTTTTTATATTTCATTTATATTAGTAACGTTGTTACTTTCTAGTCTACTGAGGCCGAGTGCAATGTTGTATTTTATGTCAATAGTGGTAGAGTTGACATAATTTCTCCCGGGATTATAGACGTGTGAATAAGTACTTATTCTTACTAATAGAATGTAGTATCTGTGCATTGTACCAAAGATGAAACTGTCTCTCTCCAACACTTTTTAAAAAAAGTATTATTATTCGGACTATTGTCCTCATCTTTATTGTTATCTGTACAACGTTTCGGCCGATGTGCCCCGAATCCGACAAGAAATATCTGAAGAAGACCGGAGGGCACATCGACCGAAACGTTTTACAGATAACAATGAAGATGGGGAAAATAGTCCGAATAATCCATATAATACTAATTATGAAGCCTAATCTAAAAAAAATTCCGAGAAAAATCTTATTTTAAAAGATCAAATACTAGTTTCTGCGGCTGTGAAAAATCTCTTATTAATAAAAAAAAATCCATTTATTCATATTTACCAACCCCTCCGCACGAGCAGGATGTAACACGAAGTCAATTTCTTAAGCGGAGTTCAACAGGTTTGAATTCAGAGTTTTCCTTCTCCTAGACTGGTTGCCTAACCAAGGTTAAAGAGCCCAGTCTAGCCTACTATATATCCATAGCTGAAAAGAGAAATGTTGGATGCATACCTTTTCCAAGTTTATTAGTGTTAAGGGAAATGCAAACGGCCTTGTCCAGAATTTGAACTCGTCTCGCCGTATCCATTTCATAGACCGATAACCATTAAACCACGTGCATCAACACTTTTTTAAAGATCAGAGTGTAGTCTCAGTAGTTGCGAAAAATCTCGTATTTATTTAGAATAATCTTCATCTATATATTAGTACACGTGTTCCTTAATCTTCCGACCGTTACCTTTTCCCAACACACACTGGTTAAAAATGAAACCGTCCAAATCATCCAATGTGAAATTCAAAAAACTAAATCCTGATTATCTGGTGTTGCTTATCTGCCGAATTCTTTTTTCTTATGAGTGTCATCACCTCAGCTAAATAAAGAGCCATTCCATTTTTATTATAACGAAAGAAGGGAAAGAAAAAGAAAATGCTACACAGAAAAGAAAAAAAAAAAGAAAGTAAGAAAGAAATGTTGGGTTGTTTAGTTTGTTTTGTTTTACGGCATATCAACCTCAGTGGGTCATTTAATGCCGATAAAGTTTTGAAATAAATGCATTCTTAATGGATAATACAATTTTTTTTATAAATACATTTTTCGGCTGTACGAGTCTTAACAGTACCGTGTGTTTTGAAGACGCGGTGAGCCCCACAACATAACGTTACATATTACGAACTGGTACCGTACGTAACATATTCCTAATCGATACTGTGTAACAAACGCCACAACGTTACACTAACAGGTACTACCACTCCAGGTGAGAGTGGACCAGGGAGCAATGGTGATGGGTGCTCCACATTCCCCAAACCTCCAAAACTGGAACCTCACCATCAGATAGAGTTTAATGTCATTCTCAGGACATGTAGACCCGTAGCCATCGCCTTCTAGCACCCATATGATAAAAAGGGGTTGGGGCTTGCCATAAGGGCAATAGGGTTGGGAAAATCATATAGGTGCTAGAGCTTGACGTGACCAGTCGATTGATTGGAGGGGGCCTCTCCGACCGCCCGTCTAGCCCAAGATAGGGCAAAAGTGGAGTATTGCATGTCATGAACTGCTCATCCACCGGGGCTCTATCCTTAAGCATCACGGGTCGCCACCCACGGCCAACAGGTGGCTCCATTGGGGGAGTCTTACTCCTCTGCAGAGGTGCAGTCGGTGCATTCTAACGCCCCAGCCGACAGGACGGAAAGAAATTTTGAAAGAAAGAAGGTAGGGTATGGATTGAGAGGGGGTGAGCGGGCGCAAGTTATAATGCTAATCTGTTTCAATCGAACATAATGAAAATATATATATAAAAAAAAAAGGAACAAAAAAGAGTGAGAGTGAGTTAAATCAAAATTATTATACTTTTACATACTGAACTGTGAGCAATAGCTCTTAACTAAACATATCAAACGTTGAAATAAATAGATTATTATACTGTGATATATTCACAGGTCCTGCTAGTATTAAAATATTCGTCACATTTACCAACCCCTTCACACAAGCAGGATGTGACACGATGTCAATTTCTTAAGCGGAGTTTAACAGGTTTAAATCCAGAGTTTGTCTTCTCCTAGACTGGTTGCCTAACAAATGTTAAAGAGCCCAGTCCACCCTACTATTCAACCATAGCTGGAAAGAGAATAGTTGTATGCATACCTTTCCCAAAGGTATTAGCGCTATGTGCAATGCAAACAACCGTGTCCCTTTCTTACGCCGATAACCATTAGACCAAGCGCCTCCATATATATAAAAATGATCAAATACTAGGATGAGTCAAAAAGTAATGTCATTTTGTTTAGGAAATGTATCATTACTGTTATAGGTGATATAACCTATGGACAATAATGGAATGCGCCGACGGCTACTAAAGTAACAGGAACAATTCTGGCTTGACGGAAGCAAATGCGAGTCAGCTCGTAACTATATTGGTCGGACGCAGTCCCGTCCAATCCCTGTCCCGTACAAATTCTGTTGACTGTTCTTTGAGCCACTTCTTCACTGCAGATTTCACTTCCTCGTCACTGGAATAATGTTTGCCTCTTAAAACCTCTTTCATGGGGCCGAAGAGAGATTTGTACTCTTTGATCTCCATTACGCCCAGATCCACTCTGACCCGGAGTAGTAGTACCTCTTAGGGTTCCATCTATGGGTTGAATAGAAAGAATGTGTTTAAAAAGAATGTGTTAAAAATGAGTTTTAAAAAATTGAGTACCCCTGAAGAATGAATAAAACAAAAATGTCTTCGGCATAAAATGATCCAACATGGGTCGACATGCCGTAAAAACCCAACCAACCAACCAACCAACCAACCAACCAGCCTGTACGCTGCGAATTCTTAAAGTTTATTTCTTTAGTTGACTCTACTTGAATTTTTGAAGATTGTGATCCTCAAGGTCCTATTTATGGGTTGAATAGAAAAATAATCAGTTTAATAAGGATATGTTAAAAGAATTGAGCTAGACAATGAAGAATGAATAAAACGAAAATGTCTTCGGCATAAAATGATCCAACATGAGTTGACATGCCGTAAAATCCAAACAAGCCACCAACCAACCAACCAACCATCCAACCAGCCTGTACGCTGCGAATTCTTAAAGTTCATTTCTTTAGTTGACTCGAACTTCTGCTTTTGAAGATTGTGATCCTCAAGGTTCCTATCTATGGGTTGAATAGAAAAATAATCAGTTTAATAAGGATATGTTAAAAGAATTGAGCTAGACAATGAAGAATGAATAAAACAAAAATGTCTTCGGCATAAAATGATCCAACATGAGTTGACATGCCGTAAAATCCAAACAAGCCACCAACCAACCAACCAACCAACCATCCCCAGCCTTTACGCTGCGATTTCTTAAAGTTCATTTCTTTAGTTGACTCTAGCTTGAGCTTTTGAAGATTGTGATCCTCAAGGGTCCTATCTATGGGTTGAATAGAAAAATAATCAGTTTAATAAGGATATGTTAAATGAATTGAGCTAGACAATGAAGAATGAATAAAACAAAAATGTCTTCGGCATAAAATGACCCACTGATTTGACATGCCGTAAAATCCAAACAAGCGACCAAACCAACCAACCAACCAACCAACCAGCCTGTACGCTGCGAATTCTTAAAGTTCATTTCTTTAGTTGACTCTAGCTTGAGCTTTTGAAGATTGAGATCCTCAAGGGTCCTATCTATGGGTTGAATAGAAAAATAATCAGTTGCATAAGGATATGTTAAATGAATTGAGCTAGACAATGAAGAATGAATAAAACAAAAATGTCTTCGGCATAAAATGATCCAACATGAGTTGACATGCCGTAAAATCCAAACAAGCCACAACCAACCAACCAACCAACCAACCATTCAACCAGCCTGTACGCTGCGAATTCTTAACGTTCATTTTTCAAGGTTCCTATCTATGGGTTGAATAGAAAAATAATCAGTTTAATAAGGATATGTTAAAAGAATTGAGCTAGACAATGAAGAATGAATAAAACAAAAATGTCTTCGGCATAAAATGACCCAACATGAGTTGAGATGCCGAAAAACCCAACCAACCAACCAACCAACCAGCCTGTACGCTGCGAATTGTTCAAGTTCATTTCTTTCGTACTTAGTTGACTCTACCTTGAGCTCTTGAAGGTTGCGATCCACAAGGGAGTGCACATCAGAGCAATCGGCTGACGACGACGTCAAATGAGTGAATTGCTTCGGGGAGAAACAATGCATGTTCCTCAAGCAGAAATAGAGAACCAATTTATCTCGTGGTCCTAAAAGACATCGGGAACAAACAAAAAAAAAAGAAAAAAAAAGAAAAAAAAGAAGAAAAAAGTACGTGGAAACATAGCATGAAGATTTTCAAGAGAACAATCACGAAAAGAGAATTGTTTTTTTTTTTACTTAGCCCTCAAGAAAGATCATTTCTTTGCAGTTGTAACTTAATAGAGAAGAGAACGTTTATCAATCTATATCATTCTGTTCTCACTCTTTATTATTTCTACCTCTTTCTACCTCTCTTGTTCATCTAATCTTATATATATATATATATATATATATATATATATATTATATATATATAAGCATTAGATGAACAAGAGAGGTAGAATATATATATATATATATATATATATATATATATATATAATATATATGTGTGTGAAGAAAGGAAGTGAATCCGACGGTATGTAAGTATATTAAGAAAAAGGAAAAAAACACAGGTTTAAATGGGTTAAGTGGTGAGTTTATTGGCCGATGCTGCAGTGTTTCGATCTATTAATTAGATCATCTTCAGGGCATTTGTTGGTATGTGGAAGGTGATAAGAAATTATTTATCACAGAATAACGAGAAAAGCGAGTGGTAGTCCTTGTTATTCCGTCCGTTTTAAACATTTTTGAGGTTTGAAAAAGGAGACGGTTTTGAAATATGACATCAAATATTCTATTTTATAGCGTGAGTATGGGACGCTGTAAGTGTGTGTATCGAAAGGAAACATTGTGCATTTTTTAGGTATGTGGTTGTGTGTGTGTGTGTATAAATTTTTTCTGTTGCGATAAACGATAGCGCAATTAAACCTCAAGGTTGTGTGTGTGTGTGTGTATGTGTGTGTATTGGTAAGAGGTAGGGGAGAGATGTCATTGGGTCTCAAAAGACATTTTTATGTTTTATATTAAGAGAAGAGAAGGAATATATATATATATATAATATAATATAATATAATATAATATAATAAAATAAATATATAAAGGCATTACATATCTATTTATTTGATGGCACAGTCACAACCTTAGATTTCATATATGCAAAATCGCATTTTCCTTGTATTCGGATCAACGCCACCTGATGAATGCATGCGATTTTGTATGTATGAAACCTAAGGTTGTGACTGTTCTATTGCCATCAAATAAATAGATATGTAATACCTTTATATATTTATTATATTATATAATAGCTCTATTCTTTATATCGAGCACTCTCCTAATACTACTGCAATTTGGCGCACCATTCCAGTGAAAGCTGAAGCGGTGACTATCCCAGACTATATATATATATATATATATATATATATATATATAGTCATCCACAGACACCGTGTTTCGAAGTATCACGTCTCTTCACCTACAAACTGAAAGGGGGATTTTAAGTGATGAATACACACATCTGTGTATATGTAAAGGCCACCATAGAGTATTCCATCCCTTTTATAGGAGAGCGTTGCCTTTTTAAGCTTAGTTGGCGGTCGTCAGCGAAATTCCCTCCAGAGTGCTCAACCCACTAGAGAATGAGGGCAGTTGTATGTATGTATGTATGTATGTATGTATGTGTGTGTGTGTGTATGTGTGTGTGTATGTCCGGTTAAAATTACGAAAATAAAACAATTACCGGCAAAGTAAATATATATACACATTCACTATCACCAAAAATAATGAAGATTGGATTTATATTTGTGAAGATGATTAAAAAGATAAAATTTAGATAGTAACTGCATGGATTTTCTTTGTATTTAATGTTTTAAATAAGAGATATTAATTTTTTTTTTCACCGTGTCTGAGCACTTTTTTTTGGCGCCCCACCAGGCAAGATCAGCGGAAGGTCTTTTTTACATAGGGATTTTAATGGGGCATCCTGTGAGGATCCAACAGTAATAATGGATCTGCACCATCTTTGCACAAGTGACGTCAGGTAGCTTCATATATATATATATATATATATATATATATATATATGATTTTATAAACCAATTCTTAGGAGTAGGAGACTCTAGTACTCATTTTACAGACAAAAATAAGATAAAAAAGTCACCATTCTTCGCAACTCAAATTTTGGGGATTGGCTAACTTCATTATAATCCACACCTGGACAAAATTTCAGAAAAATTGAAGGGGGTGGGTGACATGACCTGGATAATTTGACATGGAATTAACCTTCAGTACGCTCTACTATCTATCCATAGCTAAATGGAGAATTGTGGGATGAATACATTTTCCTATAGATTTAACACTATGTGAAATGTAACCAGCTTCATCTATGATTTGAACTCGTGGTGCGGTGTCCATTTCATATGACGATAACTACATCCCGGACGTTCTAGTACTGAAAACGTTGAAGACAACTTGGTTTTGAAAGTTTACAAAAATGAGGTACACAGTGAGGATTTCATTCAGTACACTAACGAACAGTTCCCGGTTAAACCATGGCTTCTTTTGACCCCTCGATATCTTGCTTCCATTTCCCCGCTCTCCGTTCATATAATTTTGGTAGGCCCTTGCACTTAGTGAACCCATAGACTTGTGTATAGTCAGCTTTATGGATAATACGGCACTGCTAATGAAACAACCTCACCCGAGCAACCCAGACAAGGAGTCTATTTCCCAGGACGATATCTGTTACACGACGATCACCCCATCAAACAAATGTGAATCACATATATCCACAATATGGTAAAGTAATATCACTTAGATCAATAAACAATTTCCAATGCAAGATCATTACGCTCTCTTTATACACATACACACTCTCTCTCACACTCTCTCTCACTATCTCTCTCACACACACGCACGTACACATACACACATACACATACACACACACACACACACACACACATATATATATATATATATATATAATATATATATATATATATATACATTACCATAGTGTATGGTTAACACTATCTAACTTAATGAGTTGGTGGTGTGCCAATATATTATGTGATAGAGAAATTCTATAATAATAATAAATAAATATATATTAATTTGTGTATATATATATCATTACTGTGTTGAACAAGACGGACATTTCATGTCTGACGAGTTTCTTTTCGATCATTTCTACTTTTTTGGCCAGCTTCTTAACATCGAGGTGGAGTCTATTGATTAGTCCACCAAAGTTTTAGTGCCAAGTACTTTTACCCTTTGTAGTGCGATCATCAGGGGTTTATATGTGTTTAGAAATAAGCAGGAATCAACTCTATTACAACTACCCCTGATGATGGCCCTATGGATCTTTTCTGGTTTTCTGGTCAGATTTTTTAATATCAGGGTGAAGTCTGTTGATTAGTCCCTAATATTTTCAGCACTCCGAAGTGACATCATCAGGGGTAGATGTAATTGAGTGGGTTCTTGGTTCTTTTTAAACACTGAAGGTGGATAAACAATCGAGTAGCAGCAGGAGTAAGTAGGAGGGGGAGCTCACCTCGATATTTAAAAGCTGGCCAGAAAACTAGAAAAAAAACTTTAAAAAATTCGTCAGACATAAAATTTTCATCTTCAACAAATTATGCATAAAAGAAAAAAAAATGCTGCTCAAATATATATATTTACAATAAGTAAAGTCGATGGAGTGGCCTATTGTTGTATCAGTCGAAGAGAGAGGGAGTCTATTGACTTTTAACAAGACTAGGGAGATTGTTTTTCATCTGAGGTGGAGAGCCACACCTAGCACCAGCTCCCCAGTTTACGGTACAGATAAAAACCTTGTGGTTTGCTTGGTGGATGCTCTACCGACTGAACTGAACCGGCCAAGTATGTAATTACGTCCGTACTAAACTTATATAATTTTATTTACATCCAGACAGACCTGATAGATTTCAATACAATCAACAGAGAGATTACCCTATAGATATATTACTCAATTGCACATATCAAGCAGTTTCTTAATACAAACATAATTTGACGTGCGTGTATGTTTTTCTCAACGCAATCCACACACTTCGGTGACAAGCGGTACAAGCGAGCGGAGAGAAGCAAGTAATTAATACTTGCGATTTCTAAACTAATTAGCTCGCGTCTAATCGCGAAGTCTGGCGTTCCCAGGAAACGTACTGCCTTTGTTTAATGCGTTCAAACAACGCTGAAACTGCTGATTCACTGATTTTCCGGTGAGATTTCTATAAATCTGAATATGTTGAACGCGTTCTTGTTTTTTAAAATTCTATTTGCTTTTTGTTTTTGTACCTGCCACTTTCACGTTCTCCTTGTGTTTCTCTTTGCTATTGCCATCTTATCGCACTTCATCAACTGGCGCGAAAATATATACTGCAAAAACAAAGCAAATACTGCATAAAGATATAAGGAAACCGAAAGTAAACGTGGAAGTAATAGGAAAGCGAAAGTGAAAGTAGAACCGAAAGTGAAAGAGAAAGTAATAGAAGAATGAAAGTGGAAGTAAGAGCGGTGGACTTATACGGCAAAAGAAACAAATCCTGTAGAAATATGAGCCATTGTAGAAAAAAAGAATAACTATATTGTATATGTAGAAGTTATCCTCCATATAGAAACAATATGATACTCACCGTCGCAGTGGGGTTCTAACTACCGTCGAGTTAGTAGACGAAAACAACTTGCAAGCTGCTAGCATAATGCAAAGTGATGGCTGAAGAGTAAGTACTTATCCATGTTCTTACTCACCATGAAATCCAACAGCCAATCAGAACTCAGAAAATGAACTTGCCTGAGTTTATAATGGAACAATCCAAAGCTCCATATATATATAACCTACCAAACTCTAGTTTTAGTCTTGCATTAATCTTGTAACAGAGTTGAATACTTTACACAAAATCCAACATATATATAACAAACAGCTTACTGGAGTTGGGATCCTTCTGCCATGAACATACACCAAAGTGCTAAAATATTAGAAACAACAATATACTGGATGTTTTCGTGCAGCCACAAGCAACTCACACAACTTAGATATGGATGTAACGATTGTCTTGCTTTGTTTGGATGGGGTAGAAAATTGGCAAAGGGTTATCTTCTCTTGTCGCGTTGCAACCAGGAAAACTAACTCTCTTTTATCTGCGATATCAAGATGTTCAATAGACTTGTGTCTCTGTCCATTTGTACTTAGAGGAGGGGCTTACCCCCCCAAACTACAGGCTTATACATGTGTCTTTACGCGACCCCCTTTTGTATACTCCATCTTTATAGAATTTTTGGCCCACCAACAGCGAATAGCCACGTAACGCACGTGCCTTTTTACACCGTCTGCATGTCTGCATGGAGATTGTCACACGTGGCCCCAGATACTAAGTAAGTGACAACATTTTGAGTTAGTACATTCAGCCATTCGGTTGACAATTCATTTTTCATGGACTCTCATGGAGAGGTTAGAAGCAAGAGTATATTGGGAATATACGAATACTGCATATTTGTTTTCATTCGGTAATCAAAATCAAAATTGAATACTGTAATTGAGTGCCAAAAATTAGGAACAGCAATAATCTAGAGAGTTCCGTCCTTCATTTTCAAAAACGCATCTAATTATATGAACTATAAATGAAGTAAAATTTCCAAAGCCTGAACTTTGAAATCAGGAAGCTTGTAATTATTGAAATAATCTGTATGACTTAAAAACCGTAAGTACAAACCTATCATTTTAATTCGTTTTGAGAGAGTTTAGGAAGTGAAAAAAGTAACTGTTTGACTGTTTGACTATATATATATATATATAATATATATATATATATATATATATATATATATATATATACAGGGTGTCCCAGAAGTCTCGCACCATATCATTTGTTTTTTGTTTATTTTTCAGATTTTATTGGATATGGGTGAGAAATTAACAATACAAGAAAGAGTTAAATTGGTTTTTATGTTTGGAAGAGATGGGGCTATATACCGCTCTGTAGCTGAAGAATTCAACCGCACTCATCCCGAGCGAGAAAAACCATTGAACCATACCACTGTCTACCGTTTGATAAAACGTTTCCAATAAACTGGCTCAGTTGCTGACCACGAGAGATGTGGTCAACGAAAGAGTGCAACATCAACTATGGTTTTGGCGAATGTTGCTAGAAGCCCCGTGAAATCAGTAAGGAAAATAAGCCAGGAGCTTACGATTAGCAAATCATCAGTACATCGTATTGTTAAGACACAGAAATTTCATTGATTTATGTATCAATCGAGAGGGTGAACAATTTGAGCATCTATCATGATTATGATGAATAAAATTGATATTCATATGTCTTTTTATACTTTTTATATGTATTTTCATACATGGTGCGCGACTTCTGGGACACCTATATATATATATATATATATATATATATATATATATATATATATATATATATATATATACTTTTGTACAGTCTAACCCTTACCTCACGGTCAAGAAGTGAGCTAAAGGGCCCCAACAATATTACATTACACAAACCGCATCACACCCAAAGAAAGCAAACAAGACACACTACTAATGCCAAAGCCCTGAACACAATATCTAAAAAGACAACCACGTAACCTGGACATAAAACAAACCTACTAAGGTGTAAAAAAAAACTTTAAACCTAGCAACATCTAACTTCAGAACATTTAACTTCAGAACACTAAAAATGATCAACCAAATGCCCGAGTTAACGTAGTCGGCAGCCGATAGAAATATAACATATTTTGTGTACAAGAACACAGAATTGATCATGGCGATATAGAATTAAAATATCACGAAGGAAGGACATGATAATAATGATGATGATGACGATATTGATAACAGTTATGATGATAGTAATGATGATGATAATGCTGACAATGGTGATAATGATAATGATAATACTGATGAAGATGAGGATGATATTCATGATGATGATTATGATGATGATGATGATGTGAATGAGGATTATAATTATGATAGTAATGATAATCATAATCATAATGATGATGATGATAAGGATGATGATGATAACAATGAAGTTGATAATAATAATGATGATGATGATGGTGATGATGATAGTGATGGTGGTGATAATGATGATGATAAAATTGACGATGATGATGATAATGGTGATGATAAAGATGATAATAATAATGACGGTAGCGACATAATAATAGTTATGGTGATAGTACTGATGGTGATAATAATAATGGTGATGATGATGCGGATAGTACAGATGATGATGATAGTAATGATGATGATAATGATAAAGATGATAAAGATGATGATTGTTTATAGAAAAACAAATAAAAAGCCGACATTCAATTATAATCAGAATATCAAAACAGTTGTTAATGTGTGTGTGTGTGTGTGGTGTGTGTGTGTGTGTGTGTGTGTGTGTGTGTGTCCTAAACTTCCTGATGGTTCTCCTAAATGAATGTGTTTAAGGCCAGGGATATATTCAATCAGATACATGTTGTTTTTTTTTCGTTTTAATATATAAATGGATTTTATTGAAAATTTCGATATATATTAATTGGTATATCAGACGAAGAGATTTTTTAGAAAGGAGGCGAAAGGAGTTCGAAAAGCAGAAACATTTTGGAGATGGAAAAAGAGAAAGGGTGTTGGACCAAAAAGAAACTGAGGATGTTATGTGAATCATTGAACAGAGGTGGGTAATCACATTGAGTAAGGCATAGTAAATATACATAGGATTCCCATATATATATATATATATATATATATATATATATATATATATATATATATATATATTATATATATATATAATCCAAAAGTACAGAGAAGAAATCTTCCTTACAACACAAGAGTTTTATTTTAAAAAACAATTTTGAGAGCTCAATGTGTGCTCTTAAGTCACAGAGCAAATATATAAGTAAAGAAATAACAAAAGACTTAGAGATTTAGCATTATAGTCTATTTCAGGGAGCTTTGACAAAGTGTCTAAATCTCCCGACTCATCAGATGCGAATGATGAATTCTTTATTACTTTAAAGGCATTTGAAAACAGATTTTTATTTTTTAATTTTTTATATTTTCCAAATTTTATAGTCCTGTGATATGAATTCCAAACGAAAACCTTGATGTTGCAAAAAAAAAAAAAATTATATTGTAGTTCATTTCCCTGAAATAGACTATAATGCTAAATATCTAAGTCTTTAGTTATATCTTTACTATATATATATATATATATATATATATATATATATATATATATATATATATATATATTGGTACAGCTGAATTTATATAGGATTTAAAAAAATAATGACATACTTTTATTGATCAGCAAATTTACGAAAGAAAAGCGAAAATGGAAACTTAAGGGCCCTTTCGACCAGTGCTTTGTCAAAAGTAACGATCAGTAGATCGTTTAAAAGTCACAATGTAAATTAAATGGATAAAAGAGAGATTCGATCAAATGAAATGGTGGGGTAATATGAAGGAAAATAGGGGGGGGGGAGAAAAAAATTATATATATTGGTAAATACCTTCAAGTAATCCCCACCTCAGCAATCAAATCCCCGGCAAAAATTACCAGGGAGTGGTTAGGATGTCTTTGTCTACACAAGGACGGACAGTAAAAAAAAAATGGAGACTGCCTCGAGGATATATATATATATATTGAACCTGCAGCCTAGAGATAACTGTCACTTAGAACTGTGTTAACCTAACTCCTTTATCCACTAGGCTATTTGTCCAATTGGAAAATTCAATGTGAATTTTTTTCAATCGTGAATGTTACAATTTATTTTGTAAACATGGATTTTAAGTAGCGTCTTGTCGGGCATCTTGATCGAAATTGAACGAAAAAATCGTTTTAAATGTCTTAAAAATAAATTACATGTGTAATATTATTTTGAAATATCAGAGTAGCACTATTAAATTTGGAGGTGAATTGTGTAATGGTTACCTTCGTAGGAAATGGACACGACGCGACGGGATCAAATTCTGAACGCGGCTGTTTGCATTTTACATAGCGCTAATAACGTATTTGTATTAATGAAAGATTGATGGCCAAGATAAAATCTCTGAGAAGCTTGTCATTTTAATTTAAATGTTTGAAGTTTTTTAAAAAAAAAAGTAGATTTCTAACTCTTAGTTCATTGTGTCTCTCGCTAGAAAAAAAAAAAAAAAAAAAGAAAGAAAAATGTGCAACCTCCCCAAGCTCTTGTAGAATAATTTTTTGTTTAACGAAATGTGCTTTAGGATATCATTTTTTTTATCCCTGGTACTGCCGGGTTATTCTGATAACACACACACAACACACCACACACACACACACGCACACAACACACACGCACGCGCATATATATACATTATATATATACATATATGCGTGTATTTGTGAGTGTGTATGTGTGTGTGTGTTTGTATATGTGTGTGAGCTTTTTGTGTGAGTCTCTGAGTGTGCGTGTCTAAACACGACCGAATGGCAGGGATGTGTGTGGGTAAAAAAAAAGCAATGATATAAAAAAAGACAACATTGCTATTTACAGAAATTTAGGTGAGCGTGCAAATCGCACCAAATGTCAGCGGCATATCACTTTTGCGTGACCGTCACATCTATCCATATATATATATATATATATATATATATATATATATATATATATATATATATAACTCACTATGTATGCATACATAAACATATATATATATATATACATGTATATATCTACAAGCCACACACTATATATATATGTACATATATATATATGTATATATATACATATATATATATATATATATATATATATATATGCAAGTCACTCTATATGTATATATGCATATGCAAGTCACTATATATATACATATATATATATACACACATATATATGTGTACAACTCACTATATATAAATATATATATGCAACTCACTATATATGTATATATATATATATATATATATATATATATATATATAAATATATATATGTATATATATATATATATATATATATATATATATATATATATATATGCAAGTCACTCTATATGTATATATGAATATGCAAGTACTATATATATACATATATATATATGTATATATATGTATACAACTCACTATATATAAATATATATAATGCAACTCATATATATATAATATATATATATATATATACATTTATATATATTGTGTGTGTGTATATATATATATATATATATATATATATATATATATATATATATATATATATATATTTAGTCAGTTGCATGAGATAGTAAATAAATAGCTACACTTTTACTTTTTCAGATCGTACAGATGAATCAAAGACGTTTTCTTTGGTCGAAGACAGACACGTATAAAAAAAAATCAAGAGAAAGAAAATATTATGATCAACAAAAAAAAAAAAAAATAATAAAAATAACCTAGCAGGAACGAAAAAGAAAGAAAAGAAAAGAGAAAAGTGGTGTTTATATAAACTTTGATACATATACATACACTTACGCTCAATTGTACACAAATATTTACACATACATAATATTGTACACAAACTCATTGATTGATGAAAACCATTCATTTTGTGTCCAGGAGATCACCTGTTTTTTAACATTGATATCGTGAGGAATATCAAGCAACCGGACGTTCACATTGCATCGTGTCTACTAGATGTTTATCATGATGTTAAAAATGATTAGTAACCTTTAATTAAACGTGAATAAATATTTGACTAATTGAAGCATAAAACATAAAACAACATCTAATTACAAAACATAGCAAATACACGGACAAATTACTATCTAAATTCTTATGTAATAATAAGGAACTGAAATACCAAAAATTTGAAAGACTACTATTATTTGTATTATTCGGACTATTGTCCTCATCTTCATTGTTATCTGTACAATTTGTTTTATTTTCATAGTTTCCCCGGACATACATACACACAAAATGGCTTTTATTTATGTATAAATAAAAAAGAATTCTTCATTTTTTGGAGGACTAAGAAAAATTACAAAAACGTTTCAAACTCACTATGTATGTATACATAAACATATATATATATATATACATGTATATATCTACAAGTCACACATTATATATATATATATATATATATATATATATATATATATGCAAGTCACTCTATATGTATATATGCATATACAAGTCACTATATATATATATATATATATATATATATATATATTTATATATATACACATATATGTTCCAACTCATTATATATAAATATATATATATATATGCAACACACACTATATATATATATATATATATGTGTGTGTGTGTGTGTGTGTGTATGTATATGTTATATATATATTTACTATCTAAATTCTTATGTAATAATAAGGAACCAAAATACCAAGAAATTGTAAGACTACTATCATTTGTATTATTCGGACTATTGTCCTCATCTTCATTGTTATCTGTACAATTTGTTTTATTTTCATAGTTTCCTCCGGACATACATATACACACAAACTGCCTTTATATATGTATAAATTATAAAAAAGAATTCTTAATTTTTAGGAGGACTAAGAAAAATCGCAAAAACATTTCAAACCAAAGGGTATCTTTTTTAAATACTATTTTAAATGCAAATCAAAATAATAAATTTTAATATGAACCATTTTACATTTTAATTCTTAGCTTCTTTTTATTGTTACATTGTTTTAGGGTAAAAAAAGAAAATAGATCAAACGAATACATTTTTTATCACTGTAACTCAACAGACAATTAAAAAGTAGCTTTTAGAACAAAATGAGAAAATGTTATTGTTATATTCCCACTACATCTGCTGGGTATATAATTGTCGAAAGAGAAAGTTTTATTAGGAGTATTATTTGTATTATTCAGACTATTGTCCTCATCTTCATTGTTATTTGTACAACTTTTCGGCCGATGTGCCCTCTGGCCTTCTTCAGGTATTTTCGTCGGACTCGGGAACATTCTCAGACTCGGGAACCTTCTTTTTGAACTCGGGAACCTTCTTGTCGTAATCGGAACCTTGCTGTCGTAATTGGAAACCATCACGAAACTCTCAACCTAATCCTTTATTCAGTCCACGGGGGTATCCACATCGGCCGAAACGTTGTACAGATAACAATGGAGATGGGGACAATAGTCCGAATAATACAAATAATACTAATCCTCAAGCCTCATCTAAAAAATTCAGAGACAATTTAAAACCTCTTTAAAGTAAAGTTTAAGGAGTCTAGATACAACAGGAATCTCTGTCCAATTTTTAATAAATTGCACTTAATTTATCTCCGAAGTAAACCCGTTAAACTCCGCTTAAAATTTCGCCTTGTGTTGCATCTTAGTTCTTGGTTAAATACATATTTACTCTGTATATACTTTATCTTATCACAAAAGATATACAAAAGATTCTCAACGACGATACCAAAATCCTATATAAAAATAACAATAGAAAACGCCTACAAATTCTCGTGGCGATTTGTATAAAAAAACAACAAACCTAATGTTGTGTCCTCAAAAGGGATTCAATCAAATATGGTTGTAGTCGGATGGAAGAACCAGTCAACACGTTCGTAGATTTAAGATAAAGGGTTTTATTGCAGAGAGATACAATAAGACAGACAATAAAAATAGGTTTACTACACAAGAGGGCTGGGTTAGCTTAGTCGGTAGAGCGTTCGGTTAGAAACTACAAGGTTTTATGTCGATACCGGTCCTCGCCAACTTAGCATATGAGTAGCACAGGGATCTGTGCGGTAAAGTAAGGAGCTGATGGTAGGTGTGGTGCTCCACCCCAGACGCCAAAACAATCTCCTTTGTCTAGCGCTAGTGAAAAGGGGATAGACTCCCTCGATGATTGGCTGATACTGACTTTAGGCCACCCCGACGACTTTACTTGCACAAGATACAATGAACGAGTAGTCAGTAACTGACAGGTTGCATTCAAAATTCCGTGATAGGCTCGCAAGATTCTCTTGTGCGAGGCTCACAATTCATAGAAAACTAGAAGAGGCTACCTTGTGGGGGAAAACCGTAGCGTATGGATTAGTTTACATTTGAGATTTACAAATGCTGGACATTTTGAGGTAGAATTTCAATGCTATTTCTGTGTATATTTTAATTTTTAAATATCTTTGAATATACATCAAATCTTCATAATTTTTGCACAAAAACAAGAACGGATGATATGTAATATATATATATATATATATATATATATATATATATATATATATATATATATTTACTTTGTCGTTAATTGTCAATATCTATCAATCTATCTATCTGTTTATCTATCTAATTCTATTCATATCTACGTATCTCATTCTTTTTCTATATATATCTTTTACTATCTTTTATTATCACATTTTGTTCATATTCCCCCCCATCTCTGTCTTTCTCTGTCTCTGTCTCTGTCTGTCTGTCTGTCTGTCTTTCTCTGACTGTCTGTCTGTCTTTTTGTCTCTTTGTCTCTCTCTCTCCCTCTCTCTGTCTCTGTCTGTCTGTCTGTCTCTCTCTCTCTATATATATATATACCAATCCGTTCATATCCATCTATCTCAGTGTGTTCATATCTATCTATCTAACAACATATATATATATATATATAAATATATATATATATATATATGTGTGTGTGTGTGTGTGTGTGTGTGTATGTGTGTGTAACTATCATGTACTATATATAACTATATATATATATATATATATATATATATATAT
>CM042138.1:19993039-20033039 GCA_023376005.1 Doryteuthis pealeii | reverse complement strand
TCTTTCATTTTAATCCCTAGTGAGCTCAATGTATAATAACTAATAAATTAATAATATACAGAGCAATATTTAACTTTCAAATGTTATATATATATATATATATATATATATGAGGAAGAAAGAATAATGAAAAGAAAGAATAGAATGGATAATAAAAGATGAATTTAATCAATGTCACTTACACATGTGTTTCGGTCAATTCATCTGTGTGAAAATATTACGCACACAGAGAAGATTCGACCTTCATCAGAGTGAAATTTTATTTTGAAAAAAAAAAATCACTCTGATGAAGGTTGAATCTTATAAAAATAAAATTTCACTCTGATGAAGGTCGAATCTTCTCTGTGTGCGGAATATTTTCACACAGATGGACTGACCGAAACACATGTGTAAGTGATATTGATTAAATTCATCTTTTATTATCCATTCTATTCTTTCTTTTCTTTCTTCATTCTTCCTCATATTGTCGGATTCGTTTCCAATTTCCATTTTTACACACACACACACACACACACACACACACACACACACACACACACATATATATATATATATATATATACAAATAAGTTCTTTGTAAAATGCTAAGATAAAACGGTTTAAAAAACCCCAAAAAACATAGAATCTGTATAAGAAAATGAAACGTATCCAATTCTCTTGGACGTTGAGGTAGAAATGTATCCCTCAATCCTGGTCTGTGTTAATTAACAAGAAAATAACTTGCCATCTATGGAATGTTTCAGTTTCAGCGGAACACAGAGTAAAATAAAATAAAACGTCAGTGGGTCATTTAATGCCGATAAAGTTTTGAAATGAATCAATTCTTAATGGATAATACAATTTTTTTATAAATACATTTTTCTATTTAACCCAAAGATGGGACCCTAACAGGTACTACCACTCCGGGTCAGAGTGGATCAGGGAGCAATGGTGATGAAGGGGTGCTTCACATTCCCCAAACCTCCAAAACTGGAACCTCACCATCAGATAGAGTTTAACGTCATTCCCAGGACATGTAGACCTCAGTCACCTCCTTCTAGCACCCATATGATAAAAAGGGTTGGGGCTTGCCATAAGGGCAATAGAGTTGGGAAAATCATATAGGTGCTAGGGCTTGACATGGCCAGCCGATTGATCGGAGGGGGCCTCGCCGACCGCCCGTCTAGCCCAAGATAGGGCCAAAGTGGAGTATTGCAAGTCATGAACTGCTCATCCACCGGGGCTCTATCCTTAAGCTTCACGGGTCGCCACCCACGGCCAACAGGTGGCCCCATTGGGGGAGTCTTACCCTCTGCAGAGGTGCAGCCGACAGGGCGGTAAAGGCTTGCAAAATAATAAGTGTTTCATGTTTATAACAACCGTTGTTCATTTTCATATTTCTCAATATTCTAAACGTCAACGTCAAAGTTGCAATATTTTGTCCCCATTCTCTTTCCGATTTCATCAGTCGTCTATTATAAAAACGATAAGTTCTGTTTACATTATATATTCGTTTTCCAATTAGAATTATGTCTCGTAATTTTTTGTCTGTTTGTGCTTAGAAATATAAAATCCTTGTCTACAAGGAGTGGTAAACATTTGCTCAGCTAATTCAATGTATAGATCTTTATTGTAAAAAAGTAACTATATATTAGTACTCTTGTTCTTTAATCTTTCGACCGTTATCATCTTACAACACACTCTGGTTAACAATGACACCGACCAAATCGTCCAAGAGGAAATGAAGAAATTTTAAATGCTGAATATCTGGTGTTGCTTATGCACCAAATTCTTATTTCTTATGAGTGTCGTTACCTCAGCTAAATAATGGACCATTCCGTTTTTATAGTAAAGAAAGAGAGGGAAGAAAAAGAACATTCTACACAGAAATGATATAATAAGAAAGGAAGAAAGCAAGAGAGTATCAGAAAATTAGAAAAAGGGGTGATAACGCTAGTTGCCGTGTTAGTGCTATTGTATAACTGCACTACTTAGACAATGATGTGCTTAAGGAAAAAACTAACTAAGGAGTTTGCGTGCTGTATTGAACAAATCCTGGAAGCAGCGCCACACAAAGAAGCGGTTGTACAGTCTATTACCTCCTATAACATGAATCATTAAAGTAGGACGAACAAGAGATGCTAGACACTGCGGTAGAAGTAAAGGCGAACTCATAAGTGACGTTCTTCTGGGGATACCGACACATGGACACGTCAGTGTTGGCCGACCAACAAAAACTTACGTTGACCGTTTCGGTGCGGACACTGGATAACGCACCAGGGACCTCTCTGAAGAGGTGGCAGGAATGGTTTAAGGGAATCGTGCTCTCAATCCAACTTGATGATGACAATGATGATATTTGCAATAGTTATGATGAAACAAAAAACGATATTATAATGATTCAATATTGTATATATATGGTAAATAATAAACACACTAAAGGAATTAAGTATCATCATCATCATCATCATCATCATCATCATCGCATGCCGACAGTACGGATTCCTTTTTTGCTCGTCGGACAACAGTACTGTGTCTAGGTGTACGGGTACATAGAAGAACGTCGTTTATGAGTTCGTCCTTAATTCACAACCAGTGCCCAGCATGTATTGTTTGTCTTGCTTGGATGGTTTGTGAGATGGGGGGGGGTAAGTAGCCAAACTGATGTAAGCGTCATTCCATATTTGATGGAATATAAGGTGTGTTTTTTTTACCAAATATTAAATTTAATGAATTTATATTCCTGTGCGCAAAAAAAAAAAAAAAAAAGAAACGACTACATAAAACATGTAAATATAAACGTACACTGTACGCGATTCCTTAACCTTTTGGCACAAAACAACCCCAGATGATTTGATATACTGTTAAAATCAATCAAAATAAATGTACATTGTAGGCGAGTCCCTACCTTTTAGGCTTAAAACAACCCCAGCCGAGTTGACAAGCCATTAAAATCAATCAATATAAACGTACATTGTAGGCGATTTCCAAACTTGTAGGCTTAAACAACCCCAGACGAATTGATATGCCGTTAAAATCAATCAATGAATCAATCTGATAAAGGGGTCATTGCGTTTATTCCAGAACAATCAATCAATCAATTAATCGATTTGTTTGTCAGACTGAGCAAAGCTTATTTGATAAAACAAAGCTTAATAAATTCTCAAATGGCGTTAAAAGCATCACTTCCCGCCAAATCCCTGAAGAGCATGGCCAGCACTTATATTATTTGGTTGGATGGTGTTTAACGATATATCAACCATTGGGGGTTATTTGATGCCAGATCTTCTTTTATATATACAGGTTGATCGTAAAGTAACTCCCTTCCCTATATTAAAATCTTATAATTTATTTTTGAATAAGTAAGTATTTTTTACAAAAAATGAATATGAGAAGACCACACATAATATGGAGTTTTATTCAAGGTTCCTGGTTAGATACCGGCCCTCGCCAACTCAGCAATGTTTACCTTCTAAAGGCTTTTTTTTCCATTTTGTTTAATGACAAGAATAAATATCAAAATATTCCTTACTTCTAGGATAGTGTTATATTTGAAAAAAAAAAAAACCACTTTAACTGGTTCTAATAATTTCTAGACAGGTCTATGTGACCCAAGGTTGGACTAACAGATACTACCATTGGTTGAGGCTTCCTCAGAATTTATAAATTACGAGGAAGCTTCAACAATATGAGGCGAAATATCAATTGAATTTAGTCGTTTGTGTTGTTATGGCCACATTTTTCTTTACTCTCAATCACACACACACACACACACACACACATATATATATATATATATATATATGTATGCGTGTGTTTGTATGAATATGTATATTATCATCATCATGTCGCGCTGTTAGCACGGATATCCATGACAATCTCTCTCCATCCGTCCCTATCACTCATCATTCTCGGGAGGTCCTCTATGCAGCATCCTGTACTCGCACAGAGCTGGTCAATGTACGTCTTTGTTGGTCGGCCCACACTGGCGTGCCCATGTGCTGACTTCCACGTCACTTTCTTCTCCAGCAGTGTCCCGCGTGTCTTGTTCATCTTACTCGGATGGTTTGGGTGATATGTGGCAGGTGACCGTACAGCCTTTTTCTCGTAGGGTGTTGTTTCCACGTCTTGTTCATGATCACGCAGCATTCTTGTGCAGCTCCCATCTAGTTTATTCTCTAGTCGCTTAGTTAGGGTCCAGGTGGTGCAGCCGTACAGCAGTACTGACACAACAACGGCCTGGAAGAATTGTCTCTAACTTGTCTGTGAGATTGGATTTCCATATGACTACGAGCGTGACATGATGATAATGATGATGATGAATGCTGTTTATTAATAAAATGCTATTCTAATGATAGTTTCTCTTGCGCGCTCTTCTGCATTTGCTCCTTTTTGTTTATCTCTTTGCTTCAAAATGTTTCTCTTTAGCATTTAAGTTTACTTCCATTGTCCGCTTTACCATTTACTACGAGTATCGATCTTTCTTTTTCGACATCGGTACCGTGGCAAAAAAAATCTTGTTGTCTTAATCGATGGAGAAACAATGCAGAGGAATCTAATCTAATATTAGACCAAATTCTATGGAAAGGAATTCAGGCGGTGGTGTTTGGCGTCGGACAGTCAACGCCATCTGGGAATCAAAAATTGAAGGGATGACAGGCAACAGGCAAAACCTTTCGTCTAAAGTATCTATGGTACAATACTCTATCCCCATTCCAACTCCCGTGTCTTACTCACCGTCACACATTCACTCTCTCTGTATCTCTCACTCACTCTTTCTGTCTCTCACTAACTCTCACTCTCTCTCTCTCACTCTCTCCCCCTCTCTCTCACACTCTCACCCATTCTCTCTCGATGTGTCTTTCACTAACTCTCACTCTCACTTTCACTCAATCTCTCTTTCTTTCTCATTCTCACTCAGTATCTCTCCCTCCCCTCTCTCTCACCTTGCCATCTCTCTCTATCTAGTTGCGTCTCTCTCACCCTCCCTTTCTCTCTCTTTACCTCCTTTTATCTCTCTTACTCACGCTCACTCACTCTCTCTTTCTCCCTCACTCTCTCTCTCCTCTCACCCTCATCCCCTTCCCCACATTGACTTTCTTTCCCGTCGTCTCTATATCCAACCTCTCTCTCTCTTTGTTCTCCCATCCTCTCTCTTTCTCTCTCTCTGACTCCCCTTCCCTGCCTCACTCACTCTCTTCCCCTCTCTCTCTCTATTTCTCTGTATCTGTCTCCCTCCTCCACCTCTCTCTATTTCCTCTGTCCTTGCTGATGGAAGTAAGCAAAATGATATCGTGTGTGTTCTTTCAACTTCAGCTTAAACTGATTGCTGCCGCCAGTCGGTTTTGATTTTTCAACTCTTAGCAGCAGCAGCAGCAGCAACCGCCACCTTTCCTTTTGTGTGTGTCTCAAATCTATCAGAGAAAGAAAGAATTCGATTTTTTCCCCCGATTCCTACAACCACTCGGTGCAATCGAGGTAACGTCACTTCCCAAAAAAAGAGAGCAGTAGTGTATGTGGTGACAGGTTACAGCGACGACAATTTGCCGAAACAAAGGAAGACGTATTTGCCAGTAAAGCAAGAGACACCACGAGGGAATCATTGGGTATTTGCAAACAAATAATGATAATCATGGCGATGATGATAATGATGATGATGATGATATAGAGAAATCATGATAACAAGCTGCTGCTGCTGCTGCTGCTTGTTGTGTCCTTTAAATGGGTACAATCAGACATGGTTGTAGTCTGGTGGAAGAAACAGTCAAAACGTTCGTAGATTTATGATAGAGGGTTTTATTGTCGAGAGATACAATAAGACAGACAAGGAATAGTGAGGCACGCTACTAATCCTCGAAGCCAGCCCCGTACAATGCCGGGCTCACTATAAATATAGTCAGACCACATGTGGTGATGAGAGAGAGAGAGAGAGAGAGAGAGAGAGAGAGAGAGAGAGCGTGTGTGGAATATTCCATTACAACACTACTACTACTACTACTACTAATAATAATAATAATGATGATAATAATAGTAATAATAACAACTAGAGGGACCTATGTATATTCCACAGTATGATAATTTAATTATTACAACGTTTGTTATGTTTACGTAAGAGCTATTGCTAAATAGTTCAATATGTAAAAAGCATTATAATCTTAATTTAACCCTCTATCTCCCTCTTTTTACATTCTTTCCGTCTTTTCATTATGTTTGATTGAAACAGATTAGCGTTATCGCTTCCACCCTCACACCCCTACTTTCTTTCTTTCTTATTATATTTTTTCTGTGTAGCATGTCCTTTTTCTTCCATTTCTTTCTTTATAATAAAAACGGAATGGTCCATTAGGTGACAGCATTCAAAAGAAATAAGAATTAGGTGGATAAGCGACACCAGTTAATCTGGATTTACATTTTTGCGCATTCCAGTTTGGACAATTTGGACGGTCTAATCTTTATTCAGAAGGTGTTGCAAGATGATAACGGTCGTACAATAAAGGAACACGAGTATTAATATATAGGTATGCCCGATCCAGGCTGATTCAGAGAGAATAAAGTAATCAACAATTTTCTGAGATCTTGAGGTTTGATCGACATTAAATGACTCGAAAAATGTTGTCTGAATTTTTGAGATGATGCTTGATAATTTGTATTATTTAAATTTTTTTGACTGTTGTCTTCATCTTTATTTTTATATGCATAATATATTTTTTTGATTTTTAATTTTCAATTTATTTCTTTATTTTTATATACATAATACATTTTTAAAATTTAAAATTTAAAATTTTATTTCTTTATTTTTATATACATAATATATTTTTTTATTTTTAATTTTCAATTTTATTTCTTTATTTTATATACATAATATATTTTTAAATTTTTAATTTTCAAATTAATTTCTTTATTTTCATATACATAATATATTTTTTATATTTTTAATTTTCAATTTTATTTCTTTATTTTATATGATAATATATTTTTTAATTTTTAATTTTCAAAATTATTTTCTAATTTAATTTATTTCTTTATTTTTATATACATAATATATTTTTATATTTTTAAATTTTCAATTTATTTCTTTATTTTATATGCATAATATATTTTTTTTTTTAATTTTCAAATTAATTTCTTTATTTTATATACATAATATATTTTTTATATAGATAATATATCTTCAGGTGTTAATTGTTGAACGCGGGAACATTACTTGAAGCGAAAAGGCTTGATATGCCATAAAGCAAAACAAACAACAAGAGAACTGAATCCTCCCCGATCAGATGCAGTTTAGTGTCATAAAAAGGGCAGCCGTTTTTGGAGGAGTTCAAAATAATGAGTATAGAATAAAGTACATGATGTCAGCAGTGGGTTGACGTATTATACAAGTGGAAGTAGGAAGCGCGTGGTGTAATGGTTAAAATCATGAGAAATGGACTCGTCGCCCGAGTTCAAATCCTGGATGTGGTAATTGCATTTCACTTAGCGCTAATATCCTTAGGAAAGGTATGAATCCTATTCTCCCTCCAGCTATGGATAAATAGTAGGGCAGACTGGGCTCTTCAACCTTGGTTAGGTAACCGGTCTGGGAGAAGAGAAAACTCTGAATTCAAACCTGTTGAACTCTGCTTAAGAAATTGACCTTGTGTCACATCCTGCTCGTGCGGAGGGGTTGGTAAATAAGTGTAAGTAACAATGGAAAAACATTTGAAATTAGTTCGACGTGTGAGTGATGACGCGAAAGTCACTGACCTTGGCTTCTAATTGAACAGAGCAAGGTGAGAACAAGAGTGAGAGTAAAAGAGATAGTAAGAAAGTCTTGCTGAGGTTTTTGAAGGTGACGGCTGGCTGTTTATTTGAAGAGGACAGACGAAAGTTGCGGTCAGTCCTCCAATGCCATTTCTCGACGGATAACTTGGGACTGGAAAATATAAAGCTCTAAAAAACAACAACAAATATCAAGTCTTGTGTTTCTTAATTAAAAACTAAGCAACGACACAAGACAAGACATACCAAGGATCAAGTCGTTCGAGACCCGATAAGGGCCTCATGGATTTCATATGTTGTCATGAGGGCTGCACATGATAACTAAGTATTTAAATCCTTCTACATTAACAGAACAAATTGATAATTGCTATCATTAATTTCTTTATTATCAACTAAAAGTCAATGAATATTTATCTAAATAAACATTTTTGTTAAAAAGAAAAGAAAAAAAGACTATTACTGAGCGAGTTCAAATAATAAAACGTACAAGTTTCACTGTCACTTTTAATTATCGCCATGTACCTATTGAAAGTGGGAGAAGACAAAAGGAAAGACTCACTCCCTTTCATTTACAGAGTTAGCCTCCATCTTCCGCAACTCAAAGGAAGGGTTGAGAGACAGTGTGTTCATAACAGACTCTGTTTCTTAACAACACATTGCTATAATAAAAATAAAGGACCGTGATCGGCCAGAATCTTTGGAAAAATCTTTTTAAAAAACCCTGGGATACCGTAAAAGCGCCGTATGAGAGCGCAATCTGGGTGCGGTCCGCACCTGTCCTCGCTGAGGACACCTGTTCTAAACCGTGCCAGTCTAATCTTTTTCGGCATTCCCAAAAGGCACTTTTATGACTGATTTTCAAATCAACGATCGCTGAATACGAACATCGTAAGGAGAATCTAAAAGACTCCATAATGACGACAACAACAAGAAAAAGACAACAAAGAGAGTAAGAGAGTTTCACGCCGATGGTATTAAAGTATTTGTTCATCTTAACAAAGTTATCTAGGTTTTATTTTTGTGAAAGCCTTATCTGGAATCATAATTTCAAAGTCTTAAAGATATTGGAATAAAGCCAGAGTCGAGCGAATACATTAAACAATAAAAAGAAGGGGAGACATACGATACAATATGAATAACATTCAAGATGGAAATTCTTGCGACTAAGCCAACAAAATGACAAGACGATACGAAGTAGAAAGAGAAGAAGAAGGCGAAGAAGGAGAAGAAGAAGAAGAACAACAACAACAACAAAAAGAAGAGGGAGAAGAAGATGAAGAAGAAAGACAGGGGAGAAGAAGAATATGAAGAAGAAGAAGGACAAGCGAAAAGAAGAAAAGAAGAAATGTGAAGAAAAAGAAAGGAGAAGAAATGTGAAGAAGAAGAAGAAAAAAGACAAGTGAGAAGAATAATAAGAAGAAGAATAAGAAGAAGAAGAAGAAAAAAAGAAGGACGGAGAAGAGATGTGAATAATAATAAAGACAAGTGAGAAGACAAGAAGAAGAAAGAAGAAGAAGAAGAAAGTGAGAAGATGAATAATAAGAAGAAAGGAGAAGAAGTATGAATAATTATAAGAAGAAGAAGAAGAAGGAGGAGGAGAAGAGGAAAGACAAGTGAGAAGAAGAAGAAGAAGAAGAAGAAGAAGAAGAAGAAGAAGAAGAAGAAGACAAGTAAGGAAAAGAAGAAGAAAGGAGAAGAAGAAAGGAGAAGAAGTGTGAAGAAGAAGAAGAAAAAGAAGAAGAAAGTGAGAAGAAGAAAAAATAATAAGAAGAAAGACAAGTAGGGAAAGAAGAAGAAAGTAAAAGAAGAAGAAAGGAGAAGGAGAAGAATGAGAAAGTGAGAAGCAGAAGAAGTAGACGTAAGAAGAAGAGAAAGAAAAAGAAGAAACCATTACGACAAGAAGAAGAAGAAGAAGAAGAAGAAGAAGAAGAAGAAGAAGAAGAGAAAGAAAAAGAAGGTGAGAAGCAGAAGAAGTAGACGTAAGAAGAAGAAGAAGAAGAAGAAGAAGAAGAAGAAGAAGAAGAAGAAGAAGAAGAAGAAAAAGAAGAAAACTTAAGTAATCAGCTTCTTTCATATCTCAGATCTCTCGTGTGTTGGTTGTTTTTCAAAGTTAACAGGATATTGCAAAGATGTTTATTTAAAAAAAATGTCCAAAATCGCTGAGACTTTTAAAAAATATACTGATATGAAATCAGAAAAAGATGCAAAACTGAATGAACAAAGTAATAAATACACAAAAGACGAGACGTCATTTAAGAATAAGACAAACGACAATATCATCTGCTTCTTTAATATACAGGATGATTAAAAAGTAGCTCTATATATTTTTCTCAAATCCCGCCCTGTCGGTGGGGCGTTGGAATGCACCGATTGCACCTCTGCAGAGGGGTAAGACTCCCCCAATGGGGCCACCTGTTGGCTGTGGGTGGCGACCCGTGATGCTTAAGGATAGAGCCCAGGTGGATGAGCAGTTCATTACATGCAATACTCCACTTTGACCCTATCTTGGGCTAGACGGGCGGTCGGAGAGGCCCCCCCGATCAATCGGCTGGTCACGTCAAGCCCTAGCACCTATATGATTTTCCCAACCCTACTGCTCTTATGGCAAGCCCCAGCCCCTTTTTATCATATGGGTGCTAGAAGGCTGTGGCTGCGGGTCTACATGTCCTCGGAATGACGTTAAACTCTATCTGATGGTGAGGTTCCAGTTTTGGAGGTTTGGGGAATGTGGAGCACCCATCACCATTGCTCCCTGGTCCACTCTGACCCGGAGTGGTAGTACCCATCTATGGGTTAAATAGAAAAATGTATTTATAAAAAAAATTGACCCACTGAGGTTGATATGCCGTAAAACAAAACAAAACAAACAAATCTTCTAAAATCTTTAATGTATACCCCCTAATATATCACAATTCATCATCATCATTATCATGTCGCGCTGTTGGCACGGATATCCATGACAATCTCTCTCCATCCGTCCCTATCGCTTATCATTCTCGGGAGGTCCTCTATGCAGCATCCTGTATCCGCACAGGGCTGATCAATGTACGTCTTTGCTGGTCGGCCCATACTGGCGTGTCCATGTGCTGGCTTCCACAGGAGGACGTCGCTTATGAGTTCGTCCTTGCTTCTCCAGCAGTGTCCCGCGTGTCTTGTCCGTCTTACTCGGATGGTTTGTGGCAGGTGACCGTACAGTTGTTTTCTCGTAGGGTGCTGTTTCCACGTCTTGTTCAGGATCACCCGCAGGATTCTTGTGCAGCTCCCGTCTAGTTTATTCTCTAGTCGCTTAGTTAGGGTCCAGGTGGTGCAGCCATACAGCAGTACTGACACGACAACGGCCTGGAAGAACTAGATAGGTCATGAATTGTGAACAGACATATAGCTAGGAATATATGAATTGAGGTCTGTTAACTTTAAAATCAGGGAGTCTGTGGAAAATTACGGTGACGGTTATAACCTTTTAATCTCTTAAAAACGCGCCATGACAAACACGTGAGAATAGTTTAGAGTCAGATGCGACCAAGCTTTTGAAGGGGAGAGAAGTGGCCAGTCTCATCCCCGCTGTGGAATAATCAATATGGGCTAATAAAACTTGATCAAGTAAAAACCAAGTCTTATTTTAATCAATTAAATGAATGTTAAGACAATGGCCAACTCAGCTTAGCCTAGCGGAGAATTAGCAAGTAAGAAAATTAACCTCCAACAGATAACAAAAGAAAATGGCGACCGAAGAAGAAGTAGTAAACAACAAGTAGAAACAAGCAAGTAATATCTACCATCACCTTCTATACATATATAAAGGGCAGTTGTGTGAATCTGTATGTCCAGAGGAAACTTCGAAAATAAAACAATTAACGACAAAGTAAATATATATACACATTAAATATTATAGAAAAAGAGGTGATAATTACCAAGACAGGATAAAGGTAAAGATAACAGGTAACGAACACAACAAGGCTTATGATAAACGAAATGCATTTATCAGACAACAAGAACATGTAACATACAATATACAATACAATATGTAACATGTGATACAAAATGTGTGCAGTTTACAAATGTGTTACAATTGAATAGTGTAGGTGTAAGGGTATGGTTTGGGTTGCAAAATAATGCTTGCGTGACTTATCTGTCTCTGGTAGGAATGTATTTCTAGCTTTGTTTGTTTGACGTTACGCGTCAACGGCCCTTCCGTGAGCTGGTTTCAAAGGCCCGTCGTTCTTCGACGTCTATTGCTGTGGAAAAGGAGCACGTCGTTCTTCGACTGCCGTGGCAGCAAATGAGGAGTATTGAAGGTATCAACCCTCGAAATTTGGCGGCCAAACTAAGCCTAGTAACGTGTGCTCTGATTGGCGCTGACAAAGGCCCCTAGCCAATCGCACGAGGTTTCTCATCAGGTGATGGCTAAGAGGTCCATGGTCCCTGTGTTTGGAAATGGTCAAAGGGAGGTAACTGTGTAATGGTAATATCATTTTCTATATTCTCCCACAGAAAAAAGAAACACGCAATCTTGGTTTTTGAGCAAAAATAATGAAGGTTTGATTTATATTCGTGAAGATAATTTAAAAAAAAATTAAATTTAGATGATAACAGCCTAGATTTTTTTTGCATTTAATATTTGAAATAGTAGACATTGATTATTCTTTTCAGGGTGGCTGGATCAACGCAAGGTCTTTTTTACATGGGGATTTTAATGGGGCATACTACCAGGAACCCAACGCGATTCAAATAATAATGGAACGGTGGGACTAACCTTTTTTGCATCCCTCTACCTAGGCGACGCCGGGTAGCCGCTTCTAGTCTCTAATATTTCTCTCTCTCTCTCTCTCTCTATTATATAACCAAGTATGGCATAAGGGTATTGTTTTGAAAGGGTCCAACAATTCAAGGTAATATCAATCCTTTGCAAGTCTCTCCAGCAAACGAAACGCAATTCCTTTCCCAACCGAACACGCCACTTCACTTCAAATAGCATTCGTCAGATTTCACTTGCCGTCCAAACACTCACTCTGTCAGCGACAGTCCGTCTTTATTTCTGCTCGTTCGCATGCGCTTATGCAAATTCGGATATACTTTATTTGGGTCTCTACTAACAACACCTCAGCTACGAGGAGGTAACGAGTTCGAGTATCCGTAGCCGCTCGCCATCGGCTATACAACAAGTGGCTGAATCAATATTTTCTGGGAGATGCATAGTTAGACGTGGTACGCATACTTGCGACCTCGTGTCACATCGACACTAGCAGCAAACGGATCTGGTAAAAGGGCGTCCCATCGTGGTATAAGGATTAGCAACCTAATCTCACAGATCCATTACTACTGAATAGCGAGTTCGATCTTCGCTGGATGCTTCATACTTGAGATCTTGTGTTACATCCTACTCATGGTAAACGGGTTGGGTAAGAGTGCGTCCCATTGTGGTGTAATGGTTAGCAAGCTTGACTCGAAAATCCATTACTACTGAATAGTGAGTTCGATCCTCGGAGGATGTCTTATACTTGGGACCTTGTGTCACATCCTACCTACAACGAACGAATTGGGTAAAAAGGCGTTTTTTTTTCGTGGGGTAATAGTTAGTAAGCTAGTCTCATAGATCCGTTACTACTGTATAGCGAGTTCGATCCTTGCTGATGCCCCAATACTTGCGACCCTGTGCCACATCCTACCTGAGAATAATAATACCCGGTTGGATAATAAGAGAGTGTCCCATCGTGTGGTAATGGTTAGGAAGCTAGTCTCGCAGATCCATTACAACTGAATAACAATAACTGCGGCCTTGTGTCATATCCTACCCGTGACCAGCGGGTGGGGTAAATGCCTAGGCGTTCCATCATAGTGTAATATTTAGCAAGCTTGTCTCGCAGATCCATTACTACTGAATATAGCATTCGATCCACGCTGGATCTCCCATACTTACGACCTTATGTCACATCATGTGACGAACGGGTTGGGTAAATGCCTACTAAAGTCATAGAAAAAATAAATCATTTTGAAGCTTGCTGAAAAAATGACCAAATAATCTTGATGTTAGTCTCAAGTGACGACCGCAATAATCAGTTTCTTCAACCGCAAAAAGTATTCTGCCGGCAACACTCCCAGTAGTTCTTACACAATCCGTCAAAAGTTCACTTCAATTTAAGATCAAAACACGACACACCGTTCTCTCCACTGAAAAAGGCGTTTTCAGCGAGAGCACTCGCCTCGGCATTCATTTCTCTCAGTGGACGAACCACTTAAGCTAACAGGGGTGACAGCAATTCCACCACCCATGATCAGGAGGTTACGAGTTCAATCTCGAATCACTCGCTATACCCCACCTCGCACAGGCCAGACATATATAGACGCGTTTAGTCCTTGGGGGTAGGGAATTCTCAATTCCACCTGTCTCCATTTTTGCCACTCGCCACGTGTTCTCTGTCACAAAGAGGTTATTGTTTAGGTTTATGTTTCCGTTAAGATCCAATTAATTTTAATGTCAATAAAGTGCGTTTTTTTTTTCTCAGAAATTATTGTGATTAATTAAAAAGAATCCTTCTTGGTTAAATACTGCAAGAAAATAAAACTCTTTTGGAAAATGCATACGTAGACTTTGGTTTATTTTAAGAATTATACCAATTCTTTTTTTGTTCAATTTTGAAATTTACCTAGGTGGTATGTGTATGATAAGTGTTCAATAATATACAGTGTGTTTCAAAAACTTCAATATCATTGGTGTTTCACGAAAATTTCGTAATCTAATAACTCAACAAATTCTCGTTAAAATGATTTTAAATTTTAACTGCATGATCAGAAACTACGATAAATTCTATATTTAATATTTCACAACCCATATAAAACATAAGTAATAGGCAGTTTATACTGAACTTATTTCTTATTTGTAGTTAATTATAATATTAATCCTACAGTGATACTGATAGCTTTTTAATTTAGTGCATTCTGGATGCACACATTTTGCCTTGAATAAGTCCTCAGAAAAATTAATGGGTCACAACTAAAGTTTCTTAATAGATTGTAGGGTTTTTATTTATGATCTGGGTAAACAACTAAAGCCGTCTAACTCCTACCCTGTAACCTATCCAGTATAATTTGTTTCTAAGAAACTATTGAAATGTATTTACAGTTAGCTTGAAATAGTGAGGGAAGAAAAAAAAACAAAAAAAAATTTGGGGTGAATGGATACAATTTTACTGCGTCCTTTTAGATTTTTTGATGCAGGGAATGTCATTTCCATCTTTGAAAAGAAAACAAATATATAGAATGTTGAGTTGTTTCTTCACATTAAAATTTTCTTATAATTTGAAATAATTTTAACGAGAAATCAATATCAATATTCCCGAAAAATCCACTATTTTACTATTAATATTTGACATTCAGGGGCCTGCTCAGTCGGTAGAGTATCCATCAAGGACTCGCAAGGTTCCTAGTTCGATACCTGTCCCCGCAAACTCATCTAATGATGCCAAAGAAAGCGCTCAATTCGAAGAATATGCGGAGATATGAGCCCTTAAAATCCCCTTATAGAGCTTGAAAATCACCAATTTCACGAAAATTTTAGGTGTCGATTCAATTGGGTTTTCTGATAGATTTCGATGTGTACATTAAGATGGTGCCAAGGAAATTGCTTTCTGTTGAGAATTGACGGAGATAAGAGGTTTCAAAGATCATGTAATAGTGCCTTAAAAAGCAGGTATTTTCGTGAAAATTTAAGGTGTCGATCTTATTGGCTTTTCTGATAGATTTCGATGCGTAGAATTCATTGATGCCAAAGAAAGCGCCCAATTCGAAGAATTGGCGGATATATGAGCCCTTAAATCACCACTTATAGTGCCTGAAAATCACCAATTTCGTTAAAAGTGGGGTGATGGCGGTAGGCGTGGCGTTTCACCTCAGCAGAATCAAATTACCTAGTCTTGCGCTAGCGAAAAGGGAATAGACTCCCTCGTTGTCAAGTTGATACCGAGAATAGAACACTTCGAAAACTTTGCTTTACTCACTTGTCATTTAAAATCAATGATAAAAATATCCGTAAAAAAAAACTTAAAAAAACCCCCAAAAAACGAGAACCGTGAAATAATTATACCGTGAAAATAAAGGTATACTTATTTTATACAGTAATGCATACCAATGTTAATGCAGCATTGAAATTGCAAATAATGCCGGGTGAAAACAGATAAGTTATTAAAAATGGCAGTAGCCGGAAGAGAGACGAGTTGACAAAGTTCAACATATCGTCCGACAGGCAAGTGCTACGTATTGAGTAGGCATGTCCTGTCATTTTTGTAATGAAGTGTACTTATATGTGAATCTAATAGTTAAGGTTCATAAAAGTTGATAGATAAGCTTTGAATCACCAGACATCTGAGAGGGCCTCACTGGTTGGCTTAGGATCTCACGTGATCGGATGGTAATTGCAAAATTAGACAATGTTATTCAGAATCGACAAGATAGCCGTAGTGTGCAGACGCATGTTGAATCCAGCATTGATTCTCCTAAAGGTTAAATATGGGATTGGGAATTGAATAAAAAAGGGTGTACACCAAGAATATGTCACCGTGTTAAGAAGCGAAATAGAACTCTCGGCACAAGAACTTTGATACACCCCAGTAGAAGTTAGAAGAATTTGAGAAAAGTATATAGAAATCGATAGAAGTAATAAGAGACTATCTATATAATAGTACTGGTGTTCCTACAAAATACAACCGTTATCATCTTGCAACACCATCTGATTAAAAATAAGACCGTCCAAATCGTCTAAGATGAATTTTGTCGTCACCTCAGCTAAGTAATGGGCCATCCGTTTTTATTATAAACGAAGAAAGAGAAGAAAAAGTATACGCTACACAGAAACATATAATAAGAAAAAAAAGAAAGAATGAGAGTAAGGGAATAATAGAGAGAGGAGTGAGTGCGTGGAAGCTATAAAGCTAATCTGTTTCAATACATATTGAAAAGATGAAAAGAAGGAAAGAAAAAAAAAAATGAGACAGAGTTAAATAAAGATTCTTATACTTTTTACATATTGAACTATTTTGCAATAGCTCTTAAGTAAACATATCAAACCTTGTAATAATTGAATTATCATACTGTGGTATATCCACAGGTCCCGTTAGTGTAACATGTGTTAATAGGATATGCTTGATCTCGAACCCGGACTGTAAACAGCATTTAAAAAGTACTTACCGAGGTCACCAGACACGAAGTGGTGGCGGGGCAGGTGACTGGCGGAACTTTTCAGTACCCCCTCGTAAGTATATATGCATATCACCATTTTCTAATTGCTATTACAGAGAGAGAGAGAGAGAGAGAGAGAGAGAGAGAGAGAAGAGAGAGAGAGAGAGAGAGAGAGAGTAAGTTTTTAAATGCCATCCTCGGCCAGCTGAAAAGGGCTTAAAGTAAGTAAGTCCTGAGTTATGGAATCCTTTGGTAAGCGTATAAGTCCTATCCTGCGTATAAGTCCTATCCTGCGTATTGGTAAAGGTCCAGTGATTTAATCCTATGTCCGTCGCCCATGAACGTCTACGTAATTATGACCAGTATGGTCAGTTTAAGTATTGTATCAGCAGTAGAGTACTGCCAGTGATTGGCCAAGCGATAGGTCATATGGTTTTGGCCGAGTCTATAAGGATCCAGCACACGCCTTATATCCCAAAAAGTCAACAGAGAGAGAGAGAGAGAGAAGAGAGAGAGAGAGAGAGAGAGAGAGAGAGAGAGAGAGAGAGAGAGATTTGCATTAGTAGAACATTACATTTATGGACCGATACATAAAATATTCAATGTTTTAATGTCTTCATAAAAAAAATCTACCGAATTGTGAAATTAAAAAAAAATGTGAAAGTGTGTGTGAAGAATCTTGATAAACAAAAAATAATTTACCGAGTAAGATTTATTTCACGAGACAAAGAATATTAACGTCGTTTGACGATGGAAACGTGTAGGTTTTTTATGCATCTTGTTGAAAAACAGAAAGAAAGAAAAGAAAGAAAGAAAGAAAGAAAGAAAGAAGGCAAAAGGAAAGAAAGAAGGAAAGAAGGAAAGAAAGAAAAAAGAAAAGTAGCAAAGAAAGAAAGAAAGAAAAAAAAGTAAAAGGAAAGAAAGAAGGAAAAAATAAAGAAGGAAAGAAAGAAAGAAGAAAAGAAGGAAAGAAAGAAAGAAGGAAAGAGATAAAGAAAGAAAGAAGGGAAGAGGGAAAGAAAGAAAGAAAGAAGGAAAGAAAAAGAGAAGGAAAGAAACAAAGAAGGAAATAAAGAAAGAAAAAGGAAAGAAAGAAGGAAAAAATGAAAGAAAGAAAGAAGGAAAGAAAGAAAGAAAAAATGAAGGTAAGGAAGAACGAAAGAAACTTTAGCCTTTACTTAGGCTAGACGGGTGGTCGGAGAGGAATCTCTGATCAATCGTCTGTTCACGTCAACCCCAAGACCTATATAATTGTCCAAAACCTATTGCCTTTCTAGCAAACCCCGGCCCTTTTTATCATATGTGTTAGACCGCAACCCCGGGTACGATGTTACAATCTATCTAATGGTGAAGTTCTAATTCTGGAGCTCTGGGTGATGTGATGTGCCCCAGACCTCCAGGATTGGACCTCCAGCATTACTCTCAGGTCTACTCTGACACAAAGTGGTAGTACCCATTAGGGTGCCATCTATAAAATGTTGAATATCCATCGAGAATAAAAAAAACAAAAAAACAAACGTCTTCGACATAAAATAACCCAGCAAGGGTTGCTATGCCTAAAAAACAACCAACCAGCCAATCAACCTCCCAACCAGCCAATCAGCGACAAAAGATTTAGCAAAATTATAATATGAAATCACAGACCCGTCCTTCGGGACAGGGGTCCAGTGAGCTTCGGCCTCTGGACCGGTGAGTTGTGCTAAATTACTAGCGTCGATCCCAGAGAGCCGTCCCTCCAGGCAATACCTGCCTCGTTGCACTTAAAGGGGCAAGGCTGGGTTTATTGCCCAGCACCTGAGGCGCCCCCCTTGAGGGGGAATGCCGACGGAATCGACGCAATTTTTCTACCTACCACCCCATGAGTCTCGGCTTGTGGGTGGTGCCCACGTAAAACGGCCTTGTGCCATATCGTGTGAAAGTGGGACACGTGTAAAAACCGTAATATGAAATGTGTGGAGACCAAGTGAAATACTCATCGAAATACGCTCTCCATTTCTTTTTTGCGTTTTTACTCGCCTTCGACTTATCTCGGCTTCTCGTGGTGATTAGAAAATGCCTTCGGGTTAGAGTAACTCTTTTCTTCTCACTGTTAATCGACCAAAGAAAATGATCACTGACCAAATTGAAAAAAAAAAACAAACCTTGTGGTGTCCGCTCAGATCGTTTTCAATAACGTGCATGTGCAAGTAAAAGATATCATCAAACGTTTTGCAAGCTGTGAAAACACTTTCGACTTTTAAAGCTGACAAAAAAAAAAAAAAAATTGAAAGACAAAAAAAAAAAAGAAGAAAAAGACGTAATTAAAAGGAAGGATATGAATGGTGGATTCTTTGAGTCTACATTTCAACCAATGAACTGTCGCCACGTGACTTACAGTAAAGTCACACTGGAAAAAAATCACTGCAAGTACAGCAGCAGTGAGCCTAATCAGTACTTAGATGGGTGAATACTTTGTAAAGTGGACTCGGCGACAAGAGTTCAAGTTTTGGACGAGGCTGTTTGCATTTCATACAATGCTAATAATAAGTAAGTAAAGTCGTCGGGGCGGCCTAAAGTCGGTATCAGCCAGTCAGCGAGGGAGTCTATCCCCTTTTTTAATAGCGCTAGACCAAGGAGATCGTTTTTGCCGTCTGAGGTGGAACGCCACACCTACCATCATCTCCTTACTTTACCGCACAGATCCCTGTGCTACTCATACGCTGAGTTGGCGAGGCCCGGTATCGAACTAGGAACCGTGTGGTTTCTAGCTGAACGCTCTACCGACTATGTATGGTTGGTTGTTGGTTGTTTTGTTTTACGGCGCATCAATTCTTTGCGGGTCATTTAATGCTGAATCATTTAATGCTGAATTAAAGACTACTCTTACAGAGATTACACTTCGCACCTCCAAATATTTTTGTATACTTGATAAACTGTTTAGATTTTTGAAAATCTCGTTTTGTACTTTTCTTTTGGTCATTACTTTTACAAATTTGTTTCGTTAGATGTTTTTTTCCTGTGATTGTTTTCTTTTACCAACATGACTGATATTATGAAGCTGATCCTGGTTTATATGTTATATACTGGCATCAAATTCTATATATGTTATATAGCGGCTTCTTCAAACTCACGCTGCTAAATCGGCGTACGTATCGTAGCGGGTATCGTCACTAACCCTAGACGATATATGTAGTGGTCGCTTAATGAAATCACAACACATGCTGTATAGTAAAAACTTGCGTTTATTTCTTCTCCTGTCTGGTGGATGGCGAGCAGTGACAATGACTACTACTGCTGCTGGGATGATTAGCGTTGGTGACGTGGAAGGGGTGGACGACCTCATTGCCCGCTGGCAGCGATGGTCCGTGTCGACGGTCGCTCCTTGTGCTCTGTTCGCCGTCTCCTATCTGACCGTCTAACTGGTCTGCCCTCTGGCTTTTGTATTGACGATACGCCTACGCATCTTTATCTTTTTATCTGATAACAGGCAAATCTATTTCCGAACTTATTGTACCCATCCTTCTTTTGTTCGCTTTATCCGGAAAAAAAGTCCTTTGTTATTTTTGTCGTCTTTTCTTTGCTTTATTTAATTTAACCGGAAATTTATATTTCCGTTTGTACAATATACAACAGTTTGTGTAAAATTATTATCATCTGATATAATTAATATATTCTTCGCTATAGTAGCGTTTTTTTAATATACTAGCAAAAATATGGGCCCTACGGACAAATGTATTTGGATTCGACATTCTTCCGTCTACTAAAGACGATGGTGTAGTGTCCACTTATTTTTATATCTGTAACTGCGTAAGTGGCTGAACAGACCAATTTTTGAATGGCAATCTCTTCCATTTAAAAATGGGTCTTATCCTGATTTGTATAAAATACGAAAGTTTCTCGCAGTATCACGAATCTTCAGGGTCCTGAAGATTCGTGCTACTGCGAGAAACTTAAGTCGGTAGTTTTTAAACCATTCAATTTTAAACGTCTATTTAACTCTTTATATTGAGCACATTTTAATCGGTTTTAGGAAAAAATCCAGAAAGTAAATAGTATTTTATACTTATTTGCTTGGTGGATTTAATGGTAACTGCGACACACACACACACACACACACACACATATATATATATATATATAACTTTTTTATATTATTCTGTTCTTATTATATCATTCTATAATTTTCTACGTTTATCTTGATCCAATTATCAACTTTGGACGTACCTATAATTTTACTGGCTTCTGTATTATTTTCTTCTAAGTATTGTTGTTGTCTGTATTCACGAAAGACCCGACCTCAGCCCAATCATCATGTCTATCCAATGAAGTTTGCATTCATCAATAAAATTACTGTTTATTTTTTCTGTTCGTCTAGACGATGAATCGAACGGAGAGGGGGGTGTGTGCATCGCAGTGGTTTATCGCGTGCCCTCACACCCTTCGCCACCATCATGACCAACTATATCGGACTCGTTGATTGGCCAGTCAGCAGACGGGACAGAGGAGGGGGTAGTAGGACGGAGGTCACTAGGACAAATGTTTTCGTTTGGTTATTATTTCGCATTAAATAATCCCAAAAACAACCCTTGAGGGTTATTTAATTCCATGGATTATTTAATGTCAAATGGCGCATATATATATATATATATATATATTATATATATTATATATATATATATATATTTTATAAAAAAGGAAGGTCCGCAAAATGTATTTTGTTCTCAGAAAATTTTAAAAAATTCTTTTTGTTTTACATATGCAACACGTGTTTCAGATCTTCTGGTATCTTCTTCAGGCTTTGATCAATCAAAGCCTGAAGAAGATACCAGAAGATCTGAAACACGTGTTGCATATGTAAAACAAAAAAGAATTAAAAAAATTTTCTGAGAACAAAATACATTTTGCGGACCTTCCTTTTTTTTATAAAATATTGAATTTCCTCCCGTTGGAACCAGAACAACATTTTATATATATATATATATATATATAATATATATATATATATATATAGTAACAAAATCTGTTCGAGATGGCGATAGCCGACAATTTGGCGGGGGGGGGAGATTATGTGCTTAATTGAAGTCATACCTAATTTAAGAATTAATTAGTTATAATTAAATGAATTAGGCATGCATATCGGTTTAAATTTAAGGCGTAAACAAATCGAGAAAAAGTCAATCTCTGTATGTACATTTCAGCCTATTAAGCCTTTAATTAAGCACATAATCTCCTCAAAAATTGTCGGCTATCGTCATCTCAAACAGATTGTTTGTCTACTGTCGTGCTGTAACTCAACCAAAAAGTGCGACATATTTATCAGTTTAAAATAAACAAGAAAATCTGGTAAAGCCAGCTTGTGTAATGGTTAGAGTCTCCGGCTGTCAGCCGGGCAAGTAGAATCACGCACATAGCACTGTCCTGTCTATAACTCTGCTGATGAGGCCTGATAGGCTGAAATGTAGATACAGAGATTGACTTTTTCTCGATTTGTTTACGCCTTACATTTAAACCGATATGCACGCCTTATTCATTTAATTATAACTAATTAATTCTCAAATTAGGTATGACTTTAATTAAGCACATAATCTCCCAATATATATATATATATATATATAATATATATATATTTATTATATATATATAATGTGTGTGTGTGTGTGTGTTTTTTCCTCGGTCAACCTCACAACTTTCTATGCGAGACTATGATTAAGTTGTTTCACTTCGGTGTTTGTCCTTAATTAATCAAACATTTTGAAACTGATAGTTTCTCACTTACGAGTTCTTCAAACCAATTAATTGTAGGAGCAGGGTCGCTAGGAGGAATATTTTGGTTTGGTTTGAAGGGGGCACTAAATCCCTCAAACACCGCTTTCTAGTATATACAGTGTGAATTTTCGCTTTAATTTGTCCGCAAGATCGAATTTCCATATCACTGACAATTTTTTTAAAGCAACCCATGCCTTACCTATGCGAGCATTGACGTCGCTTTCTGTTGATGAGATATTACTGCCTAGGTACGTGAATTGTTTCACCGATTTCAGGAGTTTACCATTGAGTGTGTAGATGTCTCCTTCCGTTACATAATCTCCATTATAATAAGATGAACAGTATTAATATCTCCCAATTGTTTAATTGGTTGGTTTACATTATTATGAGCAACCTTCATATGCATGGCACTTGTTAAATTAGCAAAGAAAAAAAAGAGTAAATGTATTAATTCCTTTTATCAAGTTTCTGTTGCCGCGTTTAGTTTTTCTTTTAAGAATATTTTCTTAATTCTTCTAAACTAATCTAAGTTAATCTATGTTGTTTTTTTTTCCTTACATTTCATTTGGGTAATTGAATGAATCTGCTTTCAAATTCGTAGATAATTGGAATTTTCTTTAGCGTCCTGATAAGTTGCTACGTGCCTAAATCAATTCCATTCAGATGAAAAAAACAAACAAACTTCTTTTGTTCGTTACTAGTATTGTTTAGCTACATCCCATCGGTTGCAATACGCGACACAAGATCTGTAAAATGACAGAGTCAAGGCGCTTACACCAGGGGTGGGGTGGGGGGCAGAGTTTAGGTACTGGACATGTATGCCGGAAATTGGTGTCTTCTAAAAAAAATAAATGCGATATTATAAAAAAGTATCTGGTACCTTTAAAGAAGGCAGCTTCATTCCTGAAATGAGGTAACCAAGCGAGTACATTGTACTGCCGCCCTGTCGGCTGGGGCGTTAGAATGCACCGACTGCACCTCTGCAGAGGGGTAAGACTCCCCCAATGGGGCTACCTGTTGGCAGTGGGTGGCGACCCGTGATGCTTAAGGATAGAGCCCAGGTGGATGAGCAATTCATGACTTGCAATACAACACTTTGGCCCTATTTTGGGCCAGACGAGCGGTCGGAGAGGCCCCCTCCGATCAATCGGCTGGTCACGTCAAGCCCTAGCACCTATATGATTTTCCCAACCCTATTGCCCTTATGACAATCCCCAATCCCTTTTTATCATATGGGTGCTAGAAGGCGGTGGCTGCGGGTCTACATGTCCTGGGAATGACGTTAAACTCTATCTGATGGTGAGGTTCAAGTTTTAAAGGTTTGGGGAATGTGGAGCACCCCATTCATCACCATTGCTCCCTGGTCCACTCTGACCCGGAGTGGTGGTACCTGTTAGGGTCCCATCTATGGGTTAAATAGAAAAATGTATTCATAAAAAAATTGTATTATCCATTAAGAATTGATTTATTTCAAAACTTTATCGGCATTAAATGACCCACTGAGGTTGATATGCCGTAAAACAAAACAAACCAAACAAACCAAACATTGTACTATTATTATTCTTGTAGTTATTTTGTCAATAACTATATAAATAAAATTATTCTAATCAATAATTATTTTGATAACTTCATTGCAATCTATTAGATTTCCACATGCTACAGTTGAATAAGCTGTATATAATTATTAAATTATAAAATGACTTGATTAGTTAAGTTAAAAGTTAAAGTTATTCTAAACAATAGCTTCGGGATATGCATTTAAACAAATTCAAAATAGTTTATTATACATTCATTATAAATTATTTACGTTTATTATCTAGATAAATGAATTATTAATGTTATATCTACATCTACTAATATTAATAATGGATATTTGGTCTCTATTTGTCAGCAACCGAAACTACGTCACAGCTTACGTCACAGTCATTTCAGGAATTAAGTTAACCAATAAGTACGTAATTCATAGTCAATATCGTAATTACATAAAATAGAGAACAACGCTGGTTTATATATATATACTCAGGAAGTAGTACGCAACATTTTACGGTTCACTGTTTTTTTAAAAACAGGTTTCAATAAATACATTCCCAGTATTATTGATTTATACATATTTCTTTTTAGATTTTGATATATACTTACAGTTATCCGACGTATAGAAACCATAATTTTAAAACTGACTGAAATAACACAACTTGGGTCGATAGGTCGTAAAAACTAACCAAACAGCCAGCCAACAATCCCTTGCGTTCTTCTTGCCCTAAACTTAAATGGACGACATTACCTCTATTATTATCGTAGAATAGCAAAAGTATGCAGCCTCTGGGCACATGTATTTAAGTTTTCATGTAATAACGTATTATGTTAAATTAAACTAAACAAGAACGTATATAAAAAGATTACATTTATTCAATTGTATTTTAATTGGTTTCTATATAGAATCATACATAGGATTGTTTTATGTTCATGTACATATTTAAATATTAATATTAGCTAAAGCAAAAAGAGAAAAAGGAATAAAATGAATTAAAATGAATTTAATATAAAATGAATTAAAATGAATTTAATATAATCTAAAATGAAATTAATACGTTAAATTATTTTAAACAGATTGGGTCAATCGAAGGACTCTCTAAATTATACAGTAAAGAATAAAATTACTGTTATTTCTTTTTGTTAATGAAGTTTCTTAAAGATTTATCAATGGGATTTTTGCTCATATTTATCAAAATACGATCTAAAAATTTTGAAAGTTGATATTCATGAGGATCAATTTTTAAGACCAATATGCAAATAAGTTCACCCGTTCATACTGTAAACCGCTATTGGGTTGCATATATAAATAAAATTGCATGTTATTAGTACTAGATAAGGCCAACAATATTAATGATATAAAACAATTTTAATGATAGATGAGATTTAAGTAGAAATAAAATTATAGAAAATGTGACACAAATAACTAACGGAATTCTAACAACCAGTAGTGGTGTAGTTTCGGTAGACACATAACCTTCATTATATTAAGATACTCGTGTATCGTATTTCTCAGACTTAATGTTAGTCTAATATTAGCACTATATGTGAGATATGGAGGCGCGTGGTCTAATGGTTAGAGTAGTAGGAAATGGACTTGTCAACGCGAGTTCAATTCCTGGACGAAGCTGTTGGAATTTCACATGGCGCTAATACACTAGGGAAAGGTATGAATCCAATTCTCCCTCCAGCTATGGGTAAATAGCAGGGCAGACTGGACACTTTAACCATGGCTAGGTAACCAGTCTAGGAGAAGGAAAACTCTGAATTCAAACCTGTTAAACTCCGCTTAAGAAATTGACCTTGTGTCGCATCCTGCTCGTGCGGAGGGGGGTGGTAAATATATATGTGAGATAAGAACATTATGTGCGTAAATAGGTGTGTCTGATGAGGGTGCCAATTTAGTCGCCGATAACTTGACAATTGGAACAGTTAATACTACTTTGCATGGTACTAGGAGCTGGAAAGAAAGAAGACCTGTCTTATCCTGACCAGCCGCAAGTGATGTGGGTGTGTTGACGCCCAGCATCACTAAAAACAAGAGCTGTCAAAGGGTGGATGAGCTCCATGGAAGCCAGCAACCATCTACACCGATAGTAATAGGATTGCGGTACTTACTACTACTATAAATCCCCAACACAACCTGGTGCTAGAGTGCAAGCGCTGGGGCTTCCGGGGAAGCTTGACTCTCGTGAAGTGGCTCAATACTACCTAAGACAGTACCCTGCAGCAGCTCGACAGTCCAGTCATTTCGGACTTTCCCCTGCCACTGGACCAACTACCGGAATGCCACGAAATGGACTCAATTCTGTGCATCACCTTTCCACTTAAAATATCTCAAGCACAAGTTTCACTCCCTGTTGTGTGAGTTCATCGTCGTTTGCGGGGGAATTCTAAATGCAAGTAGTGTGTAAATAATTGTCCTAGGTTTGGCCTAGGTCAACTGGTACACCTGCAATTTCCAGTTTCAAAAGTCAACAAGCAGTCATAGATAAAATCGCATTATACTTTATGTTTGTTCTTGATCGTCGAAATCGTCAGGGTTTCATCTGCTGTTATGACAAGTGTTTGACTTGGATTATAGATCCACTAAAGACAACGATTGGTATTCCCTAGAATCTAAGTAGCACTAATTCTGACCATCACATTTAGATTTGACAACTCCGCAAGTGTCAAGAAAGATGCCAATATCTATCAATTTTTCATAGAATTCTGGATTATTTTATCATCCGACGAAGTAGCCAAATGTATTATTTAGTACCAGTTTCTAGGAGTGGGGTTCACGCACTTATCTGACCTCGCGTCAATACTTCTCAACTGGGATCGGGTGAGCGGCAAGAATAATGTAGATGTAATTATTATGGTCTATGGAGAATTTGGGGATTGAAAAGAAAACGGTAATCAGATTTCTTAAGAAAGAGAAAAAGAAATAAGAACAAAAGAGGTTAAAGTTTGGAAGGGTAATCACTGAACAGGGGGCCAGCCATTGACCGATCAATTACCCCAAAACTAGAGTTAAAAATAAAAATGGAAGTCCCAGTTTCTGCGGAGAAGCGGAAGTGGATTAGACCTCCCACCCCTAGTACCACAAACGGAGGTAAAGAAAATTTAGCCTTTCTTTGGTCGGGCCCAATGAGGGTCGGTCGTGTTTGTAGCGGCTCCGTCGTGACATATCTAGAGTAACAACGAACAGCGCACATGAACGTGATTTAACATAGAACAGCTCGACCTTACCCTCTCACTCTCCTTCTCTCTGAAAAAGAACTCACGAGCCTAGAAATAAATAAACAACCCCTTTGTGACGATACTACTTCGTATGTTGTTCCTTCGAGCTAACGACGACGACTACTACTACTACTAACGACTACTATTACAACCAACTGGCCCCTACGCTACAATAAGCAGATGTATTGTTTAACAGGATGTTTAATTGCCTCCAATCTTGAATAAGATAAACTATCTATACACATGGTCCGTGGTTGTCAATCAATCACATTTATAGACAATATCGGACGCTTGCAAACACAGCGGACGGGAATGCACACACGTGTTTACGTGCAAACACAAACAAACATGGTTGGTTTGTGTGATAGGAGGTAAGTGCTCGTACAGCTTATCGTGTGGGGTGCTACTTCCAGGATTTTTCAAGACAGCATGTTGCAGCAGAGTACAATTTCCGTGTAGCTTTTCGTCTAAGCGTTTCGTCAGAGTCCTAGTGATGTAGCCATACAGTAACAGTGACACAGTCACAGCTTGGAATAATTTTCACTTAAATCTATTAGAGAGATCGGATGGATTTGACGTCGATTCGTCCTCTCTCAAAATTCAGTTTTCCTGTCCTATCGGTGATGTCATCATCATTAGTATTACTAGCAAAAAAAAAATGTATTTAAATCTTAATGATTAAATGTTATATTGAATTATAAAGAAATTAAATACGAACACAAAAGTTTACACTTATTTTTACTTTATTCTAATTGATTTCAATATGAAATTATACATAGGATTGCTTTTAATACGTTTGAGAATAAAGGAATAATATTAGAAGCCAATAACACCAAATATCTTTTTACTAAACCCGCTTTGTTAAAACCAGTATGCAAATTATTTATACCATATACTATGTAACCATTTATTTCTTAATGATATATAACACACAATGCAAGATATTAAACACACTAATAATATGAACTGTTTTGAGGTAAATCTATCTCAACCATTTTGTGTTTTCATTATTTTGTTTTTGTTTTTAATTGTTTATATATATATATATATATATATATATATATATATATATATATATATATATATAAACCAGTCAACATATTCTCAATTCTCTATAATTTCCCACCAGTTCTCCTCCCACCATTCCCCATAACATTCTCATAAACTTGTGAGCCCCTCCTCCATCTTATTCCTACGGTTTAAAAAGAAACAATGGAAACATCTTACCAGTTCCACACCTGATGATCGCACTGTGTAGTGCAGAAAGTACTTATGTAAGAACCTTTTATGGATTCATATATCAATTCCACCTGATATAAAAAAAAGATTGGCAGACAATTAGAAAGGATAGAAAAGAAACTCGTCAGACAAGAATTGTCCGTCGATTTCAACAATTAATTCTTAATTGAAACATTGTTAATAAATGACATGCTAATTAACAATTGAGAATATAAGGTAAAAGAGAATATAAGGTAAATAATTAAGGGAATTGTGTCGTTGGTAGGGTAGTGACATAGTTTCCGGTATAGACACAGAAATTCCATTATAGTAAGATTACTGTTGTTGATAATATTGTTATGATCTTAGTTGCTATTATCTGATACATCTTTCTTTAGTTTCAAATGATCTAATATCAATTTTGTCAACTTGTTCCCATTTTGAAAAAGAAAGAGAAAACAATAATCATTGTTTTATTCTTATTGATATAGTAATATCATTAAAAGCATTAAACGAATTATCAATAAACTGATACATTATATAACATAAACACACGCATACGCATGCGCACGCACATGCGCACAAGGACACACACACACATATATATATATATATATATATATATATATATATATATAAATATAGTATATATATATATAGTATATATATATATATATATATATATAGTGTGTGTGTGTGTGAGTGGGTGCTCATACTTTTGAGTATATATATATATATATATATATATATATATATATATATATATATATATATATAAATAATCAGACATAGTGGTAATATTTGTGTGTTCTGGTCTGTGTTTGACACTGAATCAACATCAACAAAAAAATTGTTATTGCCAATCCCAGTAAAAGCGACGTTGCTGTCTGCAAAGTTCTGAAGTTTACACTGTGATGAAAAAAAGACAAAAAAAAAAAAAAAAACACCAAAAACAAACAAAAGAAAGAAACAAACAAAAAATGAAAGAATGTATAAGAGAGAGAGAGAGAGAGAGAGAGAGAGAGAGAGAGAGAGAGAGAGAGAGAGAGAGAGAGAGAGAGAGAGAGAGAGAGATGAAAATGAAAATGAAAGTAGATCGGATTGCATCTGTTGTCATTCAAGGATTCTGTGTTTTTATTGACACGATGTTTAAGTTGATAATACAGTGACACAGTGAGTGAGATGAATGGATGAACATAGAAAGCAAATCAGTCGGTGTGTACTTATCTATCTCTGCTGATTCACAGCTTCTTTCTAGTGAGAGTCGTCTATCTTGTCTTATTCTTGACAGTGTCGGTGGCTACGTATCTATCTATCTATCTATCTATCTATCTGTCTGTCTGTCTGTCGCAGTCTATCCATATCTATCTGTCAATATATCTATCTATCTCAGTCAATCCATATCTATCTATCTATCTATCTCAGTCGGTCCATATCTATCTATCTATCTATCTATCTATCTATCTAGCTAGCTAGCTAGCTATCTCAGTATATCCATGTCTATCTATCTATCTATCTGTCTATCTGTCTCTGTCTATCTGTCTCAGTCTATCCATATCTATCTATCCATATATCTATCTATCTCAGTTAATCCATATCTATCTATCTATCTTAGTCGGTCCATATCTATCTATCTATCTATCTATCTATCTGTCTGTCTGTCTGTCTGTTTCAGTCTATCAATATCTATCTATCTATTTATTTATCTATCTATCTCTATCTATCGCAGTATATCCACATCTATCTATCTATCTATCTCAGTCTATCCATATCTATCCATATATCTATCTATTCAGTCTATCCATATCTATCTATCTATCTATCTATCTATCTCAGTCTATCCATCCTCTCTCTCTCTCTCTCTCTCTCTCTCTCTATATATAATATATATATATATATATATATATATATATATATACATGTTGTAGATTATCATATGAAGACAATATAATTCCATTTCTTAATATGTAATCCGAAACAGTGTCTTCTATAACCCTTTTGACACGATATGCATTCTTTCTTTCATTAAAACATTACCTATCTGCTATTTAACGAGAATGGACCAGTAAGTCCACATTTATCAGCAAAAGTGTCCTGATAGGTTGGTGGGTTTGATTCTACGGCATGTCAATCATTATTGGGTTATTTTATGCCGAAGGCGTTTTGTTTTATTCATTCTTTATGGTACAGATGTTTTTCAAATCAATGTTTAAAACACATTTTTTTATATTTAATTCATAGATAGGACCCTAGCAGGTACTATAACTCCAGGTCAGCGTGGAGCTATCAGTAATGGGGATGAAAGGGTACTCCACATTGCTCAGAGTGTCAGAAGTGGAACTTAACAATCAGATAGTGTTTAACTTCTTACCAAGGACATTAAGATCATCAGCCATCGCCTTCTAGCACATATTTGATAAAAATGGTTTGGCGGTTTCCATAAGGCCAATAGGCTGGTCAATTATATAGGTGCTAGGCCTTGATATTACCAGTCGATTGATTGGAGGGGTTTCTTAGATCACCCGCCTAGCCTAACTAAGGACCAAGTGGAGTGATGCAAATCATGGACTGCTCAATCACCTAAGTTCCCTACTTAAACATTATATATATATATATATATATATATATATATATATATATATATATGTATTTTGGCAGCATTTTTTCAAGTTTTGTTGAATTGAACAGAACAAGTCTTTCAACATAGAGATTTATATAGAAGTAAGTCAACATATCCTAAAATGCTTATAATTTTCTGCCTACATTACTTCCAGTTCTCGCTTTGTTCAGCCAATTGAGCTACTACTCGTTCTCGTTAAAAACGAGACATGAAATCTATTCCATCATTTCCCACCTGAGGATGGCAAAGTGTATTGCCGAAAGCCCTAGTGCTGAAAACTTCGGTGGACTGTTATACCAGTTCCACCCTGACACCAGAAGGATGGCCCGAAGATTGGAACGGATCAATGAAAGACTTGTCAGACAGGAATTGTCGGTTCAATTCAACAAAACTTGTATATATCAGTTTCGAATATTACTCGTCTTTCTTTAAAATTCAAAACCCTCTGACCCTATTGTTTACATGTATTTTTCTATTATTTTCTTTTATATATTCTGTTATTATTATTTTCATCGAGTTTTTCACACCTGCCGTAGCCAGTGCTTCATTGGAGATTGAGTGAGAGCAAGTCTCCTCAGGTCTCAAGGACTGTTCTGAGTATTGTAGCCAACCTTAAAAATGCTGTTTGGATGGTTTCGATTCTTCCTCTGATTTCCAATTACCCCAAACTCTTTTCCAGATCTTTAGGGCCCGTTTCAAACGTACAAATTACAATTGGAACGACCTTAACCTTCATGTTTCTCAGTTTTCTCAGTTCTCTGCCAAGGTCCAGCTTTGTCTATTCAATTTCTTTCCCTACTTAAACATCATGGGTTGCCAGCCATGAGGGGTCTCAACCCTCTGCAGTGGTACAGTCGGTGTATTCTTAAGCACCAGCCGAGAGGCTGCATAAAGTATCTGTAATAGAAAGGCATGCCATCCAAGGACATGGCACAGATACTTGCCGAGTATTCCCATTCCTATACAACTGTGAAGAGATGGGCTACAGAGTTCAAACAGAACATGAGCAGCACAAAAGATAAACCTTGATCGGTCGCAGATCTGCTTACGAGGTATGTCAGAAAAGTTCCAGGAATGGTGTCACACAAGATCTATTTCAAACCCAAAATACAAACTACTAGTTTTCCACTTCAAACTATTTCTTCTGGAGTTTGTAACTGTGATCTCAGCTTTTTTCAGCCATTGAAATTTCTTTCCACATGCTTTCATATACATATCCTCTGTTTCAGGTCGTCAAGGATAGAGCAACGAACAAACTTGAAGTTTCTGGTTCAGTTGGGGAAAACTCCGTCAGAAGCACGAGGATTGTTGCAACAAGTGTACAGAGATGAGACTATGTCAGGCCACGTGTTTTAGTGGTGCAAGAGGTTTAAAGAGGGACGCGAGGACGTGGAAGACGACTCCACGAGTGGAAGGCTTTCAACGATCAGGACTGAAGCTAACGTTAAACACGTCACAGATGGTGACACCAGTCCTGGAACTTTTCTGACATACCTTGTATATTAAGAAAAACCTATAACTGTGCATAAAATTTCTCATCATTGCATTGATTTAATATTTTTGCTCAACTCAACATGAACTGAGAAATGGAGGCTTCTTCTTTTCACTAAACCAAAATAAAATACAATATTTTGTGTAAAATATAAATTTGAAGGCAATTTACAATGCAATGTAAATTTAGGTGTTAAATGATGTTTATTTACCTAAATATTTTCGAGAAAATTTCTCATCATCAGAGGCAGAAGTACCTGTGTTTTTTAGTATCAATCCACGGCGCCGGCGTGGATTACATTGCATTGTAAATTGCCTTCAAATTTATATTTTACACATACATACAATGCTTCTAAACATCTATAAAAAACACTTATTACAATATTTTGTATTTTGGAAAGAAAATCAAATTATTTACATTGCACGATGTGATTACAATAAACCAGTTAAGAAAAACTTGTGTTTTCCTTTGCGGTTTTGTTACATTTGTGGGGATTAAAATAACATTAGAATAATAATAAAAAAATAATATACTCCCATGAGCCTTCATCGGAAGAAAACTCCGCGCATATGCGGGAAAAAAAGGACAACTTCCGGGCTACAAGAAAATCTCTCGGTCATTCGAGTTGAGACCTTAACTGTGTCTAGACACTACTACTACTGGCCAGGGAGATATTTCCTTGTGATGTGGTGGTCATGACCGGTGAATAAACCCAAAGCCATAAAACCACCTTCTGTCTTTGTCGCTTTCTTTTTCTTCCCTTGAATTCCTTCCTTTTTAGCATGACCACCAAATAAAATGGGGGTAAAAGAAAACCCTAGGAACACGCACCAAAGAATAACCACAACCTTCCTTTAAACCTTAAAACATTAAACCACTCGACACCCCATACATTTACTTCAATTTGTCAACACCATATTTATCTCCCCAAAACAACAGAGTTTTATGCTAAAAACGGTCGTAGACAGTTGATAATCATTTGTTTGCACACGTTCATATAGTTTCAAGTAATTAATTATAATCCTTTGTAAACAATTATAGCTTTAAGTAAATATTCTTAATGCAAATAATTGAGGGTTATATGATATCAAGTATTCTTATTTAATACACATGATTTTAAAACAGATCTATTGGATCCATAGATTGTACTATAACTTCTGGGTCAGGTTAGAATAGTGTTAGATAGGAATACTTGATACTATAATGGAGATTAAAAGATATATTCGCACTATTGTCTTATGAATTATATATTTAATTTAACCGTTTTCAGTCCTTTCTCTCTTTCTTTCTTTCTTTTTTCTTTCTTTCTTTCTTTCTTTCTTCATTTCTTTTTCTTTGTGTTTTTTCTTCTTTCTTTTCATGTTAATTTTAACCCTTTTTTGTTCCACTGTTTTTCCTTCTTTATTTCTTCTTTCTTTCTTTCTTTCTTTCTTTTTCTTTGTGTTTTTTCTTCTTTCTTTTCCAGTTAATTTTAACCCTTTTTTGTTCCACTGCTTTCCCTTCTTTCTTTCTTTTTCTTTGTGTTTTTTCTTCTTTCTTTCTTTCTTTCTTTCTTTCTTTCTTTCTTTTTCTTTGTGCTTTTTCTTCTTTCTTTTCAGTTAATTTTAACCCTTTTTTGTTCCACTGTTTTTTTCCTTCTTTCTTTCTTTCTTTCTTTCTTTCTTTCTTCTTTCTTTTCTTAATTTTAACCCTTTTTTGTTCCACTGCTTTCCCTTCTTTCTTTCTTTCTTTCTTTTTTTTGTGTTTTTTCTTCTTTCTTTCTTTCTTTCTTTCTTTCTTTTTTCTTTGTGCTTTTTCTTTCTTTCTTTTCATGTTAATTTTAACCCTTTTTTGTTCCACTGCTTTCCCTTCTTTCTTTCTTTTTTCTTTCTTTTTCTTTTTCTTTGTGTTTTTTTTCTTTCTTTCTTTCTTTCTTTCTTTCTTTCTTTTTTCTTTGTGCTTTTTCTTCTTTCTTTTCATGTTAATTTTAACCCTTTTTTGTTCCACTGCTTTCCCTTCTTTTTTCTTCTTTCTTTCTTTTTTTTCTTTGTGTTTTTTTTCTTTCTTTCTTCTTTTTCTTTCTTTCTTTCTTTCTTTCTTTTTCTTTTTTTTTCTTTCTTTTCATGTTAATTTTAACCCTTTTTTGTTCCACTGCTTTTCCCTTCTTTCTTTCTTTCTTTCTTTCTTTCTTTCTTTCTTTCTTTTCTTTCTTTCTTTCTTTCTTCTTTCTTTCTTTCTTTCTTTTTCTTTTTGTTTTTCTTCTTTCTTTTTTGTTCTTTTTTTTTCTCCCTTTCCCTTCCTTCTTTTCTTTCTTTCTTTCTTTCTTTCTTTCTTTTTTCTTTCCCTATATGAATTTTAAGTGAATAGGGTAAGTATACAACAGATTCGACGAAGTAAATTTCCAAATAGGAAAATATTATTTTCGTAGAGATAGTACTGAGTTCGTTTCCCAACAAGGAAAGTAATCACAGTGAAAAGACTCAAATGTAATCCGTTCGGAGCTAAATGAATTTCATTTGTCGATACAATAATTCCACGATTCTTATTTTATGTACCATCCGGATAAAAGAGTTTTTCGCATGAAAGGTTTCCATGATTGGCACCGAAGAGAAAATGCTGTCAGAATTTGAAAAAAAAAATCTGCCAAAGAACACGTTGATCAAACCTATCTGCTTATCTACCAACGTCTCAGACGAGAAACCCTGGTTGTACTGATTCTGAAAGAGAGATAAGAATCAGTTTACTAATTCTAGTCACTACTAGGTGCGTTGGTTTATGCTAAGACAAACATACGAACAACAAACATATATATATATATATAACTGCAGATTAGACAGTAGATAAAGATACATACACTAATTACTAAGATTCTCTCTCCCTCCCCCTCTCTCTCTCTGTCTCTGTCTGTTTCTATGCACGTACATAGCAACACATATACCAGTGATATCCAGAAATAGTTCCAGGGAAATAAAATAGAAGATATATATATATATATATTATATATATATATATATATATATATATATGAGAAAAAGGAATCAGTTTCGAATATTACTCGTCTTGCTTTTAAAATTCAAAACCTTCTGACGAAGACCTATTGTTTACATGTATTTTTCTATTATTTTCTTTTATATATTCTTTTATTATTATTTTCATCGTGTTTTTCACACCTGCCGTAGCCGGTACTTCATTGGAGATTGAGTGATAGCAAGTCTCCTCAAGTCTCAAGGACTGTTCTGAGTATTGTAGCCAACCTTAAAAATGCTGTTTGGATGGTTTCGATTCTTCCCCTGATTTCCAATTGTTTCAAATTATTTTCCAGGTCTTTAGAGACCGTTTCAAGGTCGTACCAATTGTAATTGGTACGACCTTCACCTTCATGTTTCTCAGTTTTCTCAGTTCTCTGCCAAGGTCCAGCTTTGTCTATTCAATTTTTTTTACTTTCACTCGGTACTCGGCTGGAACTGCAAACTCCACGAAATGATAAGTTCTCTTCTTCTTAATCAATATTTGGTCTGGTCTCCTGGCTGGGATTATGTGATCCGTCTGTATCTCGAATTCACAGAGAATTGTATGCGTCTTATTATCGAGGAAAGATGCAGGCTTGTGCATATACCATTTCGTTGTATGGGGAAAATTGAATTTCTTGCACAATTCCAAGTGAATTACCTCCTCCCCAGTCATACCTTATGTCATTTCATATTAAAAAAATTATATAGAATAAAACGTCTTCGGTATAAAATAACCCAACACGGGTTGACATAACGTAAAATCCAAAAAAGAGAAAGAAAGATAGAAAGAATGGATGTAGCACAGCGTCGCAAGTATGGGGAATCCGGTGAGGATCGTGTTGGATTATTTTGGTTATATAAGGTGTGGTACAATACACCACTTAAATTTATAGACTAAGCGAGGTCCCGTGGTTCTAACCTCAGCCGATCAACAGCCCGAATGCGTAGCTGGTTGACTACTTAATCACTGATACTGAGAGACGTCCATTTGCATTTATTGCTGGAGACCCTTGCAATACTAAGGAGCACCAAGGAACAACCAAAGGATTCTTTACCAAGGATTTCCACTGGACAAGCGCTCTTACTTGAAGCCTAAAGGATGGCCCATAAAATCGTAACAGATCGAACTCCCAATCCAGTAGTAACGAATCTGTGTGTTTACCTTGTTAACCATTACACTACGATTGGATGCCCTATCTTTTCTATCCAACTTGCTACATTTTATCTATTGTATTAATGACAGCCAAATCTCTATCTGCATATGATTGGTATTTGTTATTTTCTTACCTACAGAATAGATCTACTATTCTGTATTTTGGGTAATTCTGGCTTTGTTAATTCAATGATGGCCATGGAACTCGAAAATTATGGTAGGTCACAATCTCAAAAACCTATCGGGACTTCATCCTAGAATAGAGATGTAAAAAGACGGTTTGCATAAAAATAACGAGTCAGAGAAACGTGGAGACGACATGGACAGATTTAGCTTTAATAACAAACAAAAAAATTGTTTTTAGAACGTGAACAAAAGGGCAAAAGTCATGTTTCCTACAGTTATTCTCGATAACAACCTGATACCTAAAGTGAGGTAGGAACTAATAAAAAAGAATTAAAAAAAGAAAGAAAAAGAAATAGAAAACAAAAAAACATGCCAGACTGTCAATTGTCCAAATAGAAAAGATGAAATAAAATAGCTGTTCAAAAAGGAACTTCGTTGCCAAAAATATAAAACTTACTTGTCAGTTTAAAATTGTAGACTGGGGAAACTGGAAATCTGAAGAAGAATCGAGAATATTCAGAAAACAGAATTCTTTTGATCACTTAGAATACTCAGTAAAGTCCTGGGAACCCGAGGAGACGTACTGTCACCGAAACTCCAGTAAACCACCAGGTTAGGTGGCTGTGAAAAATATTACAACAACAACAACAACAACAACAACAACAAACAAGTACTACTACTACTACTACTACTAATAATAATAATAATAAAATTCTCTGAGACTTCGAGATAAAGAAGGATCACCCTATCCAAGCCAGGAGACCAAACTTTATGTTGACTAACAAAAAAAGAGAACTTGTCAACTGGTGTACTTTGCGGTTCAAGCAGATCAAAGGATGAAGATGAAGGAAAATGCAAAGATGGACAAATACCTGGACTTTGCCAGAGAACTGAAAAAGCTATGGAATACCAATTGTTGTTGGTGCACTTGGAACGGTTGCAAAAAGCTTTGAAAAAAGACTGGAGAATCTAGAAATCAGAAGAAGAATTGAGACCATCCAGACTACTGCATTGTTGAAATCGGCTAGAATACTCAGAAGAGTCCAGATACCTTAGGAGACTTGTTGTCACCCAGTGAAATACCATCAGCTAACGCTGGTGTGAAAATAACTCGCAAATAATGACATATATATATATATATATATATATATATATATATATATAATATAATGATTCTATCTGTTTGTCTGTCTCTCTATGTTTGCCTGTACAACGACCTAGCACATGTCCTTTTATAAAGTAAAATTCGTGTGGACCAAAGTTCAATAAAATCTAGATCCCATTTTTTCAAAGAGGGGATAAAATCTTGTTATTCCCCATTTTCTAGCAAAGCTAAATAAAAATATAATAAGATAAATAGCAGTTCAAAAAGGAACTTCATTGCCACAGATATAGATTTGTTTACATTCCATTCATTAAAAAAAACTCTTAAGAAACAGATTATTGGATTATTCGGACTATTGTCCTCATCTTCATTGTTATCAGTACAACGTTTTGGCTCCGGACTTCTTCAGATATTTCTTATCGGACACGGGAATTTTCTTTTCAGACTCGGTAACCTTCTTTTCGAACCGAACTCGGGAACCTTCTTGTCGTAATCGGAAGCCATCACGTAACTTTGAACCCTTTATTTAACCCTTTATTTAGTCCACTCATTCCGCTGGCCATAGCTGGGGTACCGGCCTTTAAGCTGTGTTAATTATTATTTAATGTTACTGCTGTCCCTGACCAGGATTGAACCGGCAGTCTAGAGACAACTGTCACTGGAACTGTCTTAACCTAACTCCTTTATCCACTAGGCTATGTGTCGAATAAACATTTACACAAAAATTTAAATATAATATGTACAATGAATGGGATTTATTGACATGTTGGTAAAATCAATAAAAGTTTTTGAAAGACATTCCTAATTTTATTTGAATACAGTACATAATGCCTTTTATATCTTGGCCAAATTAGTGCTTATACTTTAATGGTAGATAATCAATTTGAAAATACAGCTTTAAAAATCAACTTATAGCAACAATGTGTTTTTATTTCAGACTTACAAATAAACATTTGTTATATTTTCAAACTACACAAATAAAACAAAATCTCAACAATTACTCCCTTTAAACAGTCATATTGTTGTAGTCTTGAAAGTGAAAGTGAAAATGGTTTGATTTATATAAGGGATGTACAAAAACATGCACCTTGCAATAAGGGGGATCACTGGCAATTCTTAAAAAAACATCAACAAAAATAAACTAATGAGACAATTTTGAAATTTTATTTTCGATATATTTTCAGAATACAAGGTGGGTCAGAAAAGTGCCGAGTTTGAAGCTGTATTTAACAGGATAGAAATGAACAATGAATGAAACGTTAATTTTTTTCAGAATACAATGTGTGTCAAAAAGTACAAAAAATCTCGATACTTTTTATATATATATATATATATATATATATATATATATATATATATATACAGGTCAACACACAACACCATTGTTATCGTATTATTATTTTTTATTTATTCCAAACTGCATTGTGATAGCCTTCTAAATCAACCTCCTAACCAATACATACAAAATGCTTCAAGCAAATTATGAAACTCTCATTCATATATATATATAATATATATATATATATATATATATATCTTTCTTTCTTTCTTTCTTTCTTTCTTTTCGAACTCCGTCACAGACGACGATGACGTAACTCCATGTCTTCATTTGTGAACCTTATGGTGGTTCATTAGTCCATTTCTGAACTTGCAGATGCGGTCACACACATTGCAAGGGGAATTCCAATCTACATTTGGTTGTTCATAACGATGAAGACATCGCCGCTCTTCAGTCCTGTTTATAACATTATTGAGCTGCTTAACTCCTATGCGGCAGGTCTCTCGCCAACACTGTCTGTTGGAGGCCCAATCTTCCACGCTTGAAGGTGTGATGTTACATTTTTACAGCGTTGTCTTAATATGTTTACCATATTAAGACAACACTGGT
>CM042138.1:19930539-19988039 GCA_023376005.1 Doryteuthis pealeii | reverse complement strand
ATCTATCTATCAATCTATCTATCTATCTATCTCCGTCTGTTTCTTTCTTTCTATGTATATATCTATCTATATGTTCTTTCCTTCTTTCTTTCGAAATATCTATCTATCTATCTATCTATCTATCTATCTATCTATCTATATATATATAAAAATAAAACAAATACAAAGTGCTCAATACTAAATAGAGCAAATTTATTATCCACTGAATTAATTAAGACACCGATTAATAGCAGTCGTGTGTGGTCAATGCAATGACCACACACGTGAAATCGACTGCTATTAATCGGTGTCTCGATTAATTCTGTGGATTTAACCCTGAAGATCCTTATGGTGAAAGTCGAGTAGGGTATCCCTTGTACCCATTTTATCTATATATGTAATAGCATTGAAGGGGTACTTCACACTTCACACCCAGAACTCGAGAATTGGAACTTCACCATTAGATGCAGTTTAACGATCCTCACCCTTTTAGCACATATATGATAAAAAGGTTGGGGGTTTCTTATAAAGTCAATAGGGTTGGTCCAATCATATAGGTCCTAGGGCTTGACATAACCTGCTGATTTGATCGGATTGCCTCTCCGATCGCCCGTCTAGCCTAATAAAGTGATGGCTTATATCTGTGTATATGAATTATCATCTGAATAAATCCATGTCAAATCATACAGGCCAAGTCAACCCCCTTCAATTTACCCATGTGTGGACTATGTTAAAGTAAGACAATCCCCACAATCTGAGCTTCCAATTCCAAAAATTGGCCGAGATATGTTGATTTTTAGCTGCAGTTCTGAGCAAAGACCTAACTATCTTTTTTGTGCAAATAATGTGTATCTACAGGTCCTGCTAATTTAGAATAATCCACGAGAGTTGAAATGCCCTTAAACAAAGAGACCAAAGCAAAGTGTATTTGATTAGCCAGCGTATATGAAGAACTAAAAGAGAATTGTATGTTAGAATATCTTAGGTTAGTAAGCCTCTTATTCTGAAGGCACTGCACAGCTTGAGTTACTAATTGGTATATATTCATGTCCTTATCTTATACTGGATATAACTAATGAACTTTTTTTTCGTCTGGTTGCTCTGGGTCTTTTTTCATTTTAGAGTACAAATGTTATTACCCTCAGTTTTATCTAAATGCTTAGTCTTAAGAAATCAACTAATACGTAAGCATTATATATATATATACTTTGGTGTGGTACCAAGTTTCTTGGTACAAGGTGATTCTAGGTGGGTCCTAATTCTCTACCCGTAGTTTGTTGTAGAGTTCAGGTTCCGTATGAGAGCTCAATGTTTAATTATTGTAATATTGTATATATATTATATATATAATAGTGTGTGTGTGTGTGTGTGTTGTGTGTTGTGTGTGTGTGTGTGTGTGTGTGTTTTGAAAATAAAATAATCAAATATATAAGGCCGGTGCAGAAAACTGAGCCTCAATGTCGAACAAGGCACGAAAAGGAGTGAAAATGTATCCTCCACAGCAGAGAGACCCAGAAGGAAGGAGAGACAACAGCGCCCCAGCAAGAGTCTCTTTTTGTATGTGGTCTGTGCACCAGAAACTGCCATATATATATATATATATGTGTGTGTGTGTGTGGTGTGTGTGTTTTGAAAAATAAAATAATCAAATATATAAGGCCGGTGCAGAAAACTGAGCCTCAATGTCGAAACAAGGCACGAAAGGAGTGAAACAGAGAGGAATGTAGCCTCCACAGCAGAGAGACCCAGAAGGAAGGAGAGACAACAGCAGCCCCAGCAAGCATCTCTTTTTGTATGTAGTCTGTGCACCAGAAACTGCCATTAAAAAATTGACCTCCTCAATGCAGATAAAAAAAAAATTGGACACTACGCCATCGTATTTAGTGGACGGAAGGGTATCAGCAGCAACAAATATAGCTTCAGTCTCGAAACTTGTTGAACGTATCTTGTATACGCACACGTATGAATAAGTGTGTTGTTTGTTCATGATTTCAATAAAACAGTTATTGTTATTTCTCCACAATACAGAATTCGCTAGGTGGTCGGTTATTTAGTATAGATATTAGCTTGTGTGTATCTTGTGACGCAGCATGAGGTCCATCCTTAATGAGGCGACAATACGCAGAGACGTGGGCGTCAAATAAGTGCTTCCAGCCGTCGATGAAAGATGCCAATGTAGGTCATACGCCGCAGCAGTATTACACGCTTCGAAAACTTTACCGAAAATTCTAAGAAAAAGAACTTCCGGTTTACTTACTCAAATTTAAAGTATCCTATGTTATTAGAAATTAACGTGAGCTCTCTAGCGACTGTAAAATATATACCTATATATGTAATTATTAGTTAAAATCCACCCCTTCCATGCAGGTGGCTGATGACCAAGTGGTTAAGACGCCAGACTGATGAAAATTCAGACATGTTTCTATCCCGGCCGGAGGTAGCCTGCTAAGTCTAGCCACACTGGGGAGACATGATACGTGAAAAACGGTGTCCATGGATGACTATATATATATATATATATATATATATATATATATATATATATATTATACTTTCTTTGGTGTGGTACCAAGTTTCTTGGTACAAGGTGATTCTAGGCTGGTCCTATTCTCTACCAGTAGTTTGTTGTAGAGTTCAGGTTTCGTATGAGAGCTCAATGTCTAAATTATTGTAAACAGAGCAAAGTTATTTGTGAATAAAAAGGCCTTGAATACCGTGGGTATCATGATTATGGACCATTTCCACTCGTAGGCCCTAGATACCCACGAGGGAAATGGTCCATAACCACGATACCCATGGTATTTAAGGCCTTTTTATTCACACACACACACACACACACACACACACACACATATATATATATATATATATATATATATATGAGGAAGAATGAATGAAGAAAAGAAAGAATAGAATGGATAATAAAAGAAGAATTTAATCGATATCACTTACACATGTGTTTCGGTCAGTTCATCTGTGTGAAAATATTTCGCACACAGAAAAGATTCGACCTTCATCAGAGTGAAATTTTATTTTGAATGAAAAAATTTGTTGGGGAATAACAGAGAATTTTGGAAATGTTCGAATAGAATTTTTTTGAAAATCACATTTGGAACGCTGAAATAGACCGTTAGAATTTGGATTTTTTGATTTTTCTAGTGGTTATGGTAGAATATATATATATATATATATATATACTAGCGGGACATCTAGATAAAAGATTAGCAATATCGCTTCCGCGTTCTACACTCCTTCTCTCTATCTTCCCCTACTCTCTTTCTTTCTTTCTCTCTTATTTAATTTTTTTTCTATGTAGCATGTCCCTTTTCTTCCTATCTGTCTTCATAATAAAAAGGGAATGTTCCATTATTTCGCTTAGTTGGAAGGTTACATTTTTTAACCAGAGGGTGTTGTCGGCTGATAACGGTCATACCTTTTGGGAACACGTCTATATATATATATATATATATATATATATATATGTGAATATTCTCTCTCTGTCTGTAACCGAGAGTACGTCACTGCTTACGTCACACTACCCTCGGGATTTGTGCAAGTTTATCAATGAGTATTCAATCTATAGTCAATTATTATTGAATATAATGAATCTTATTAACGGTTAATTTGCATACTGGTTTTAACAGAGAAACAGTGAAAGAAGGGTTAATTGAGTAAATGGCAAGAATAGTGGAATTTGCTTCTTTTACTGTGTTTCTTTCTTTTTTTCTCTCTTCCTCCCCTTCATTTATCGGCATCGTTTCGAGATGAGCTGCAATTTTATCATCTGCCAGAATAAATCCATATATTTATTTTAAAATTGTTTAATCCTTTCAAAGTTTCTGTGATTAAAAAAAGATATTTCTTTATTTAGATCATTTTTTTTAAATCTCATTTTCCTATTTTATATTTTCTTTGTTTTGCATAATTTCATTTTCGGTTGAGAAATCTTCTTTTTCAGATTCCCGCGCTTTTGCATCAGTTTTTCTTCTTTTTCTTTTTTTTTTTTTTAGTCTTGTTATAATCTCTACTCGCAACCAAAGTATACTGTAGAAATTTAAATCTTATTATAATGGGAATTCGGTGTCTTTCTGTCTGTAACCGAAACTTTGTCATTGCTTAAGGGCTGGCTTAGCTCAGTCGGTATAGCGTTCGGCTAGGAATCACAAGGCCCTGGTTCGATACCGGCCCTCGCCAACTCAGCGTATGAGTAGCACAGGGATCTGTGCGGTAAAGTGAGAAGCTGGTGTTAGGCGTGGCGCTCCACCTCAGATGCTAAAATAATCTGCTTGGTCTAGCGTTAGTGAAAAGGGGATGGACTCCCTCGCTGTCTGGCTGATACCGACATTAGGCCGCCCGTCGACTTTACTTTTACTTACATCAAAATATCCTCAGGAATTGCTTCAGCTTAATAATGAGTATTTAATTTATAGTCAAAATCATTAAAACATATCATAAATCATATTTATTAACAGCCCATGTTATTAGTGATTTAAAATCCTGAAATGTGTCTTATATATCACTAAGAAATAAAGGTTTACATAATATATGGTGTGTTAATTTGCGCATTAAAATATACCTGTCTGTAACCGAAACCTTGTCACTGCTTACATCAAAATATTCTCAGGAATTGCGTAAGTTAATCAATGAGTATTTAATTTATAGTAAAAAACATTAATACATCTAATAAATTCTATTTATTAACAATGTCTCTATGAAAATCTGAGTTAGATTTGCCTTAAAACAGCTGATGTTATTAGTGGATTTAAAATCCTGTAATGTGTCTTATATATTACTAAGAAATAAAGGTTTACATAATATATGGTGTGGTTAATTTGCGTACTGGTTTCTGCAAAAGCGGGTTTAATAAATAATTACTTGGTGTTATTGATCTCTAATATTATCGTTTTATTCTCAAACACATTAAAATCAATCCTATGAATGATCTTATCTAGAAACCAATTAAAATATTTTTTTTGCATTAATTCAAATAAAATATTCTTTTTAAAACTACAAAACCCCCCCAAAAAACCAAACAAACAAACAAAAAACCATGCTGCAAAAATTATTTTTTTTAGTTTTAAGAAAATAAATTAAAATTTTCAAATAACTTTATTTGGATATTGAATTTTATTTTTATTTTTTTTTATGTTCTTCAGGATTTGATCTTTCTCGAAATATAAAAATTAGGGACTGTAAAATTGTTTTCTTAAAATGATCAAAAGTCCCCCCCCTACATTTCGAATTAATAAAAAAACTTTTCTTTTCAAATCCTTTTAATAATAAACTGTTCATTATAAAATTAAGTCATTAATGAATAATTTGGGAAAATTTCATTAAAATCGGATAATTCCCTGATTTTTCATAATTGTTTTAAAATTAAGAAATTTTAAAAACATATTATCTCCCTTAGTTACTTTTGCTCATGGCTATCTTTATGTTAATAGATGCTGAAGAAATATTTTTATATTTAAAAAAAAAAAAAGTGCAATCTTTTATATGCATTCTTATTTAATTTTATTAGTCTTTCTAATTTGATATATTTCATTACATTAAAACTTAAATATTTATGCCCGGAGGGTGCATATTGTTGCTAGACATTTTTAGAAGCTTTTCTGTTTCTCTTCTTTTATATTTTCTTTGCTTTGTTTAATTTCATTTTAGGTAGATCATCATCATCATGTCGCGCAGGCAGCACGGACATCTACGACAATCTCTCGCCAACCCTCCTATCATTCATTGCTCCTGGGAGGTCCTCTGCGCAGCATCCAGTGTCCGTACATAATTTCATTTTAGGTAGAACGTCATCATTATCATGTCACGCTGGCAGCACGGATATCTACGACATTCTCTCGCCAACCCCCTATCATTCATTGCCCTGGGAGGTCCTCTGCACGGACATCCAGTGTCCGTACATAGCTGGTCAATGTATATCCTTGCTGGTCGGCCCACGCTGGCGTGCCCATGTGATGGCTTTCGCTGAAGAACGTCACATGAGTTCGTCCTTGCTTCTCCAGCAGTGTCCGGCGTGTCTCGTTCGCCCCACACGGATGGTTTGTATGATATGGGGCAGGTGGCCGTACAGCTGTTTTTTTCGTGGGTCCTGTTTCCACGTCTTGTTTAAGACTCCACGCAGCATTATTGTGCAGCTACCGTCTAGTTTATTCCCCAGTCGTTTCGGTGGTGCAGCCGTACAGTAGCACTGATACAACTACGTAATATCTCATCAACAGAAAGCGATGTTAATACACGAAAAAGCATGGTCTGCTATAAACAGATTGCCAGTCATATGGAAACCCAATCTCACTGACAAGTTAAAGCGAAAATAAGGTAGATACTTTTTTTGTTTCAAATTCCCGCTACCTTTCATAGTAAACTCTTTAAGAAATTTGTCTTTATCTGTTAATTTTTTCTTTGTCGTAATCTGTCCTCGCAACCGAAGTCTACCGGAGAGACGGAAATGAAATCTTATTATAATGGAGATGTTGTGTCTGTCTGTCTGTCAGTAAGAAAGAAAAAAGAAAGAAAGAAAGAATGGGGAAATATAGAAATAAGGGGTTTGCGCAAAGAAGCTATAACATTAATCTGTTTCAATCGAATAAAATGAAAAGATGAAAAGAATGAAAGAAAAAAAAAGAGTGGTAATGGACTATTCCGTTTTTATTATAAAAAAGAAAGGGAAGAAAAAGGACATGCTACACAGAAAAAATGTGACAACAAAGAAAGAAAGTAGGGGAATATATGTAAAGAGGTGTGAGTACGCGAAGCGATAACGCTAATCTGTTTCTATTGAACATATTGAAAAGAAGGAAAGAATGAAAAAAAAGAGTGAGATAGAGGGTTAAATCAAGATATTTATACTTTTTACATATTGAATTATTTAGCAATAGATCTTAAGTAAACATAACAAAGGCTGTAAATTTAAACTATCATATTGTGGTATATCCACAGGGACTGCTAGTATTATTTCTTTCTTTAAATCATTTTAAAAACATTTCTGTTTTTTCTTCTTTTATTTTCTTTTTGTTTAATTTCATTTTCGGTTGATAATTCTTTTTCTTTCAGATTCGCGCTCTTTTTCACAGTAAGCTCTTTTGAGTTCGTTTTTATCTTTCCCTTTTTGTTCTTTTTAGTCTTGTCGTAATCTGTTCTCGCAACCAAAGTCTACCGGAGAGACAGAAATTAAATTTAGTTAATCTCAACACTACGTCTACGCTCACGACCTAACCTTATTTTCTCTTTCCCGGTCAACCACTCTAATTATAGCGTCACCAGTGTCTGCTCCAATGACAGAGGCCGAACCGAAATAATTAGTGTGTGGGAGTAAAGCGTCCGTTTTTCTGCTGGGCCTGCTGATCAAAAGATTTCTGAACGGTCAAACGGTTGGCCTAAGAGTAGCTTTCGTGTGGTCACCGAAAGAAGATGACCTCCGCCTGGCCAAGTGGTTCTTTTAAGTCAACCAAGTAAGAGAAAGTCAGTTCCTTGATTCATCGTGTGTTAAGTGGATAATATTAAAAGCCAGCTTCAAAGGAGACGCGTGGCTACTTTGCCTGGTTGTGTTGAGAAAACAAAAATGTGTACCTTTTCGTAGACAAAATAGCTGGTAGTTTTATTGGAGCAGTTTGAAATTGTGAAGAAGGATTTTGGGTAGATAAGCATACAGTCGACGAGGAAACTAGTTGTACAGTTATCAATTTTGAATAGGACACACAAAGAAAGAAAGAAAGAGAGAGAGAGAGAGAGAGAGAGAGAGAGAGAGAGAGGATGTAATTTGGTTGAGAGAGAAGTGTTGACAGAGATTTGGTTAGGCATAGAGAGAGAAAGGGAGAGATAGTGATGCATAGGTAACGTGGAAAGAGAGAGAGAGAGAGAGAGAGAGAGAGAGAGAGAGAGAGAGAGAGAGAGAGAGAGAGATGTGAGAGGGAGAGAAGAGAGAAGAGAAGGAAGGTGGATGTTACTTAGTTGAGAGAGATGGATGGATGCGTGGGTAGTCAGATATATATATATATATATATGTGTGTGTGTGTGTGTGAGAGAGACAGATGGGTGGATAGACACACACACACACACACACAGTGACAGAGAGAGAGAGAGAGAGAGAGAGAGAGAGAGAGAGAGAGAGAGAAGAGAGAAAAGGCGGCGGGATTGGTAGCTAGCTAGCTAGGGAGATAGAGAGAGAGATAGAGATGGAGATATCTCTATAGTGATAGATTGATAGATAGATAAGTAGATAGATAGAGAGAGAGAGAGAGAGAGAGAGAGAGAGAGAGAGAGAGAGAGAGAGAGAGACAGAATCAGATACACAGATTAATAGGTAATTCATATTCAACAAACACAAAAAAAAAATAAAAGTTAAATTTAGCATATTCCGTAACATTACACTGTGTCGTCTTCCATTTACATTGCATATAGTTGTCTTATCACATCCCTTTACGTCCTTTCTATATAAGTATATACATAAATAAATCCATAAAACTTACGTCTCGTCAAATCGTCAAAAGTGTAATGCAAAAATGTAGATCATGAATATCTAGTGTGGCTTATCTGCGGATTTCTTATTTCTTATGAGTGTCGTCACCTCAGCCAAATAATGGATCGTTCCATTCTTATTATAAAAAAAGAAAGGGAACAAAGAGGACAGGCTACACAGAAAAAATATAAGAAAAAAGAAAAAAAGATAAAGAGAGCGTATTTAAAACGTATTTGATATTTTTCATGAAATATGAAGACAATTTTTCTACACAGAATATTTATCTATTTTCATTTTTTCTGTTATTTGTTATTCTATACATCAAAATGCCACCTGAAAAACGTTTTAGTGAATATTCTATACGTAATAATAATAATAATAATAATAATAATATATATATATATATATATATATATATATATATATATATATATGAGGAAAAGAGGGTTGGAATGAATCCGACAGAAGAGGTAAAATATAAGGAATGAAAGAACAAAACTCAGCCATTTTCCCCAAAGATTTCCCCTATAACAAATCAAATCTTTCCCTCACCACAAAACTTACTCACCTACCTACTTCGCCCTTCTATAAAACACTTTTATGATCCTAATAACTCAATAAAAGCTGATGAAGCCGAGTTCCATTCTCCAGCGAAATATACTACACATTTGTGTCTGAGTTCTGTTCTTTCATTTCATTATATTTTACCTCATATATATATATATATATATATATATATATATAAACATTATCTATGTACGTTTGAGTTCTCATTTTTGGGTTGAATCCTATCACAGAAGTATATGACATTATTCACACACACACACACACACACACACACACATACACACATATATATATATATATATATTATATATATGTTATATACCTACGCACACACATACATAAACTTATATATTATATATTATATATTACTATATATTATTTATAATTTATACAAGGTGCGTCAAAAAAGTATCGAGATTTTTTGTATTTTTTGACACACCGTTCTGAAAAATCATTCCATTTTTTTTTTTAAGAATACAAGGTGAGTCAAAATTTACCAAGTTTAAAGCTGTATTTACCAAGATAGAAATAAAGAATGAAGGTTATGTTTTTTCAGAATACAAGTTTTGTCAAAAAGTACAAAACTCTTTTGGCACATCTTGTATATTATTAGATATCATACTTTTTACATATTGAAATATTTAGCAATAGCTCTTTAGTAAACATATTTAATTATCATACTGTATTATATCCACATGTCCTGCTAGTTCTTATAACAATGTTATCCTTTATATCATTACTCAAAAAAAAAAAAAAACAAACTTTTTGCTAAGTTACCAGTTTGTCGCACAGAATGTTTGTAGCAGTGCTTGTATTTTTCGTGAAATATGACGACAGTTTTTCTACAAAGAAATATTTATTTATTTTCATTTTTTTCTTTTATTTGTTCTTCCATACGTCAAAATGCCACCTGAAAAACTTTTTAGTGAATATTTTATGCAGTTTGTCGAAGTCAGAAAAGTAGCTTTTAAAATAAAAAAAAAAAAAAAATGCGGGAAATGAGAAAAGAAAAGAAAAGAAAGTATACCTACTCATATCAGTCCGTCTCTGATTGGTCTTCCTTCATTAATTAATAATCTAATAGACGTTATCACTCGGCTTTGAGATTTTCTGACAATGGAATAAACATTATCTATGGAAGAATGTTTATGGAGAACATGAATTTCCTTTAGATGATTGTCATTTCTTTCTCCCGCGTTTCCTGCAACGGGTTCGTCGATTGATGCACCTTTCCGAATCGTCTGAGGAAATAGGCTATATTTGGCAACTAAAAAGTCTATCTATCTATCTATCTATCTATCTATCTATCTATAAAATATAAAAAAAAAACAATGTATTCCGAAAATAGGGGAATTTTTTTATGGTGAAGTCGACATTTAAACGTCTCGGTTTATATGAAACTTTCGTCAGGAAAATACAAAAGGATAGATAAAAATGCATTAACAATAACACACACACGCACACACACACACACGCACACACACACACACACACACACACACACACACATATATATATATATATATATATATATATATATATATAGTATATATGTGAAACGAATGTGAGCTTACTGTCTGTTTTCAAATCAGATTAGACAACGCCAAGAGGCTGAAATAAATTTATATGTAATCACTTAAAGGTTTTCATTAATTTATTTATAATTTCCTCCGTATATTTGAATATATGTGCATATATGTATCCATGTATATATATATATATATATATATATATATATGTGTGTGTGTGTGTGTGTGTGTGTTATGCGTAGGTATATATATATATATATATATATATATATATATATATATATATTCAAATTTCTCACTATACTACATATATAAATATGCGTAGTTTTCATAGAATTGAAGAATTGAATATATATATATATATATATATATATATATATATATATATATATATATATATATATATATATATGCGTAGTTATCATAATATTAAAGAATTGAAAATAAAGTGCTCAATTGGTGAAAAGTCCTGTATTTATATCATTATAGAGTACAATACATTTTCAAGTGCATTGTCTTGATAATGGCTAACGCACTACTTTGAAACCAATAGTAACAATCGCACCTTAAATGTATTGTACTCTATAACAAATATATATATATATATATATATATTATATATATATATATATATACACACACACACACACACACACATATATATATATATATATATATATATATATTATTATATATATGATGGACTTTGTTGTTGATTACGACGTATTTTTCTGTATCACATGAAATTTTAATCCTGCTAGTGTTTTGCGAACCATTCTAAAATTATCACCCTCAACAAGTCTCCCTATAGGGCAATATAATCGGTACATTAGATCTTGTTTTCAAATCAGTCCTTGATTTTGTGCGATAATTAAGGTGCGACTTTTCAAAAAACAATTATTTCTCTGTGCCATTCAGTGTTTCATTTAGATTAATCTATTGTGTTGTGTTCAAAAGAGGAAGAAAAAAACAAAATTAAATTCTTAAAGATCCCAAGTTTGTTCTTTAAACACAACTATGTTATATATACAAACATACCGAATACGATTGTAGAAAGCCCTGTCGGTTGGGGCTTTAGAATACACCAACTGTACCTCTGCAGAGGAGTAAGATCCCCAACCAATTGGGCCGCCTGTTGGTCATGTGTAGCAACCCGTGATGATTAAGGATGGTGGCTGAGCAGTCCACAACATGTGACACTCCACTTAGACCCTTACTTAGGCTGGATGGACGGCTAAAGAGACCTCTCCGATCAATTGGCTGGTCACGTCAAGCCCTAGCATCTATATAAGTCCCAACCCTATTGCCGTTATGGCAAGCCACAACCCTTTTTATCATATATGTGCTAGAAGGCGGTGGCTGATGATCTTAATGTCTTGCGTATGGGGTTAAACTATCTAATGGTAAGGTTATAATTCCCCAATGGGGCCACCTGTTAGCCATAGTGGTGACCTGAAATATTTAAGGATGGAATCTTGGTGGCTAAACAGTCCATGAAATGCAACACCCCACTTTGGCCCTTAATTAGTCGAGACTGATGGTTGGAGAGGCCCGATCAAACGGCTGATCACGCCAATCCATAGCAACTATATTATTGTCCCAAATTTATTGCCCTTATGGCAAGCTCCAGCTCTTTTTATCATATATGCTAGAAGGCGGTAGGTGAATGTCCTGGATATGACGTTAAACTCTATGTGATGATTGTTCCAATTCTTGAGCTCTGGGAAATGTGGACTACCCATTTATCACCTTTATCCCCGGTTCACTCTGCCCCAAAGTGGTAGTACCTGCCAGGGCCCCAAATATGGGTTAAACAGAAAAAAAAGAGTGAAAAAAATGGGTTTGAAAAATTAAGTTTACAAAAGAATTGAGTACCCATCAAGAATGATTCAAACTAAACATCTCCGGCATAAAATAACCCAAAAAGGGTTGACATGCTGTAAAAGCCAACCAACCAACAAATTAACCAACTAATCTGATGTCATAAGCAGATGGTTTGCGTCGAATTTGCGTATGATAAGACAATTCTATTTTTGATAAAAAATTCTGTATTTGAAACTTTTTGTCATGCCAAACGTTATCACACCTCATAATTCAATTTGATCAGAGTTTCATTATCACATCAGGTTTAGGGGCGTTTGATGTTTAATGGTTATCGTCGTGGAAAAATGCGTTTGATGTTTAATGGTTATCGTCGTGAAAAAATGGACACAGCGCGACCGAGTTCAAATCCTGGACAAGGCTCTTTGTATTTCACATAGCAATAATATCCTTGGGAAATGAATGAATCCATTTATTCTCCCTCTTGTTATAACTAAATAGTTAAGCAGACTGGGCTTTTTAACCTAGGTATGGTAACTGGCAATTTCAAATTCAAACTCTTAAAAATTGATCTTGTGTCGCATCCTGCTCGTGTGGATGAGCTAGGTAAATGCATATACAACTAATTTATCAATCAAACCTTCACTGACAGCAGTCATCACACACTAACTTACAACCAGGCTACCAAATTTCATCAATGGCAATAAATGACCCCATAAAATACCATACCCCACTAATTAAACCCACCCTTTTCTTTTCACTTCCCTTCTCTATAGCCCACACACAAACCCTCCCCTTTTTCCATCTCCTACCCCCACCCTTAAAAAATTACCTTTTCAGTAAAAAAGTAGACTGTAAGAGGCATTTGTCTTCACAATAAATTTTGAAAAAGCTTCTCTAAACACCAAGGCGAAATATCAATTGAATTTAGTTGTCTTGTTATATACACCTTTTCCTCTATTTTCAACCATATATATATATATATAAAATATTAAATTCGAAGGCAATACAATGCGTATAAAAATAAAGACAAAAAGAGAGGAATAAGAAATTACAATTATTTGCCCATTCCATTCATAAAGGAGGAGAAGAAGAAAGAGAGGAAAAAAAAGGAGAGGAAAAGGAAATAAGAAGAGAAATTATAACCGCACAGATAAAAACATAAGCACGTCATTTCTGAAAATAAACTCTGATGATGAAGCTCTTGCTTCGAAATCGATAAGACATCAAAAAACATCTTTTTGTCTTTATTTTTATACGCATTGTATTGCCTTCGAATTTAATATTTTATAACATACTTAACAATGCTTCAAGCAAATTACCAATTACTTTTATATATATATATATATATATATATATATATATATATATATATATATATATCGCCAGTTGAAGAGGATAGGTTTTCCTGAAATATTCCAAATCATTTTTTTTTCAGATGCTTCCTTCCCAACAGTCTTTAATTATAAATACATTATATTCTTTTCAGCACTTTAATTTAGTTATTAATATTAGATGAATATGCAGGTCATACCATTTATGAACTTTACTTTTCCGGCGTGAAAAAACCCCAAGGGTTGACATGACATAACATGACAAAATTCCAACCAACCAACCAAGCAGCAACCATTACGCCGCGATGACATCCCCGGAGCGAAGTCGGTTTTGAGGACATTCTCAAAGAGCTCTTTCCACGGATATATGGTTTGTTTGTGTGCAGTGTATGACTTTTCGAAGACTGGATTAGAAAGATCCTAACCACTTTTGGATCATACATTTTCTGGATCATATCATAACGACATTCATAAGAAAAAGTCTTTGGAATCTTATCTATTAGTTACGTCTTGAAGTTCAACATCTTTAACTGATTACAATGCTTCATTCTCCAGAGAGTTTTCTGAACTACTCGACTTTTGTATCTTCTTTTTTTTTCGGGGGAGGCTGATTTTTGAATTTTCTTTTATCAGAGATCCATAATTCATCCAGAACATCTTGTATAAGAGTCTGTTGTGCTGTTATCGTCGAACCAATACGGTGGAATGGGAAGCCAAAGAATCTCAAAGACATCCCAAAGGGGTTTTTTCAAGAGCTTCGATAGCATCGGAGATGGCGACTAAATCAAGTGTAGCTCCAGGTTTATCGTCTGGATATGGTAGCACAACCGACACACGCGCGCACACACATACAAGATCTCTCAACCTCCCATCCTGTCTCAATCTCTCTGTCTGTATCTCCATCTTCTTCTCTATCTCTCTATATATACCTATTTACCAACCTCTCTGCACGAGTAGGATGAGACACAAGATCAATTTCTTAAGTGGACACACACACACATACTTTCTCTCTCTCTCTCTCTCACACACATACACACACACACATATATATATATATATATATATATATATATATGTATGTGTGTGTGTGTGAGTGTGTGAGTGTGTGTTTTTGTGTCGTGTGTGTAAACAGAAATAAAGAAGAAAGGGATCATATGACCTTTAGGCACCCCTTCCGCGATCTCGACACACAAGGACACTTTTCTCATTTACACCGTCAAAATCCATTTGTTTGTTAGGGGTTAGAGTTAGGATTAGAGGTTAGGGTTAGGGTTAGGTGATAGTTTTATAATTAAAAAAAAAACTCTAAAAATCGTCTGTTAACAATTAACCGGATTTTGACGGTGAAAATGGGGAAAAATGTCCCCAAGAAGCGAGATCGCAAAAGTCATATGGTCCGAAAAAAGGAATAACACGAATAAAGAATAGATAGTGAATATGAAAATAAAGTGGTAGAAACCAACAATGGTAAACCGAATGTATATTAAATAAATAAAAAAACTAAACAAACAAACAAACAAACAAACAAACAAACTGTAGGGATTATCTTCCCGTTGAGTTGTCTGCCCGTTTAGTTTGCTGGTGCCCGCTAGGGGGCTAGAGTATTTAAGCGCCGGGTTCAAACCCTTCTCTCTCTTTTCCGTTCCAGTAACCACGGACACATGGGGTAGATTTGGCCTACCCCTTCTCGTTGGGGCTTCGCCCCCCCCCTTACATTACTGTAAGTGAATTACACAGCATGGACTATTCTTAGTTTCATGTCTGTACTTTTTGTATATCTTGTACCATTCATGAATGTGTATTTATCTTTCTACATGTAACTTTGTTTTACCCTTGTACTTTGTATCTCGCCATATCCATGTGCTGTACTATATTAAATGTTTTGTCTGTTAACCTTCGTCGGAGTCATGTATCCAATATATATAACTTTGAAACCTTCTTACAAAACAAACAAACAAACATAAATAGGTGAAACAGTAATCAACGTTTGTATCTAGAAAGAAGGAAAAGACCAAGATTATGAAAATCTTGTAAAAGTTAGCTCCTAGTTTCCACCATCTCCATGCCTGAGACAATCCGTACTACATGTGATTCTCACATGCACTCATTATTCTCAATTCAACCACTAATACCCTTGGGAAAGGTATGAATCCAATTCTCCCTCCAGCTATGGGCAAATAGCAGGGCAGACTGGGCTCTTTAACCGTGGCTAGGTAACTGTCTAGGAGAAGAAAAACTCTGAATTCAAACCTATTAAACTCCGTTTAAGAAATTGACTTTGCAATGCAATGGTTATTGTCTTAGAAAACAGACACGAGCAGGATGTGACACAAGGTCAATTTCTTAAGCGGAGTTTAACAGGTTTGAATTAAGAGTTTGCCTTCTCTTCGACTAGTTACCTAACCATGGTTAAAGAGTCCAGTCTGCCCTACTATCTATCCATAGCTGGAGGGAGAGCAGCCGGATACACACCTTTCCCAAAGATATTTACGCAATGTGAAATACAAACAGCCAGGATTTGAACTCTGATCGACGAGTCCATTTACTACGACTCTAACTAGTACACCACGGACCTCTAACCACGTACAACCCAGCTAATACCGCAGAACCTTAATCCAAAATGGTTCCATTACGGAGAGATCAATGCTCTCCGTATGTCAATTGAAAACCTGATATTTTCCCCGATATGTTCGTTTACCGTTTACAACCATCTTGAAAAAAGATATCCTCATGTGTAGCAAGTGATATCTTGTGAAAACGAGATGCAATAGATCTTATCTGATTCTACTGAAATGTTATATTGTTGTTTTTATTGTTTATAAATAATATCGCTTGTGATATTCTATAATGGCGAAATGCACGCGGAAAGGAGGAAAATTTGAACGGGTAAGGAATATCTTGAATGGAATGAAGAAAAATGAAGGAATAAATAAATAAATAAATAAGAAAGGGAAAATAAATGTAAAAGATGGAAGAATCTTTATCATAATCATCCAAGTAATATTATTATGTTTGCCTAACATTGAAAAATGTCAGATATTTTTTTAGTGCAATAAAATATTTGAACGTAGAGTAAATCAATTGACAATCCAAATTTGCTATAATAATAATAATAATAATAATAATAATAATAATAATAATGGACAGGTACCTGGACCTTGCTATAAAATTGAAAAGGCTGTGGAATATGAGAGTGAAAGTGATACCAATTGTAGTTGGTGCACTTGGAACGGTCCCCAAAAACTTGGAAAAAAGACTGGAGGATCTGGAAATCAGAGAAAGAATTGAGACCATCCAGACTGCTGCAGTGCTGCAATCGGCTTGAATATCAGAAGAGTCCTGGAGACCTGAGGAGACTCCAGTGAAATACCAACAGCTGCTGATGTTAAAAACTCAAAAGGAGTGAAAATAATAATAATAATAATAATAATTATCAGGACTTGTTGATATACCACAGTATGATAATTTAATTATTACAACGTTTGGGCCGGGTTAGCTCAGTCGGTAGAGCGTTCGGCTAGAAACCGCAAGGTTCTTAGTTCGATACACTCAGCGTATCTCTGTGCGGTAAAGTTTAGACGGGTCTAGCGCTATTGAAAAGGGGATAGACTCCTCGCTGATTGGCTGGTATTAGTTTACTTTAATTACTTATCAGTAGGTCTTATTTTCAGGGAAACAGTGTGTGTGTGTGTTTATTTGAGTATGCAAGTGTATGTATGTAGTGATGTAGATGCAGTGAAAGAGCTATTGCTAAATAGTTCAATATGTAGAAAAAGAATAATGATCTTACTTTAACTCTCTCTCAGAGACATTTTTAGTTTCGTAACCAGGTACCCTATTTTTTTTTTGGGAGGGGAGGAGGGCGTCTTTCTTCTCAGCAATTGATGCAGTCGACTGGGTTAATACCGTGTTTCCTCGAAAATAAAACAGGTCTTATATTAATTTTTACTCCGAAATGTAATTCATATATCGAAAAACGACATTACGAAGTAGAAAATTACGGAAAAAACAAAAATATACATTTGATCATTGACGAAGACGAGTGTTTGCGTTGCATGATATGATTGTGAAGAATGCTTATTTCTTTCGGCTGTCTGCCGCTCTCAACTAGGGCTTATTATAAGAGGAGGGCTTATATCAAAATCATCCTGAAAAATCACGCCAGGTTTTTTGTCACGATTCTTGTCCTTTTAGGCGCTTAGTTTCGCCGTTGTATTGCGTGCAGTTTGATTTATTCCTTGAAGTAGAAAGATGTAGGATCAGTTTAATCCTTGTCTGTTGACCGTGCTGGGAGGAAATCCATTTCGTAAGTAATTTTACAACAATTTATGAACGACCATAAATATATGTTTGTCGTTTTTTCATTGGTCATGGAATAGTCTATAAATATAAGTGGTGACTTTTCGTACAGCTTATACCTGTAAGAGTAGGGCACCTCACGTGGTGTAATGGTTAGCGAGCTAGATTACCAGACCATTGGTAGTGAGTTCGATTCTCACTGGGTGCCCCATACTTCTGTTCTTGTGCCACATCTAATCTAAGATTAGTAAATAACTATACCTGTAAGAGTAGGGCACCTCACGTGGTGTAATGGTTAGCGAGCTAGATTACCAGACCATTGGTAGTGAGTTTGATTTTCACTGGGTGCCCCATACTTCTGGCCTGGTGCCACATCTAAGCTAAGATTAGTAAATAACTATACCTTTAAGAGTAGGGCACCTCACGTGGTGTAATGGTTGGCGGAACTAGATTGGCAGATCATTGGTAGTGAGTTCGATTCTCACTGGGTGCCTCATACTTCTGGCAATCTGCCACATCCAAGCTAAGATTAGTAAATAACTATACCTGTAAGAGTAATCTGTCTTATTTTGTGGGTAGGTCTTATTTTCAGGGAAACAGTATGTGTGTGTTTATTTGTATATACAAGTGAATGTGTGTAGTGATGTAGATGCAGTGAAAGATCTGTAATAATTTCCCTTCAGCAAAATAAACGTCTGTGAAGAAAAGCAATTTCATTTATTATTGAAACAATATTAGGTTTCTTTTGTGAGCCTCGTATTCAGAAAGTCAATCAAAATGACAGTGTTCACTTCGACAATCTCACACAGAAAAGTTATGAACACATTGACTGACAAGGAAAGATTGGCAATATCAAAAGTTTTCCATTCATTATTAATTAATGAAATATTATATATACAGGGTACGATGGGTAAATTTTCACCATTTCAAATTATCAATTTCGCAAAAGAGCTTGGTTTGTTTCAGCTTTTGTCTACTGTTCAGCAAACTAAGTCAGTTGGCACTGTTTGTCAGCAGCACATCTTTGATCAGTGCGGTAAGGTGGGGAGCTGATGGTACTTGTAAATATGGGGTTAGATTTATCACAAAAGGGGCTTCTCACGGTTTTATGGGCCATCCTTTAGACTCCAAGTGTTACATAATCTATGCGGTTGCATAAGATTATTGTCAATCCCCTGTAATTCTGAGGGATGACCCTTTTCATACCATGGCCGGGTCCTTCCATGGAAAATTACAGAAGCCCGCCAAATATGTGAAGTCACGTGGGACCTTTTTCAAAGTCCCCAGTTTGCAGTTGGACGTCAGGCAGTGAAGATGTACTGCCGAACTGTGACTCACTCTCCATACGCGCGCTATGTTAGTTAGCAGATGTCTGGTGGGGATTTAACAATAAAATAGTATCAAAAGTAAATCGAAGTCTTGTGTTTATTACCTAAAAACTAACAATGACACAGGGCTTCTGATAAGGAGAAATCCCTAACAGAAAACCAGATCCGAAGTCCCCAAGAAAGTCCAGACCGTAGAAGATGCCAGACCAAGTCAGATGTTTGAAGATATAACAAAGACGATCAGAAGCATACCAAGACGGCCAAGAAATAGAATTAAAGAAAGAGGTATGCAACATTATAATTATTTAGTGCCAGTGAGGAAGGGCTATGCAACACAAGCAAGAAGGCATGTCCAGCGGAAATCCTTTGTAAAGAATCCTTTGTTTCTTCCTTGGATCTCCTCAGTATTGCAAGTCCTATCGTCATTGATTGCAGATAGACGTCTCTAAGTAACAGGGATTAAACAGTCAACCAGCCACGCATTAAGGCTGTTGATTGGGTGAGGTTTAAATCACGTGACCTCGCCTAGTCTATGAATTTAAGTGGTGCATTGTAGCACACCTTATATATATCAAAATATTTCCAACAGCATGCCCCACCATCTCAGATGCAAAAACAACCTCTCTTGATTAGCGCTAGTGAAAAGGGAATAGACTCCCTCTTGTCTGGGCGATACCGATATTAGGCCACTTTACCGACTTTACGTTTTTTTACATATTTAGATTTTTGGTCAGAGTTCTACTGCTGTAAAGTTAGCTAATGAATTATACCGAATAATACTCTTTTTAACTAAATAATTTTCCGCTAGAAATAGTAAATGGGTTATTTCCTAGTTGAGTAACATGATATTACAGGGTACCCAGAAAAAACAGAACCCAAATTATTTATTTATTTTCCCATTAAACTAGCCCCTAAAAACCCCAACCCTAACCCTAACCCTAAACCCCTTAGTTAAAATTAACAGTTTTATTACAGAATTTGTGGGTTCTGTTTTTTCTGGGTCACCCTGAATACAAGGTGACCCAGAAAAACAGAACCCAAATTATTTATTTATTTTCCCATTAAACTAACTCTAAACCCAACCCTACCCCAAAACCCTAACCCTAACCCCATAACCCCCTAGTTAAAATTAACTGTTTTATTACAAAATTTGTGGGTTCTGTTTTTTCTGGGTCTCCCTTTAGTATCATGTTACTTAACTAGGAAATAACCAGTAAATGTATCTTTAGTTTATAAGAAACTATAAATTTTCACACAAAACCGTAGGTGTGCATTATTGATAAAGAATACTGTATTTAATAGTAAATTGTGTTTTTCACAAAGTTTCCTATGAAAGTAATTTATTTTGAGATGCGTGGTGTAATGTTTAGCATCATAGGAAATGTACTCGTTGACCCGAGGCTTTTTGCATATCACATAATGCTAATACCATTGGGAAAGGTATGCATCTAACTATTCTCTCTCCAGCTATGGGGAATGGTAGGACAGACTGAGCTCTTTAACTGTGTCTAGGTTACCATTCTAGAGAAGGAAAACTCTGAATTCAAACTGTTAAACCCCGCTTAAGACTTGTGTCACATCCTGTTCGTGCGGAGGGGTTGGTAAATATATGTATATATATGCAGGGTAAATCTTTGCCATTTTAAATGAATAATTATACACAAGATCTTGGTTTGTTTCAGACTTTCTCTACTGATTAGCAAATTATAATCTGTTCGACACTGTCTGTTAGGAAAGCAGCACCAAGACGCAATTTACTACTTCAGAAACGACATGCTTCACTGTGGCTATTGTGGCATAAACAGTAACGTAGTTTCAATTACAGAGAGAAAGACACCGAATCTCCATTATATAAGATTTACTCTGAACTATTCGTATGTATCAAAAGTATTTTCTTTTTTTTTCATTAACTTATATTTCTTGGAGAAACTCCGGAGAGATTCTGTATGTTATTTGAACCTTTGTAATGTTCTAAATATGGTATATTTTGGTGATTGTACACATAGTTTCGTCTACTCGTCAGTAATATCCTACTATATGCGAACGTTAGTAAAAAAAAGTAATGCTATTTTACGATTTTAGTAGCCATCCTTTAGGCTTCAAGCAAGAGCGCTTGTCCAGCGGATATCCTTTGTGTTAAACAGAGCGCGATCCTTGGTAGCGAATCCTTTGTTTGTTCCTTGGTGCTCCTCAGCCTTGCAAGTCCTTCGTCAATAATTGCAAATGGACGTCTCTCAGAATTAGGGATTAAGTAGTCAACCAGCAACGCATTCGAGCTGTTGATTGGCTGAGTTTTAAACCACGTAACCTCGCATAGTCTATAAATTTAAGTGGGGTATTGTAGCACGGCTTATATCCACAAAATAATCCAACAGTTTAGGACAGGTATAATTACCAACACAGGAACATGTATCTTGCATCGAAATGAAGCTGGTCATCTGTGGATCACATCCCTACTTCTCCACATAATCACCGTTTCTCTCAATAACCATATTTTACCTTCGAATGAGAGCAGGTATCCCTGCCCCGTAAAATTCTGTTGACTGTTCTTTGAGCCAATTGTTCACTACAGATTTCACTTCCACGTCACTGGAATAATGTTTACGTCTCAAACCCTCTTTCATGGGGCCGAAGAGATGATAGTCTGAAGGCGCTAAATCTGGTGAGTAATCTGTAGTGAACAAGTGGCTCAAAGAACAGTGAACACAATTTCATGGGACAGGGATACATGCTCTCATTCGAAGGTGGAACATTGATATTGATAGGTGGGGGTGGAGAAGTAGGGAAGTAATCCATAGAGGACCAGCTTCATTTTGATGTATGATACATGTTCCTGTGTTGGTAATTATACCTGTCATAAACAAAATGACATTACTTTTTTTTATTTACCCTCGTATTACATCCTAAGAGTTAACAGATTTATAGATTGTATTCTCAAATTACGCCTCGTGAGGTAATATTTGGGATAAGTTTTCAATCTGCAAATTGAAATTTAAAACAAAGATAAGCGTTTTAAGTTACGATATTTATCAAGTCTTTTTATATGCAAATTGTGTTATGAATACGACCAGATTTTTATATATTTCATTATCGGACATTGTAAATGTTTTAATGTAATAAAAATCGTATTCCCCATGAGTAAATGTAACGTAATTAAAAGGCTTATAGAAAATTTAAATTGAAAAGAAAAAGGTAATCTGATTTCTGGGGAAAGAGAAAAAAAAAGAGAAAGAAAAGAAAGTTTAGCAGACAAAGCAACAATGTGAAATGTTGTATTCTTTGTATCAATCGTATTGTTGTCCTCATCTTTATTGTTATCTGCACAACGTTTTGGCCGATGTGCCCTCCGACCCTCTTCAGGTATTTCAGCTGGAAGGTTGTGCAGATTGCAATAAATATAAGGGCAATAGTCAGAATAATCCAAATAATAGAAGTTATCAAGCCTCATCTAAAAAATTCAGTGAAACTGTTGAAAATTGTTCCTAGTTTTTCTTTTGTCTTTTGTTTGCTTTTTAATATGTTATATCCTTTGTAACGTGGGTTTAAAGTTCAACATACTTTGAATACAAATAACTCCGACAAAGGTTAATAGACAAACATTTAATACAACAGCACATGGATAACAGTAGAATACACGTTCATAATAGGTAAACAGAGTACACAAATAAAGATAGACACATTCATGAAAGATACAGAGTATAACATAAAAGAGTACAGACATGAGACTAGCGATAGTCCATGCTGTAAAGAACTTACAGTAATGTAAGGGGGGAGCCCCACGAGTGGTTTAGATAGAATCTACCCCATGTGGCTCGTAGTTGCTGAAAACTATAAAGAGAGAGCGAAAGGCTTTGAAACCGGCGCTTTTATACTGGTGCCCTAGCGGGCATCATCAAACTAAAAGGGGCAGACAACTCCACCCGGCGAATACAAACTAACGCTACACCTTTATTAATTTGTTTTATTTTTCAATATATTATTGATTTTCACTCTTATTTTATTTTTATTTCTCTTTTCTTATGAAAAAAATCGAGGGATAAAAGTTTTTTTTAACATCCCTCTCGGACAGAAATAATGTGTGGATTTTATTGAAGTTTGGTCTTTTGATGGTTTTCACCAATTTCCGTTCGATCTGTCCGGTGTAGGGTTATTACTACTGAGCGACCATATCTAAAAAAAAACACACGAATAAAAAAGACTTTCAGATTCTAATAAAATTAAATATCATTATCATTAATAAATGACAAGCTAAAGAGACGTTTCTTCCAGGCTGTGGTTGTGTCGGTACTGTACCACCTGGACCCTAACAAAGCGCCTTGAAAATAAGCTGGATGGGAGCTGCATCAGAATGCTGCGAGCGGTCCTGAATAAGTCGTGGAAGCAGCACCCCACAAAAAAGCAACTGTATGGCCACCTGCCCCCCATCTCACAAACCATACGAGTAAGACGGGCTAGGCATGCGGGGCACTGCTGGAGAAGCAAGGACGAGCTCGTAAGCGACGTACTACTGTGGAAGCCAACACATGGGCATGCTAATGTGGGCCGACCAGCCAGAACCTACATTTACCAACTATGTATGGATGCTGGCTGCAGCGCAGAGGAGCTACCAGAGTCGATGAATGATAGGGAAGGTTGGCGAGAGGTCGTCATGGATATCCGTGCAAACTGCGCGACATGATGATGATGATGATGATGATCATTAATAATTATTATCATTAATAATGATAATGATATCTTTCACATTATGGACAAATTTAGTTCAGTGGTAGAGCATTCGCCTTGGTAATCACAATGTTCCGGGTTCGATAGCTGTTCTTGCCAACTCAGTGCTTGATTGACACAGTCTGATCTGTGCGTTAAAGTGGGAAGTTGACGGTAAGTGTGGCACTTTACATTGGCAAAAACAACATCCCAGGTTAAGCGCTGGCAAAAATGGGATAGACTTCCTTTCTGTCCAGTTGATACCGATAATAGGCAACTCAGCCGACTTTACTTCTACAACTATGAAAAAAGCCCAACGCATGAGTAGCACGGCTTGGGTCTATGTGGTAAAGTGAGGAGCTGACAAAAGTGGTGCTCTCCACCTCAGCACAAACAATCTCCTTGATCGAGTGCTAGCAAAAAGATGATAGACTCCCTCGCTATCCGACTGATACCAACAATAGGCCATTCCACCGACGTTGTTTTTTTTTACATAATCACACTTTCAACCATTTTACGGAACATCTGCACGCGGTCCATAATTCATGCTACGCTTCAGTGGGTTACGCCCCTTTTGTCACAAAAATTACTATTCTCCTACTTTTCGCAAATATTAATAATTTGAGTCCCAATGAAGGTTGCTAAAACCAAAACGTTATAACATCGACTTCTCCATAAAGAATAAATTAATCTTTTCGGAATACCTTATGTTCTATTTACTACACAATCAATCTCCTTACTTTGTAGACAATTGAAATATTAGATCGTATTATTCCCGGGCAATACCGATGAATCTTATTTGGAAATCGTATCTTTTTTTTTTCTCGATAAAGTTTTGAAAATTATAGAGACGAGAATTATGTGTATCCAGCCGCGGGAAAACTCCGAATAAGGACAGTGTGGGGGTGCACAAGGAAAAAGTTGCATTTGAAATTACATAAAGAGAGAGAGAGAGAGAGAGAGAGAGAGAGAGAGAGAGAGAGAGAGAGAGAGAGAGAGAGAGAGAGAGAGAGATTAAAAGAAGAGAGGAAACAAGTGAAGTTGGAGGCAAACCCCCACTTGATCTTTTGCTCTTACGAAATCGAAGGTAAAAAATGTATATCATTATCATATTTCGATGAAAATTCATTGCCTGTACTGGAAGGGAGATTAAGTTGAAACGCTTGGAAATATTCTAACAGACTATTAAAGGGATGATACCATTCGAAACTGATTTACAGTATTCATTGTAGGGTTATTGAAAAGAAAATTATTTTCAGTCTAATCCTATATAATATTAAAAAAGAAACCACAAATGGTATCACCACGACTATCACTATAACAGCGAGATAATAAAAAATAGTTTTTTTTAATACCTATAACTACCAAGTACGGCTATAAGGTGTGCGTCATGAGAATTGTTATATATCTATCTATGTGAAGAAAAGGAAGTGAATCCGACGGTAGTAGTATATTAAGAAAAATTAAAAAACACAGGTTTAAATGAGTTGAGTGGTAAGTTTATTGGCCGACGCTGCAGTGTTTCGTTCTATTAATTAGATCATCTTCAGGGCATTTGTTGGTATATGGAAGGTGATAAAAATATTTATCACAGAATAACGAGAAAAGTAAGTGATATTTTAAACAGACTGATAAACAAGGACGTTTATCAGTCTGTTTAAAATTTGAAGTCTGAAAAAGGAACGCTGAAAAAAGTGGACGGTTTGAAATATGACGTCAAATATTCTCTTTTACGGAGTGAGTATGGGAGTGTGTAAGTGTGTGTATCGAAAAAAGCATTGTGTATTTTTTAGGTGTTTTGAATGTGTGGTTGCGCGTGTGTGTATAAATCTTTTGCGATAAACGACATCGAAACAAACTATATATCTATCTATCTATATATATATAGTTGTAGAAAAAAAGTTTTCTCTCTAGCATGGTTTCGATGTTCAAGTAAACCTTCTTCAGAAGAACTAAATAATTATAGGTAACTACATTTTATATATACGTATCAGCAAGGAATTAGTCAGGTTTGAAATTATTTTTTATTATTATTTCTGTTTTTAATTAGTATAAACTTTCGTTTCTAAGCCTAGTCATTATTTCTTAGTAGTCAGAAATTTGTTTACTGTGAATTTACATGTCTCCTTCCTTCAGGCAAAAGTAATTTGTAATTATGCCTGTCATTTCTATCTCTACCTACCTCCTCTTGTTTTTTTTACACATTTTGTATATATATATATATATATATATATATATATATATATATAGCAGTTATAGATCTATTTATCCATATATATATATATATATATATATATATATATATATATATATATATATATATATATATGCATATGAGTTTCATCAAACCACTAAATCATATTGGAAAATCTCTTCCATTATCAAATACATGGCTCTGTCCCAAATCATCAACTTGGATCAGACCAACTTTAATATTCCGTTGTTATAAAAGATTCACCTTAGAATCAATCTAACACCAACTAACCTAGCGATTTACACTTATATATATATATATATATATATATATATATATATATATATTAATATAGAAGGTCCGCAAAATGTATTATGTTTTCAGAAAATTTTTAAAATTCTTTTTATCTTACATATGCAATACGTGTTTCAGATCTTCTGGTATCTTCTTCAGGCTTGATTGATCATATTATCAATCAAAGCCTGAAGAAGATACCAGAAGATCTGAAACACGTGTTGCATATGTAAGATAACAAAATAACATTTTTTTTTCTGAAAACATAATACATTTCTTGGACCTTCTTTTTTTAATTTTTTTTTTATAAAATATTGAATTTTATCCCGTTGGAACCAGAACAACATTTTATATATATATATATATATATATATATATATATATATATATATATATATATATTATATAAAGTATACATTGTTGCAATTTATATCGGAGGTAGAACAGACAACATTAGATACAATAAAAAAAAACTTTGAATCATTTCTCAAGAGAACCTCACAAGGGTAAGACACCTATTTTATCCTCTACAATATCTTATATAATAATTATGTTAATTTAATGCTTCAAAAAATAGTCCAGTAAAAATGAAGAGGTTTTTTTTCCATTAGGGACATCTCTTAATTCTTTTCTTTTAAGAGAGGTCCTTGGAAAAGATTTTTCATTTATTCCATTCATTTTGTTCATTTTTATTCCATTCACTCATTCATTTTTCCCATTACTTCTTAACTATATATATATATATATGAGGAAAGAAAAACAAAGAAAAAGAGTCTAACACAACTTTACAAGTTAAAAGAAGAAGAAGAAGAAGAAGAAGAAGAGAAGAAGAAGAAGAAGAAGAAGAAGAAGAAGAAGAAGAAGAACTCAAATCCCAGTAGTTTTTAAACATAATACACAAGCCAAGATTTCATTGAACCCTTAGAGTTACACTTGCCAAAAACAAAATAAACGTAAAGAATAGAAATAAAAGAAAACAAAACTAAAAACATAAAATAAACCGAGAACTGATTGACGAGGCTAACAGAAACGGTTGGTGAGTTTGTAAAGTATTATAAATTCCTTTGAGCATCGGCCATACCAGTGCACATATCTTGGGATTCTAACTTAACAGAAGAAATCTGAGGATTCGTCATTTCCCCAGAACGCGGACATCGGAACCGAGAACTGCCTTTGGGAAGAACGAGCTCTTTGTTTGGGAAGACACCGGAAACGATCTTGCATTTCCTGTTGCATGAATACGTTGGCGCTACCCTGTTACATTAGACAGTCGCTGTGCTTGGCCTGTCTTAAACTGGAGAGTTCGTCTGCCCCAGAGTTATCTCCCTTTGTTAATTGTGCACCGAAATTTATGTTTTATATAAACAGCGGTTTTTGGCGTGTCAAGAAAGCGGGCAGGTCAGTGTTTCTTTGTGGCTCTTGGAGATTTCTGACGACTCGATCGATTGATCGCCTACTGTATCCTTCGCCTACGGAGATCTTCCATTCTTCTGAAACATTAGAACAAAGACAGCTCGCCCTGGTGTCCTATGAGTCAACGAGCCCATTATTTGCGGAAGGAAAATGCACGCAAAGGAATCTTTGAATCGGGTTCAAGAGGGCACGTGTTGGTATTCGTTGTTAAAAGGTGACTGACACGTTTCATCTGGAATAGACATTAGCTCTTTTCATATGTTAGAGACTCCAATAAGATCTTCTTTGAAATATGAATTGCATAAGAACTTTGGCCGACCTTTGTCATTACAAGTGAATACCATTAAAATAGTAATATGATGTAAAATGTAGTATACACTAGTGACAAAATAGATTATCTGGATAAATAAGTTTATCAGTTAGAATTATATAAGCTACATATATTTATATAAAACTCAGTGGTTTAATCTATATTTATATTGATAAAGACATCTTCATAATGTCGAAACAGATTTCTGTCAGCAAAACATTTAACATCTTGTTGTTTTTTCTACAAAACTTTCTACACATATTGTCGGATTCAATATCCATTTTATCTTTCATACTGTCGACAGAAAAATACAAAATTGGAATTATTTAAATTATATCACCGGAGGCTCAAATTTCGAATGTAATAAGGATCCCGACACTACGAATTTGTCATTACAGATTCCTGAAATTTTCCATCTTCCTTTATTGTACTGTTGGACTTATTATATTTTTTAAACTTTCTTTTGTAACCGGAACATTCATCAAATAGTTTGATTGTAAAAATATACTACCAAACATCACCCGGGGAGAAAAAAGATTTTTGGAAAAAAGAAAAGACCAAGATAATCGTACCAAACAAAAATAATCTATTGGTACAATATTTGGCCAAAAGAAAATAATTTATATATATATATATATATATATATATATATATATATATATATATATAAACCACCAGGAAACTAAAGCTAATAAGTAAAAAGTGCTCAATACCTAAGTAGAGCAAATAAGATAAATCTAACGAATCAGATAAACCTACTAAAATTTTCGCTTTAAGAGCATTAAGCGAAACTTTTAGTAGGTTCATCTGACTTGTTAGATTTATCTTTATATATATATATATATATATATATATATACTTTTTCATTTATTTTATCTATTCTTGAAGACTCCATTTTATGGTATGTTAAAGCAAAGTTGACAATTTCTAAGAACTGAAGAAAACTATTGCAGCTGTTAAAAAAATTTTTGTCAAAAATCTATTCAATCTTGAATTTTAACATGGATAATAACACAGTGAATCTAATAACATTTCAGTATTGCTGGAATAAAGATCTGTCTGTAAATATGGAAGGATGGAGAGACCACAAACAAATCAGAAATTTTTTAAATCCTCAAAATGGGATAGAGGGGACTCTTTAGCCTTGGTCAGCAACCCAAGTCAAGGAAAAGTCCGACACAAAACCTCTGCTGCATTTCGAGGTTTCGAGGAAAGGCTAGGGGAGTAAACCCCGAAAACAAATCAGAAGCCGGAGTCCTAAGGTGGTGTGACGCTGAAATCCAGTGCTACCCATCAACTCCAGCGACACTACCGTTGCCAAACTGCATTGGTTCCTTACCTTTCCTTTGGATAACAGCGGTAATGTGGAAGGGGGATTTGCTGCATGGGCAACAACTCATTCTCCATATGAACCCGCCCAGGCTATGTACTTTATAAGAAAAACACTTTGACACTACTCCATTGTCTCTCGTAGACAGAAGGCTGCCAACAAGGAAAACATTGTTTAAAAAATTAATTCGGGACAATTAAGTATTTCTTAATGCAATTAAACAAAATTGAGTTTTCATCCACCTTCTGGGTTTTATTGCCATTTTGCTGAATACTTTTCCCTTCACTAAGAAATTCCGTACACCCACACACAAATTTAACAAACGCTCTTAGCCGTTTTTTTGTTCTTATTAAGGCAAAAAGGTCTTTCATACTGAACAAGGAATCCAACCAACCAATCAAACTAAATTCTTGTAAGGATGTAAGTAGTCTACAGTTGTTTTGTTGTGGGGGTGCTTCTTCCAGGATTTCTTCAAGGCATCACGCAGCATCCTTTCGTAATTTCAATCTAGCCTTTTCTCTATGCGTTTTGTTAGAGTCAAAGTGATGCAGCCAATATTATTTAACTCGGACGTTTTTGGCTTGAGAGCAGATGAAGCCAAACCAGGCATGAGAGCAGATGAAGTTGTGATTGCTTGAGAATCACATGAGCTGATCGGCCTAGCTGAGAAGATTAACGCAAATACTGAGCCGAGAGTAACAGACTTCAGCTAAGACCATTTGAAAATTAGTCAACTTTACAAACTGTTTTGCACAATACTTTGCAGAAGACCAGTAGTTATTAATTACGGGTCCATCACTCCCACAGTCTTGAGAAACAGTTGTTTGTATTCTTTTGTTATTTGAATATAAATTTTGTTAAGTTTGAAGAAAAAGAGTCGTTGTTTTTTATGTGACCACTAGGCCGCCGTTAACCGCGGAAATCAGTTTCTATAACAGATTTCTAGTCGATTGAGATCTAAACACAGCGTGGGCATTCGGCTAGACTTCCAGCAAATATAGAGTCCTGCAATCCTTGGTTGAGGCAGAAAATCCGATCTTGACGGCCAATTTCTGAAATTCTGGGAGCCCTTTAGCTCAATAGCGACCGACGGGTTATAGCATGAGTACAGCTTGGAATAATTCCCGCTTCAGAGAGATCAGATTTCCATATAATTGATAATCTGTCTATAGCACTGCATGCTTTTCTTATGTGTATATTGACATCGCGTTCTGTTGATAAGATATTGCTACCTATGTATTTTGACTGGTCTATTAATTTCCGAGGCTTACCATCCAGTGTGGAGTTGTTTTCAGCTTGCTTAAAAGTCATAAACTCCGTTAAATCTAAGTTCACATAGAAGCCATTTACTTAAGAATTCATAAACGCCTTGTGTAACGGCTATCGTTGTAGATGATGGATTCAACGTACCGGGTTCAAATTCTGTACAAGCATTTTTGTGTTTACCTTTAGGAAGGCAAGGCATGAATCCACCCCCCCCACCGGTTCCCAGCTATGTAAACAATTCTACGCTTGCGTTTTTATTTTTACATATTAATTGTACTTGAAAAGCATATATATATTGTATGCACATGAACGTGCTTTTCCGTTGCGTGTGAAATTGCCACAGTTTGTAAAATCTTACACATTGTACGTATATAGGCGCGTGGTGTAATGGGTAGAGTTGTAGGTAATTTACTCGCCGACACGAGTTCAAATCCTGGAAGCAGTTGTTTGCATTTCACATAGCGCTAATGGAAAGGTATGCATCCAACTACTTTCCACGTTTCCTTATGTTCGATTGAAACAGATTAACGTTATCGTTATCTCTTTCTTTCTCATTGTGTCTTTTTCTGTGTAGCATGCCTTTTATTCCCTTTCTTTCTTTATAATAAAAGCGGAATGGTCCATTATTTAGCGGGTAATGACATTCATAAGAAATAAAAATTCGGCGGATAAGCGACACCAGACAATTAGGATTTACATTTTTGCATTTTATCATGGATGATTGGGACGTTCTAATTTTTAACCGGAGGGTGTCGCGAGATGACAACGGTCGTGCAATTAAGGAACACGAGTATTAAAATTCGGGTACTTTGTAGCATAGGTCTTTAACTATTCTGATTTAACTCATTGTGAATTGTATGTATTTACCTGACCTTTCCACACAAACAATGCGAAACAAGGTCAGTTTTTTTTAAAGCGGGGTTTAGCAAATTTGCATTCAGATTGTTCTTTCTCCTAGACCGGTCACCATACCAGTATGCCCTACTATAATACAACTACGGTTTGGAATATTTTTCGCTTAACTTATCAGTGAGGTCAGATTTCCGGGCATATCTTTCGTCTGTCTTCCGCTTCAACTAGTGCTTATTTTAAGGGGAGTACTTATTTTAAAATCACCCTTAAAATCAAGCTAGGTCTTATTTTGTAGGTAGGACTTATTTTCGGGGAAATATGGTATCTTTGTACGTACATATCTTGTATATGAAAATGTGTACGCATACTCACTCTCTCTCTCTCTCTCTCCCTCTCTCATCATTGGCGAAGACGAGTAATTGCGTCACATCATGTGATTGTGAAGAATATTTATTTATTTCGTTTGTCTGCCGCTCTGAACTAGGGCTTATATAAAAAATTATCTTGAAAAATAACACTTGTTATAATTTTGCAGGTAGGCCTTATTTTCGGGGAAACGTGGTATACCTCTCTTGGTAACCAGTTTGTCTTTAGATAAGTTCGATGAATATCTCAATTAAGAAGATTTGTGAATTCTTTCCATTTCACGAAATAATTGGTTGAGAGGAATTGCCCCACGAGATCAAGATATTTGTCTAAATTCTGCAACCAGCCCTGTCGATGTGGCGTAGAATACTAATTGCATCTCCTACACAGACCCACCCCAAAAAAATAAAATAAAAAAAATAAAAATAAGTGTCCAGAGTATGGAACTAAACTACATCTCATCGTGAGTTTCCAGTTATGAAGATTTGGGGAGTGTGGAGTACCCCTTTATTGCTATTACTCCCAGGTCCACTGTGACCCAAAATGCTAGTACAAAACAGTGAATTCTAACCAGATCTACTCAGCTTAAGACAAATGGCCTTGTGTCACACCCTGCCTGTGATGAAGGGGTTGGGTAAGTACATGCAAGAGAAATTTCAAGTTACTTCTCCATTGTGATAGGCATAAATGAATCCGTTCTCCACCAACATAGGAGTAAATAGTAGAGCAACCAACCAGGAGAAGGAAAGCCAAAAATCCAAACGAGCTGTGCTCCTCCTAAAATTGACCTTGTCGCACCCCTTCTTGCATAGCTATTGATCAGAGTTTAAATACATAATAACTCAGTTAACCATCCTCTTTTGTTGAAATTAACTCAAAATACGCACCGGTTTCTTCCAAAAATTGTTGGATTGTCTTCCCTTAGATCTGGAAGAGTTATCTTCCCTCTCGTTTCTTATTCTCACCACCAGGCGTTTTCCTGTATTTAAGCAGGAAGCGCTAGATTCAAGATCTCTCTTTTCTCCTTTTTCTTGGACTGGACAACATGGGTTAGACATTTGTGTCTACACCCCACGAGAGACTAAGTCCCCACGTACGGACTAAGTCAGTAAGTGACTTTAACCTTATGGACTATCCATAACTCTATATCTTTTATATGTACATCTAGGTAACTATTGTTTATGTTTTTATGATACCATACACGTATTTATTGTATATGTGATAAATGTCTCCATGTGCTTTTATTAAAGTCCATCTTGTTATATGTTTAACACCTTGTCGGAGTTGTTTGTTTCAACAAGTTATACCATATATTATAACCTTGAACCATAAAAAGTTAATACTAGAATAAAATTGTAAAATCAACAATACTTCCTTGCTATAGAGATATTATTTTTTGTACGTCGATTTTCTACTTCGTCCATTTGTCTGCATTCTTTAAGTAGGGTAACCAACCAAGGAGAAAGAAAACCAATAATCCATACTAGCTTGTGGTCCGCTCAAAAATTGCCCTTGTGTTGCAACCTGTCTTGCCTATCAGTGTTTGAATATATAGAACTACTAACTCCCTACCGGGAGGTCAAGTGAACTTCTGCCACTGGATTAGGTTTTTGTAAATAATAGCGTCGATCCCAGGGGGCTATCACCCCAGGCAATACCTGCCCCCTTGATTTAAAGGGGCGGGGTGGGTTTATTGCCCAGCGCCTGAGGCGACCCCCTTGGGGGGAATGCTGAAGGGATCGACGCAATTTTTGTTCTTTCCCACCCATGAGCTTCGGCTTGTGGGTGGGCCCACGTTAAAATGAGGCCTTGTGCCCAGCCCATACAAGTGGGGTATGAGGCAAATACCCAGGTAACCATAATTATTTTAACTCTTATTACCCACGCCCGATTTCATCTAAAAGTTTATATAGGAATTAAATTGTAAAATCGACAATATAGAGATATTGTTTTTTGTACGTCGATTTTCTACTCGTCCATTTGTCTGCATTCTTTTAGTAGGGTAACCAACCAAGGAGAAGGAAAACCCAAAATCCAAACCAGCTGTGGTCCGCTCAAAAATTGCCCTTGAGTTGCAACCTGTCTTGCCTATCAGTGTTTGAATACAGAACACCTCAGGTAACCACCATTATTTTAACTCTATTAACCACGCCCGATTTCATCTAAAAGTTGATATAGGAATTAAATTGTAAAATCGACAATACTTCCATGCTATAGAGATATTGTTTTTAGTACCTCGATTTTCTACTCGCAAATTTGTCTGCGTTCTTTTTCATTTTTGTATTTTCTACCGCGTCAAACAAAACTCATAATCTTCTCGCAACTAATTCATTCCGGCATCCATCTTGTTTTCACAATCGACATTCCCGCTTCCGTAAACAACGTAGAATTCAACAATAATAAACGGCAGGCGTTTAACACATTCTGACAAACGAAATCATGAGGCGGCAAGTTATCGGCTCGTTGCCCATTACAGCCACTTTGAATTAGAAGTGAAGCACAAACGACAAGCCGTAGTTGTCGTCAGTCTGTCACCCGTGGAAGCATTTTAATGCGTCACAATTTCAAAAAAGTTAAGCAGTCGCTTTAATGAGACGTTTGTGACAATCTTAGGAAAAAAAGTAACGCAAAGAGAAAGGGCGAGGATTCAAAGGTGGAGGGTGCGGGAAGAGGAAAGATATAGTCACGAGGTTATGTGAGGGGGTGGAAAGAGAGAAAAGTGGTTTTAAGGAAGCGGAAAGGGAAATAGTGTAGAAGAAAATAAAGAAATATTAAGCGGGAAAAGAAAACATAGATCTTGTAAGAGAACAAAAACAAAGTAATAAAGTAACAAGACATAAGTAAAATAGATACCTAGTATATATATATATAATATATATATATATATATATATATATATATATATATTATATATATTATTATTATTATTATTATTATTATTATTATTTATATTTTGCTTGAAGGCAATTACAATGCGTATATCGCATAAAATTAGATAATTATAGAAAATAATCATGACAAGTGAATCTCGGCAAAGGATCGCCCGGTGTGTAGAACATCGTACAGACTGTTTCGACTTTATTAAGTCTCATCAGCGATGTATACTAACGATTTCCCTCCGACAGAAATTGAAACCGGGAATTCAGCAGGCATAGTCAGAGACTAAACTGCTTCGGCCACGATACACAATGGACAATCCCTGCGAAATTAACCTGTCAATGATACTGATACGCCTCTATCATAATAGGTACGGGGACGTTGAGTGAACAATAACAAACCACTGCCTATGCTCTTCGATCGAAGGAATAAGATATTTGGATTTTTTTTAGAAGCATTGTTGGATAATATATATCATCATTTAAATTTTTGCTTGTTCATATATATATATATATATATATATATATATATATATATATATATATATATATATGCGCCCAAACTTTCATGTTGAGCACTGTAGGAGACATTAATTGATCTGTTTAGCGTAAAAGCAAATACTCGCCTTTGTAAAGAACAGACTGGAGTTCTCTGGTGATTGTAAAATAATACATCCTGTAAGTTTGTTTGTAAAATTAGTTGTTCGCCCTGGTTAACAGTTCCCGTGCCGATAGGGTAAGGAGCTTGGCGGACGAAAATTCTGTCAGGTTTCGCACCCGGTAAGGCAGCTGTTAAAAAGTCGAGGCGCACTGATGAGAAGTAAACTTCGAAACACGTCTGTGGATGTCTGATATATATATATATATATATATATATATATAATATATATATATATATACGGATAATAATAATAAGAGTTAGGGGTCTACCATGATTTCAATCCAAATGATTTCAACAAGACCCAACCCTACGCTTAACTAAGTCGATATAATTTCTTAGTTACATCGACTTAGTGAAAAAAAGAGTGTGTGTGTGTATTTGTGTGTGTGTGTGTGTGTGTGTGTGTGTGTGTGTGTGTGAGAGAGAGAGAGAGAGAGAGAGAGAGAGAGAGAGAGAGAGAGAGAGATTATTACCCTTTTTCATATTAAATTATAAGCAATAGCTCTTAAGTAAATATATCAAACGTTGTAACAATTAAATTATTATACGGTGGCATATCCACAAGTCCTGCTAGTCAAATATCAATACAATGAATTTATGGTTTCTTAGGTATAAATCAAGATCCGACTTATACACGGATTATACACGAGTATATATTGTCACCTTTAGTCTTTTTGGTCTTAGTTTCGTATTTTGTTTGATTTGATTTGTTTAATGGCATATAAATTTTGTTGACTATTTAATGCCAACGCCATATGTAAACAAAAAAAAAAAAAAGCAATAGTGTTAAGATTTAACCATTGCTGGAGAATAAGTGTTTCATACCTTTCCCAAGAGTGCCACTCCTAAATTGAATATAATAGCGCGACTTAACATGTAGCATTCAACAGATAAACTCCTACGCGACGAAGATAATCCCCGGATGTCTTAGAGCATTGGCATTCCGGTAAAATGGCGTCTGGTATGAAAGCATAGACGTGGCATTGAATTAATTAATGCACTCATTTAGATTCATTTACGCTTGCTGATGTTTATGAAACCAAACAGTACATGTGAGAATATTAAGTAAGAATCTGTATTTTAAAACAGTGGGCTAGGGTGAGTTGAATGATAGGTAATATTCAACATATATATATATATATATATATATATATATATATATATATATATATATTGTTGAACTGCGCAGCAATTTTCCGTTTGCAAATCTTGTTCCAGGTCCTTTCAAGTTGCCGGATTGATGTAATTATATCAGGCGAAAATTGGCTGATGTATGTGCCATAGCTTATTTTCATATAACCCACAGTGTTACTATACCTTTAAACAAACCTAATCGAACTGAACTAAACCAAATGAAATTAATGAAAATTATTCATACCAATTAGAAGATATTAAGAACTAAAAACATAGAAACATTTAACAAACATTGGCATTAAATTACCCGAAACAGGTTGATCTGCCGTAAAACAGACAACCCAAACCAAATGAAGTTAGTGAAAGTATTTATTCCAATTTGAAGATATTAAGAACTTGAAATTCAGAAACTATTATCATAATAATAAAAATATAAAAAATAAAGATTTCGGCATTACATGACCTGAAAAGGATTTATATGCTATCTAACAAACAAACCAATATATATATATATATATATATATATATATATAACATTTTCATTTCTTTTATTTATTCATGAAGAGTTTGTGTATTTTGTGAAAGTTATCAATTTCCAAGAAAAATGAAAAATGTTTCAGCTGTTATAGATTTTTTTCCAAAATCTATTTAGTCATGAATTTTAACATGGATGATAACACAATGTATTTAATAGCATTTTCGTCTTGTTGGTTGGTTGGTTGGTTGTTTTTTAAGGCATGTCAAACCATGTTGAGTTATTCTATACCGAAGATATTTTGTTTAATTCATTCCTCAGCTGGTCACGTCATTTTTTTAACACATTTTTAAAACTCATTTTTCTATTCAATCCACAGTTTGGAACTGAACAGGTACTACCATTCCGAGTCAGAATGGATCTGAGTGTAATGATAATTAATTGGTACTCCACATTCCCCAGAGCTCCAGAATTGGAACATCACCATCAGAGTTTAACATTATATTCAGAACATTAGGATCCTCACTCAGCGTCTTCTAGCATACATATGGTAAAAAGTATTGGGGTTTGTCATAAGGTTAATAGGGTTGGGAAAAACATACAGGTGCTAGAGCTTGACGTGACCAGCCGATTGATTGGAAGGGGCCTCTCTGACCGCCCATCTAGCCTAAGTAAGTGCTAAAGTAGAGAGTTGCATGTCATGGACAGATCAGTCACCAGGGTTCCATCCTTAAGCATCACGGCTCGCCACCCACGCCCAACAGGTGACCCCATTGGTAGGGGATTACCTCTCTACTGAGGTTCAATCGACTGGTCACGTCAATCCCTAGCACCTATATGATTGTTCCAAGCCTATTGTCCTTATGGCAAGCCCAATCTTTTTTATCATTTATGTGCCAAAACATGAACTCTGAGGAATGTGGAGTACCCATTCATCATCATTACTCCCAGGTCCACTCTGTCACAAAGTGGCCGTACCTGTTAGGATCTCATCTATGAGTTAAATAGAAAAATTGTTTTAAAAAATGTGTTTTAAAAAATTGAGTTTGAAAAAAAAATTAATATCCAACAAGGATGAATAAAACTAAATATCGCCTGCATAAAATAACACAACAAAATTTGACATGCCGTAAAACACAGCCGACTAGCTACCCAACCGAACACCAAAACACCCACCCAACCAACCTAGACATGAACACGCCAGAGAGTGTCGACCAGCAAAGGGTTACATTTATCAGCTCTGTGCAGATACTAGGTCTGGTGACGGAGACTGTCGTAACACCACCAACCAACCAACCAACCAACCAACCAATCAACTTACTTTTGGAGTGACCCTCGTATAAAGTAGAGACACATTAACAGGTGTATGAATGTGGGCACTGGATAATATATTGACTCCTACTTATAAACTCTCAGTAGTACTCTCCGTTTCAATTATCAGAAGATATTAAAGACGAAGAAAATATATATATTTTTTTATTCCTAACATGTACACAGTCTGGATGTAAATATTGTGTTTTAATGTTTTGTAAAGAAATTGTGTCTGGAGTGAAAGAATAAACATTTCATTTGCTGTTCATAGTTATTGCAGGCGCCTAATCGAGAATCTTCTGTCTCTTTTAAAGGTAAAATATTGGTAAGCAGGTGGTTTCCATATCTAGAGAGAGAGAGAGAGAGGATAATGTGTATAAGACTTGATTGTCTGGAAAATATGCTGTGTGGAAATCGAGATGTGGAAAAAGGAAAGCGACAAATTTTCATCTTTACATTTCATCTTGGACGATTTGGACGGTGTCATTTTTACCCAGAGGCTGTTGCAAGATGATAACGGTCGTACTTTTAAGGAACACGAGTATTAACAGGACCTATAAATATACCGCAGTATGATAATTTATTTATTACTACGACACGATGATCTCATTTGCTGTTCCTTACTCGTGTTAAACGGGCATATTTTGTGCAGATGATATAAATAGAGTGGGTGAGTGAGAGAGAGAGAGAGAAGAGAGAGAGAGAGAGAGAGAGAGAGAGAGAGAGAGAGAGAGAGAGTTATTAAAAGACCTATATAGATAAATACAGTGATGGAACAGATTATATATATATATATTATATATATATATATATATATATATATAATCAATAGTGATGGCATTATGGATGATTTGGACATACCTTAAAGTTTATGGTTATGCAATCCTCAGATGAGTCAAATGGTTGTGATCTTAAAAACCAGTAGTTTAAACAAAATAATTTATGAGTCCAAATCATCCATAATACCATTACTATTGATTATAAATCTGCTCTGCTTTATTAGCATTGAGCACCTTTTCATGCTAATACTTTTCTCATTTATTCTCTATTCATTATATATATATATATATATATATATATATATATATATATATATGATATGATAAAATGAAAAAACAAAGGATGTTTACAACTGAATATTTTCGTCTCTCCTGATATATTTTATCATATTCACACTATTAATTTCCATAGTATATATATATATATATAGATGTTACATAATTATTGGATCCCTAATACTTATATAAGGTAGTGTAGAAACATAATATCGATTAGTGCAGCTGATGACCTTGAGAGTGAGTGACGGCGCTTTACCTCACTCTCACCTTGCCTTCCGGGGATAAATCGTGAGAACCGGAAGGCATAGAGGACCCTGTCTTCCGGTTTAAGTAATAGTAAGTTTCAGTCAGTTAGAAGTTAGAAGCCGAGCTCGTAGGATGTAAGGATCTGCGCAGACGTCTGGTTTGGGGATTAACAATAAAATAAGATCAAAAGTAAATCGAAGTCTTGTGTTTATTACCTAAAAACTAACAATGACACAGGACTTCTGATAAGGAGAAATCTCTAACAGAAAACCAGACCCGAAGTCTCTAAGAAAGTCCAGACATTAGAAGATATGCAAGATGATAGAAGAAATACCAAGTCAAGATAGACGATCAGAATAGCAGCCGGCCAGAATAGACAATACAAGAAGTAAGAAAGGGTATATATATATATATATATATATATATATATATATAGAGAGAGAGAGAGAGAAGAGAGAGAGAGAGAGAAAAGAGGGAGAGAGAGAGAGAGAGAGAGAGGAGAGAGAGAGAGAGAGAGAGAGAGAGAGAGAGTTCTAACTAGAATAATTAAAGCCTGCTCTGTTTTGGTTAGAATAAAATTACCTCTTTATTAAAACTCGTAAGATTATACTTATTTATGGACGTTAACATAGATAAATTAGTAAGTATGTTATTTTTGATGTCGTCAGTTATGTTAGTTGTTGTGTTGTTTAAGACACACGAAAACTCTTGTGGTATTTTTTTTCTCTAAATTAAACATACCATAAGATATTTAATTTAAAAAAAAATTAAAATAGCGTATATTCATTTTTTCTTACTCTCTTCTTTACATATACATAATGTATAGGATACATTACCGATAAACGTGCTCGTGTAAAGTAAAAAAATATCCGAAAGATACAGAAACATTATAACACCATTTTTTCCCTATACAGTTTACGATATTTTATGTTATGTACAACTTTATCACCATTAAAATCGTATCTGCAGAGAAATCTACAAAAAAAAAAAAAAAAAAAAAAAAAGAACGGTTGTCGGAACTATAGTAGACAGCACGATAGAAATATATGTAAAAAAAAAATGTTTTCTTGGGAGAGATACTGTAAATAAGTAAATATATAAATTGATAAAAGAAAATACATTGATAGCCAGTCATTGAAGCTGATTATTATAAAGATAAAGGATTTATAGCTCGTAGATACTTCTTCTTTCGGTTTTTTGTTTGACAACGAATTTGATTTACAACCGTATGTTGTTAAAATTCAGAGGTACGTGGAGAGAATGTGGGTCATATTTATTCTTGATGGTAATAATGTTTCGGTTTTTTGCAACTTTCGTCAGGACACGTGGTGAAATCTCGGGTGAGATTTTAAGTTTCAGCTAGTCTGGTTATGATTAGTGCTGGTCGCATATTGGCAAATGGGATAGTAGTCTGTGTCATCCAGTGTAGGGTTTCTATATAAAATCAGTCCTTGATCCTGGAGAAGAGGTTTGAAGGGTGCTGGGAGTTGGGTTGATAGGGTTGTTAAAATTGAGAGGTAGGTGGAGAGAATGTGGGGCATATTTATTTTTGATCGTAATGTTGACGCTATAACGTTTCGGTTTTTGCAAATTTCCTCAGGACACGTGGTCAAAATCTCGAGTGGAGATTTTAAGTTTCAGCTAGTCTGGTTATGATTAATGCTGGTCGTATATTAAAAAGGGGGCACCCTATCTTAATCATCATCATCTGTGTGTCGTAGCATTAAATGAATTTTTCATGCTGTGGTATATTCACAGGTCCTGTTAATACTCGTGTTCCTTAAAAGTACGACCGTTATCATCTTGCAACAGCCCCTGGATAAAAATGACACCGTCCAAATCGTCCAAAATGAAATGTAAAAATGAAAATTTGTCGCTTTCCTTTTCCACATCTCGATTCCCCAAAGGGGGAATGTAGTCTGTGTCATCCAGTGGAGCTGTCCTTGATCTTGGAGTAGAGGTTTGAGGGGAGCTAGGAGTTGGGTTGATAGGGTTGTTAAAATTGAGAGGTAGGTGGAGAGAATGTGGGTCACATTTATTTTTGATCGTAATGTTGACGCTATAACGTTTCGGTTTTGCAACCGTCTTCAGGGCACGTGGTGTAATCTTGTGAGGAGAGGTTAAGCTTCTGCTTGTCGGGTTATAAATTAGCGAGGGGTGGTAGTAGACGATGTTATCCAGTGTAGCTGTTCTTGGTAGAGGTTTGGAGGAGGGGAAGTTGGGTCGATAGGGTTGTAAAAATTCAGAGGTAGTGGGAGAGAATGTGGGTCATGATTGATACTAAAATATGTGTGATGAAGATGTGGTAGGGGGATATTGTGGGTCATTTGTTGATACCATTGGGGTGTCCTCGTATATAACTGGAATCATCTGGATTGTGGGGACATGTAATAGAAATGCGAGAGGAAATGGTAATAGTTAGTTTAAGTAGTAGAATGAGAAAATTAGCGGGAAATATAAGGTATATATATATATATATATATATATATATATATATATATATATATACGCTCTTCTCTATAAGGACTGGAGCACTCTGTGACGGCCTTTACACACATGTGTGTATTAAAACAGTTAAAATCCCCTTCCCATTCTGTAAATGAAGACAGCCTAATGGTTAAGGTGCCGGACTGACACCCAACCGATCGGAGTTCAATTCCGGCTGTAGGTAGCTTACAAAATGTCTAGCCACACTGAAGAGACTCGAAACACGTGTCTGTGGATGACCCTATATATATATATATATATATATAAGTATTCCACGAGATTATTGTCATAATTACTGTTGAGAGTGAGACTTCAGTCGATATATTCTGTGGTTTTATGTGTATATGTATTGTGTTCCCGTAGTATTTTGAAACCATATAATTCTTTCGTTTTCTTCTTACTTTCTATATTTCTTTCCTTTTTCTTTTTTTCCTTTTTCTTTCTTTGTTTCATAATTGCTTTCTTTCTTTCTTTCTTTCTTTCATTCATAATTTGTTCTTTCTTTCTTCCTTTCTTCCTTTCTTACTTTTCATTTCTTATTTCATTCATTTATTCTTTCTTTTTTCTTTTTTCTTTCATTATTCATAATTTGTTTTTGTTTTATTCCTTTCCTTCTTCATTTTTTTTTTTTCATTCCAATGAATTCATTTTTCCTGGAAATGACCATAAAAATCGATCCCTCATCATTTTATTTGAATATTCTACCCACACAGGCAATAAAAGAACATTCTTATTCGCTGTCTATAAAAATGAAATCTGGTCAGCACAAAAGGAAAGTAGATCTGTCATTTTTTTTCTTTCTTTCTTTCTTTCTTTCTTTCTTTACTTTTATTCCTAATTTGTTTTCGTTTTATTCATTTCCTTCTTCCTTTTTCATTTTTTTTTTCATTTGTTCCTTTTTTATTGATTTTTATTTCACTCCTTCTTTCTTTCGTTTTGTCTTTATTCTCCTCTTTCTTTTTCTTCTTTCTTTCTGTTGCATAGTGGGGTCGATTTAAATGAGGTTTTACAATAGAAAGATTTCTATACTTATCTTCTTACAGTTCCCTATTCTCTTAGCTGGTACGGTTGGGTCTGTCTGTGTGTCTGTCGTTAGATCTGATGTTGGGCTGTATGGTATTCTCACTATTCTTCGAGTCTTTAATTTACTTGGGAATCTGTTGGAATACCTTATCTTGTGCTGTTGATAGTTTTTAATAACAAACATAAGACGTTCTTTTTTTTCTGGGCTCATTTATTTTATACCAAGTAAAAATGCCTTGGAGAACAGACAACCATCTTGTGTCTGTTCTCTTCAATCACTCAGCCCAGACTACCAACTCATTCTTTCTCTCACTCTCTTTCACTATTCGCCTGTTAGCATCCATCGACTAATCAGAAATCGACATGTAACCTTTCATACGTCATCCCAAAAATTCTCGTATCTTTCCACTCTTATCTACAATTTATGGTTTTTCCATCTCATTATTTTACACCTTGGGAATTTTTCTTGTTTTTCAAATTTCAGTTATGATTGGAGAATCTGGTGTACACTAAAATCAATTTCGACAGCGTTGTTTCAGACAATGTCAAAATAAAAGTTTTTGAGGTGCTTCGACAAACCGTAAAATCACTGTAATAGCTACATTTTCTCAACCTCTCCACCATGAAAAGGATGCGGCACAGGTCCAATTTTAAATGGAGTTTAAAAGGTTTGAAATTAGACTTTCCCTTTTCCCTATACCTGTTGGGGTACTAAGGTTCAAGTACCCATTCTGTCCTAGTATCTACCCAGAGCTGAAGGGAGAATAGTCGGATGCATACCCTGCGCAGGACTCTTAGCGCTATGGGAAATGAAAACAACCTAGTCCAGGATTTGAATTCGAGCCGCCGTATCCATTTCCTACGACGATAACCGTTGAGCATCGAGCACTTACAAAACACAAAAAACAAAACAAAATAAAAAATGACAAAAAATAACAACACAAAGAACAAAAATAAATAACAAAACAAATAAAAAATATTTGCAATAAGTATAATGAATACCAAGGATACATTTTGAATTAAATGAACGTAAACTTCATTATTTATTCGTGTTTTTTTTATACAGCTTTAGTATTAAATCATTTTGAAACATTTTGAAAACGCTCCGTATCAATGGACACTATCGTTCAGCTTCACTATATATATATATATATATATATATATATATATATATATATACTTTTACAATATTATTTTTTTTACAATATTTTTTACAGTATTTTTAAACACGTGATAAGTGTGTGTACAATATTTTTACCACTTGATTTTTTTTATACGCGATGACATTTTTTTACACACACACACACACACACACACACACACACACACAGACATATATATATATATATATATATATATATAAATTGATTGCGTATAAACTTTCTTCTTGCGAATATTGTTTTTTGGTATTATGAAGCATGGAAATGAACAAGTGAAAAATAAATAAATAAAAATAAAAAACAGAACAAAAACCAGAGTTTTAATATCCAGCTGTTTTTCTGTCTCTGGTTCTATTTATTCCGATATTTCGGGTGAACATTTACCATTTATCAAAGTGTAATGACTGTGTGTGGAAAAGTGAAATCCAGCAAATGCGAGAAAAAAATAGTGTGAATGGATTTGACATTGTTTAACCGTTATTTTTCTTTCAAAATTGTGTGACGTAACTCACCTAAAATCGATCTCGGCAATCGTTCGAAATTCGGCATGACTTTGATCATGATATATATATATATATATATATATAGAGAGAGAGAGAGAGAGAGAGAGAGAGAGAGAGAGAGAGAGAGAGAGAGAGAGAGAGAGAGAATTACGATATGTTTCATACGATTGTTTAATCCAATATAAGTTCCGCCCCGTCGGCTGGGGCGTTAGAATGCACTGACTGCACCTCTGCAGAGGGGTAAGACTCCCCCAATGGGGCCACCTGTTGGCCGTGGGTGGCGACCCATGATGCTTAAGGATGGAGCCCAGGTGGATGAGCAGTTCATGACATGCAATACTCCACTTTGATCCTATCTTGGGCTAGACGGGCGGTCGGAGACGCCTCCTCCGATCAATCGGCTGGTCACGTCAAGCCCTAGCACTTATATGATTTTCCCACCCCTACTGCCCTTATGGCAAGCCCCAACCCCTTTTTATCATATGGGTGCTAGAAGGCGGTGACTGAGGGTCTACATGTCCTGGGAATGACGTTAAACTCTATCTGATGGTGAGTTTCCAGTTCTGGAGGTTTGGGGAGTGTGGAGCACCCCTTCATCCCCATTGCTCCCTGGTCCACTCTGACCCGGAGTGGTAGTACCTGTCAGGGTCCCATCTATGGGTTAAATAGAAAAATGTATTTATAAAAAAATTGTATTATCCATTAAGAATTGATTTATTTCAAAACTTTATCAGCATTAAATGACCCACTGAGGTTGATATGCCGTAAAACAAAACAAAACAAACAAACAAATCATCTAAAAAATACAGACAAATAAAAAAAAGTCTCATGGAGTATCAGGCAATTTCAGGGTAGGATTTAGATCCTAGATGACACTGTGAACAGGATTTAGTTGAACACCCAGATCAGTACTCAGCTGTATCGCAAGTTGAGTCTGTTCTGAGAATACCAGAGTGAGTTGGTAGTTAGTTTAGATAGCAGGCTGGATTGTTCCATTATGCTCCTTGGCCAAGCTTATTCTCTGGTTCTGATTGGTTGCTGTTTTTTGGTGTGGATACTTTGATCAATATATTAAATTTAAATTTGTTAAGTATTCTAAATAGTTAGAAAGAAAAAAAGAACGTCGGTTTAGCTCAGTCTGTAGAGTGTCCGACTAGGGATCACAAGGTTCCTGGTTCGATACCGGACCTCGCCAACTCAGCTTATGAGTAGCACAGCGATCTGTCCGGTAAAATAAGAAGCTGATAGTGGGTTTGGCGCTCCACATCAGATGCAGAAAATAATCTCCTTGGTCTAGCGCTAGTGAAAAGGCGATAGACTCCCTCGCTGTCTGGCTGATACCGACTTTAGGCCACCCCGACGACTTTACTTTTACTTATTATGAATTAATACAGGAAGTTCTTTGCCTTATTGAAGAATAATTAGTTTTAGAGCCGGTTTAGCTCAGTCGGTAGAGCGTCCGGCTAGGAAAAAACAAGGTCCTAATTTGATACTAGCCCTCGCCAACTCAGCGCATGAGTAGCACAGCGATCTGTTCGGTAAAGTGAGGACTTTTTGTAAATAAACCTGCGCAAACAAAATCCTTGTTACACAAACTAGAAAAAGCAGCACGGAATATCGGCCTATACGAGAACTCCGATACGACTGAGTGTTTTAAAAATGAAAGAGATATCTCCACACTCGATGGAAAACTCCTAAAGTCGGTGGAACAATTCACGTAACTAGGCAGTAATATCTCATCGACAGAAAGTGATAGGAAAGGCATGGTCCGCTATAAACAGATTATCAGTCATATAAAAATCCAATTTCACTGACAAGTTAAAGCGAGAATTCTTCCAAGCCATCAGTGCTACTGGATGGCTGCACCAATTGGACTCTAATAACGCATCTAGAGTATAAAAGAGTGTGTATTTGTATGGCCAATGCACAGCCGAGCCAGTATTATAATTCTTCTTCCTCTCGGGATTTTCTATATCCTGTCTTACATTCTCCTACTTTTGGCTTAATTGATAATAATTTGTTCGGTGTACAACTATTCAAAAGTTGTTGCTATTTTTACTTGATACACCTTTTTATTTGGTTCTTTCGATCTTGAAGTTTTCATCAATTTCTTTATTCATGACATATTTGCCGCTGAATCGGTTTTGTCATTTCCCTTTTGATTCAGATAGTGAATTGAGTTTACATAATAACTTGACTATGGGTTTTCAAGTGTTTTGTTTTTTAACGTAAAAATGTAAGATTTGACAGTAAATAGCCCACAATATTTGATATGTCATTAAATTAACCAACCAAAACACACAGTAATCATTTATTAAGACTTATTTAAGCTTTCCTAAATCTGGCACACGGGACTAAGATTTCTTTACAGTATATATATCTACCAACCTCCGTACGAGCAGGATGTGACACAAGTTCAATTTCTTAAGCGGAGTTCAACAGGTTTGAATTCAGAGTTTTCCTTCTCCTAGACCGGTTGCCTAACCAAGATTAAAGAGCCCAGTCTGTCCTACTAAGTATCCATAGCTGGAGGGAGAGTAGGATTCATAACTTTCCCAAGGGTATTAGCGCTAAGTGAAATGCTATTACCACGTCCAGGATTTGAACTCGGGGCGACGAGTCCATTTCCCATTTATTATTCCAAATTTCTTTACAGTATAAACCCCTACTAATTGATCAACTACTTACTGAGCAAAGTCCTTGCTTCTTAATTTCATGTGTGTATATGGGGGGGGAAGATCCTGTGGTGTAGTGGCTCAGATATTAAATTGCGACATCATACGCACTATCACGCTCACTTTCGGACTAATACACTTGGGAAAGGTATGAACCATATCAACACTCCAGCTATGGGTTAAATAGTACCACTTTTACACGTTTGGTTTGGTTTGTGAATTTTACGGCATGACAACCCCTATTGGGATACAACACATCATAGCACGTGTCATATTTTAGTTTCTTTGTAGGGTTAATTATGATTCGTTCGGTTTTTGTTTTGTTTTCTTCTTTTCGATTTATCATGATCAGGATTCATCAGGATCAGAAAATTCCATTAAAAAATTGTTCAGCGGAAACACTATAGTATAAACATACTCGCTTCCCTCCTATGCACGCATGCGCGAACCCACACATGAATAAATAAAGAAATATGTCTACTTGGCGTTTGGAATAGTAGCAGGCAGACGGTTGTCAGAAGCTTCGCTAATGCTAAATATTTAGGTAGTTCGACACTTTCTATTCCGATGGTTAGTTCAAAATATTTAGTTTACATTTAAATATGTCAATACATTGCAGTTCTTACAATACCATAGTAAAATTATCATTATGAAACATTATGATAGTATTTATTTCCCTATTATACTTAGACAGACTCTCTCTCTCTCTCTATCTTCTTATATATATATATATATATATATATATATATATATATATATATATATATATATATATATATATATATACATATATATATATACATATATATACATATATATATATACATATATACATATATATATATATATACATATATATATATATATATATATACATATATAATATATAATATATATATAATATACACATATATATATAATATATATATATATATAATATATATATATAATATATATTACATACATACATATATATATGTATGTGTGGTGTAATGGTTAAAGTCATGAGAAATGGACTCGTCGCCCCGAGTTCAAATCCTGGACGTGGTAATTGCACTTAACGCTAATACCCTTGGGAAAAGTGTGAATTCTACTCTCCCTCCAGTTATGGGTAAATACTAGGGCAGACTGGACTCTTTAACCTTGGTTAGGCAACCGGTCTAGGAGAAGGAAAACTCTGAATTCAAACCTGTTAAACTCCGCTTAAGAAATTGACCTTGTTTCGCATCCTGCTCGTGCGGAGGGGTTGGTGAATATATATATATGTATTTGTGTGTATGTAAGTGTAACCATACAATGAGGAGACTAGAGATGTTGAATCTTCAAATTCCTTCTCATGTCTGACCCAAGTTTAGCTCCATTTTTAAGAATTTTTTAATATATATTTTATTTCCTGTATCCATTTGGATTCCTGAAAAATACCTATAATTGTAATAAGTCAATAAATAACAATTTCTAATTATCAACTAAGAATCTCTCAACAACAAATTTAATCACATGGGCCAATTGCTCATAATTATTATTTGTTTGTTATGCCTCCTTGTGCATTTCCCCTTTTCATTATTTCTCACATGAACCTTTACAAAAAATAAAATAAAATAAAATAAAAATCCAAGCAGATATTATTATTCTAACACATCTTTTTCTTGAAATCCAAAATGAGCAGTTTATAAATCTCATGGCTTTACATGTGTGAAATTGTTTGTCAGTAATTCATAGAAATAAATATGATGTTATTCTGTTTGATTCCAGACTTTAGCCCATTTCAAAAACTAAAAATAGTTTTTGTGGTCAGAAAAATGTTATTGAATTTTATAAATTCCTATGTAAGATATTGACAGCAAGAACAAATATCATAATACAATGATCATTACAACATTCACCTTGGTGATAGTATGTATTTACTCATTATATATAGATAGATTATATATATATATATATATATATATATATATATATAAAATGGGGTACAAGAGATAACCTACTCGAGTTTCACCATAAGGATCTTCAGGGTTTAATCCACAAAATTAATCGAGACACCGATTAATAGCAGTCGATTTCACGTTGTGGTCATTGCATTAACGAACATTTTAATATAAATTTTATAATTTTATAATAAATTTGCTCTACTTAGTATTGAGCACTTTGTATTTGTTATGTCGCTGACTTACCCCTCTGAATTCCACACTTACTAACCATCGTGACCAAATTCACCGGTAAGTCAACTTTTCCTTTATATATATATATATATATATATATATATATATATATATATATATGGTATGTGTGTGTGTTTAAGTGTGTGTGTGTGTGTGTGTATTAAAAATTAAAAAAAATTTAAACTCATATTTTTTAATTTAACACATAGGTACTACTACTCCAGATCACGGTGGACCTGGGAATAATGGCGGTGGATGGGGTACTCCGCATTCCCCAGAGCGCTATATGCATTTTAACATCATATCCAAGACGCTAAGATCCTCAGACATCACTTTCTAGCACATCTAATCATATTCTAGCAAGAATAATCCAAATAATACTAATTATCAAACCTCATATAAAAAATTCCGAGGAAAACTTATGCTCATTAGTCGACGCCATTAAATACTGAAGAGATTTACAAGTTCAAAGTATAAAACCACAAAAAAAAATTTTTTTTTTTATCTTCAGTTGTTTTGTTACATAATTCGTGGGTTGCCTACGAATTACGATTGTAGTGTAGTAATGTTTAAAATTGCGGTATTGTGGATGGAATGTTATCATAACCGTTATAGAAGTTATTGACAACAGTTAACCTGTCACTAATCTAGGTCCGATTTCTCATTGGTTAAAGACAAAGAATGTGAAAGAGAACTGAGATAGGGTAATTAGAATTTGGTGGTTAGTCGAAGGGAACGGACGTGATGGTCATCTGTTTCCGAGTAAGCCATCTTCTCACCGCGCGGTTGAAACATTTTGGGCTTCGGGTAATAACGACATCTGAAAAATAAACAAAGTCTTGCTCCATTATTAAAAACAAAGAGGATGAGCACAGACAACTGGAGTCATATCAATCAGAGGAGGAAATCACCCCAAAATAAGTTGACCAGTCGGCGAAATAGAACTCTCCTAAGAACTCACTCCTAATCGATACTTTTATGACACACCTTGTATTCTGAAAAAAATTAACGTTCCATTCATTGTTCATTTCTATCTGGGCAAATACAGCTTCAAACTCGATACTTTTATGACATACCTTGTATTCTTAAAAAAAAAAATAACATTCCATTCATTGTTCATTTCTATCTTGATAAATACAGCTTCGAACTCGATACTTTTATGACATTCCTTGTATTCTGAAAAATTAACATTGTTTTATTATCCATTGTTTGTTCATTTCTATCTTGGTAAATACATCTTCAAACTCGATACTTTTATGACACACCTTGTATTCTGAAAAGAATTAACGTTCCATTCTTTGTTCATTTCTATCTTGGTAAATACAGCACATATATAGCCAGATTGGACGGCTATTTAACAGATTCCGTATCATTATTCGGTTATCTCAGTTTGCTTCTATCTATCTATCTATCTATCTATCTATCTATCTAGCAAGCTAGCCCCGCAGATCCATTACTGCTGAATGGCGAGTTCGATCCTCGCTGGATATCCCATAGTTGGGGACTTGTGCCACATCTTGTCTTTAGTGAATGGGTTAGACGAATACCTACTCATGACATTTTTGGGGGTGGGTGAGTCTTATCCCTCTGCAGGGGAGACTGTCACCGTATTGACATATACTAGGTGAAATTCTTTGACAATCTCTCGCCAGTTGGTGACATCAAACTAATAGTAGGTTACCCGTTCATAGGTCTTAACAATTGGTTCTGTTACATAATCTATGCGGTTGCATAAGATTATTGTCGGTCCCCTGTAATTCTGAGGGGATGACCCTTTTCATACCATGGCCGGATCTTTCAATGGAAAATTACAGAAGCCCGCCAAAATACGTGAAGTCACGTGGGACCTGTTCGGTCCCCAGTTTGCAGTTGGACGTCAGGCAGTGAAGATGTACTGCCAAACTGTGACTCACTCTGCATACGCGCGCTATGTTAGTTAGCAGATGTCTGGTGGGGATTTAACAATAAAATAAGATCAAAAGTAAATCGAAGTCTTGTGTTTATTACCTAAAAACTAACAATGACACAGGGCTTCTGATAAGGACAAATCCCTAACAGAAAACCAGACCCGAAGTCTCCAAGAAAATCCAGACATTAGAAGATGCCAGACCAAGTCAAGATGTTAGAAGATATACCAAAGACGATCAGAAGCATACCAAGACTGCCAAGAAATAGAATTAAAGAAAAGGTATGCAACATTATAATTATTTGGTGCCAGTGAGGAAGGGCTATGCAACAGTTCCAATCCAAGTGCCCTGTAATACAAAATCTTTTTAATGACAATGAAGGAAAACTCCATACTCCCTAGAGCTCCAGAACTGAAGCCTCACCTTCAGGTGCAGTTTAGATCATACTCAGAATACATCTTTTATGCATCTTGCAGATGGGGCATATATCCATTCAAAGTAAATCACTTCCCCATTGCATCAGTATTGTATCCAGTATATAAACATTTACATATGTAGATATGATCCAGTGGCTTTGGCCCTGGACCGTGGCTACAATTAACAGCGTTGATCCCAGGGAATTATCCCCCAGGCAATACCTGCCCCCTCTATTTAAAGGGACAGGGCTGGATTTATTGCCCAGTGCCCGAGGCAGGGTTAGGGTATGTGCCGACTGGATCAACGTAATTTTTGCACCCGCCACTCATGAGCTTCGGTTCGTGGTGGTCCCACATTAATAGGGCCTTGTGCCTAACACGTACACGTTGGATACGTGGTAAATATCCAGTATATAAACATTTACCGTGAACACTTTCGCTCTGTTCTCTTTTTTTTAATAGGAAAAATGCTAATTAGTCGACGCCATCAAATACTGAAGAGAGTTACAAGCTCAAAGCATAAATTACAATAACAAAGAAAAGAAAAAATATATTTTTTTTGTAACTTCAGTTGCTTTTCTTATCATCATTCCGTTGAATTTAAAAAGATCTTCGAAGTATTTTTTTTCTCTTTCCGAATTAAGGGAGGAGAAAACGATTTTGCAAAGGAAAAAAGTTTCTCAAGGTACTTGATTAGAAAAATGCAAAACGGGGTGAGGGGGCGGCGTGTCGTTGTTGTTGGATGAAATTGAATTTCCCTTAACACAAAAAAACATATAACCGGCTCGCAACACACGATTTGATGAATTGAACTTAACCAAATGTTGACTTCTATTTCCAAGTTACAACTTTCTTTCTACATATAAATTAAGTCTCCTATTTCAGGCTTATGCTTTTTTCTTCTTTCTACGTGTCTTTTTCCATGAAAGAAATAAAATGAAATAAGATAAAACGCCTTTTCTTAAACGGCGGTAATTGGCTGTTAGAAAAGTAATTATAAAGGAAACAATTTTGCTACTGAATGTTTCGAGTGAGATACCGTAATACTCTCCCCTTAAAAAGATCATCATTTTATGTTGAAGTTTTCTTTTCAAAGCAATCGTTTGACAGATGAAAAGCATTAAAAAATAGAATAAAAGTAATATACATTGTACAATAATTCGTCAAATGTTCTTTTTACCATATGTTATAGAATAACTCTAAGATGCCTTGAGCAATGAGCACCAAATATACTATGATTGATAATTGTTCCTGGAACATGACGACAGCATATTAGTTTAAAAAGAAAATTCCAAAGCTTTTAAAGTTTTTAGTGAAGGGTTCGTGGGTAATCCTTAACTATATACTTAACTATTAACTTCCCCAGATCATTTTTATCTGAAGAAGGCTAGAAAATTCCTACCATAAAATAAACTGAACCCTCATTTTATGTCCATGTTTTTGCAATAAATGTTTTATTTTTCTTGCACCCGTTATGTTACAATACTAAATATATTTCTTTATTTATTTTAATATTCACTTCAATGTGTATATTCTAAAAGTTTTTATTTTGTGAGAATGGTTAATTTTGTTTTTTGTTATTTATTATTATTTTTTTTTTTTGGCTTTTGTACTCTAAAATAAAAACGTCAGATTTTAATCATCGTCGACGAAAAAACAAAATTACGGTCATAAAAGGATGATCCAATTTATAACTAAATTGTAAAACGAGCCCCCACTTTAAAACTAATCATTCTCACAAAATGAAAACTTTTAGAATATACACAGAGCTGGCCAATGTACGTCTTTACTGGTCGGCCCACACTGGCGTGCCCATGTGCTGACTTCCACGGGAGGACGTCACTTATGAGTTCGTCCTCGCTTCTCCAGTAGTATTCTGCGTGTCTTGTCCGTCTTACTGGGATGGTTTAGGTGATAAGGGGCAGGTCGCCGTACAACTGTTTTCTCGTGGGGTGTTGTTTCCACGTTTTGTTTAGGACCACACGCAGCATTCTTGTGCAACTCCCATCTAGCTTATTCTCTAGTAGCTTCATTAGGGTCCAGGTGGTGCAGCCGTACAGCAGCACTGACACGACAACTGTTTCGAAGAATTGTCTCTTTAATTTGTCTGTGAGTTTGGATTTTCATATGATATACGTTAATATACGTAATGGAAATATAATTTAAGTTATTTAAAGTGTAATTTACTTTTGAAATATTTATCGTTAATAAACTAATACTTTTCTCCTACTCAGTGAGCCGAATATCAAATATATGTTAAACATTTAAAATATTTAAAAAATATTTTAATGATAAACATACTTAATATTTTCAGGAAATTTACCTTGTTCTTACTTGTCACTATATTTAATGTAAGCATCTGGATTTTACAAACGAATGATTATCATTGCAATCTGTTCGGACTATGTTTGGTTTTAAGGATTTCTATTTAAATTTCCCTGAAGAAGAAACATCAGCATTCGCCCTATTATCTTCACTATTGTCATTTAGATAATTCTAAGTGTTTAAGTCGGTATGGTTTCCGGCCTTCTTCAGATTAATCTTTATCTTAATATATATATTCACCATCTCATCCACACGAATAAGATGTGACACAATATAAATTTAAGCGGAGTTTGAATTCAGAGATTTTCTCCTCCTAGACTAGTTACCTAGCCACGGTTAAAGATCCCAGTCTGCCCAACTATTTATCCATAGCTAGAGGGAGAGTAGTTGGATGCATACCTTTTCCAAGGGTATAAGCGGTATCTTTATTTTCATATATATTTCTTCAAGTGCCTATACGCAAATGATTTGTTCAAGATTATTCGCCTGTTATCTTTATTCCAGTCTCTTCCCCAGATCCTTTTTATCTGAAGAAGGCTGGAAAATTGACCAAACGAAAAGTTAAAAAAAGAAAAAGAAAAGAAAAGAAAAGTTAGGAAGAATTACAAATATGGAAATGAATGATAAAATGATTATGAGAAATTATCTGAAAAAATACTAGCAATATCTATTAATAATGGAGATTCGCTTCCGGTTTTTGTCTGTAACAAAAACTACGTCACTGCTTACGTCACACTACCTAAAATCGTCATAAAATAGAATAAATTTGAGCATGCAATGTTAGACAGTCCTCATTGGTTTTTTAAACAAGTTTTTAAAAATACATACCTGGTATCATCTATCTATATATAGTTTGTTTCATTTTAATATATATTTAAAGTTATCAGAACTAAGTTTCCATTTCAATTTTTTAAATTTTTTACTCCTTTGATGAATTTATTTTATTTTTTACTCCTTTAATAAATTTGATGATTTTACTTTACTTATGATACAAACTCTCTGATATTAAATTTTCAACTCCCTATTACTTAGGTAATATTTATTTAATTCGCCCAGAGGGCGTTTTTTTATTTTGTTAGGATTGCTAATTTGTTGTTTTTATATTTTTCAAGGTTTGCCTAAATTTATCAATGAGCATTTATAGTCAAAATTGTTCATACATAGAAAAAGATGTCATTTATTAACGATATCTCTGTAAAAATCTGAGTTAGATTTGCCTCAAAACAGCCCGCGTTATTAGTATGTCCTAATATTCCTGCAATGTGTCTTATATATCACTACGAAATAAAAGTTTACATAATATATGGTGTGGTTAATTTGCATAAGGATTTAACAAGACTGGGTTTAATAAACAATTAGTTGGTGTTATTGATATCTGATATTATTGTTTTACTCTCCAAAGATATAAACATAAACAAAATATAATTAAAATAATTGTAATCTTTTTATATACTTTCCTATTTAATTTCATTAGTTTTTCTAATTTAATATATTTCAATACAAAACGTAAATACTTACTCCTGGAGTGCGTATGTTCTTGCTAGAATATGTGTTTATTGTGTATGTAAACCTAAATAAGATTATCTATTTGGGAAACGCCTTTATAATTCAAGGATGTTTTATTTGCTGTTCTTGTAGAGAAGGCATTTGGAAATGATAGTTTTGTCTGTTTTGGTTTTTAGGAGGATCAGTTTTCCAGATGACTCTTAAATTCCCTGGTAAAGTATATCAGGAGAAGCAGGTAAAAACACATTTCTGCACTCAGCGGCGTTCAATACTCTAAAAATTTACACGCCTATCTATGTGGTCCCTCAGGGAAAATGCTAAGTGACAAAATATTTTGATTCAAAATTTCTTATATATATATATATATATATATATATATATATATATATAATATATATATATATTAAAACTTTTAACATCTTGTTTTTTCTACAAAACTTTCTACACATATTGTCGGATTCATATCCATTTTACCTTTCATACTGTCCACAAAAAAAAAAAATTGGAAATATTTGAATTATATCACCAGGAGGCTCAAATTTCGAATATAATACGGATCCCGACTCAACGAATATATATATATATATATATATATATATATATATGTGTGTGTGTGTGTGTGTGTGTGTGTGAAATTTTGAATCAAAATATTTTGTCGCTTACCACTAACACACACAGAGACACATACACACGTAAGAAATTGTAATGATACTAAGACATTATTAAATACACACAAATAATTCTGAGGAATAAGATATTATCAATCCAGGATACACACAAGCACCAAACTGAACACAATAGGCAGATTCAAGGAACAGTGAAAATCTCCCTTTAAGGGCTCCGTGTTTCAGAGTCTTCCCTAAATATTAAGAAAATAAATCAAAGGTACACACACACGCACGTATATATATATATATATATATATATATATATATATATATATATATATATATATATATATATATATATATATATATATATATATATATATATATATATATATATATATATATATATATATATATATATATATATATATATATATATCGCGGGGATTGTTGCTGTGTACTGTGGCCAAGGCGATATAGTGTTTGACTATGCCTGCTGAGGTCCCAGTTTCGATTTCTGTCGGAGGGAAGTCGTTAGTATATATCGTTGATGAGACTTAATAAAGTCGAAACAGTCTGTACGATATTCTACACACTGGGCGATCCTTTGCCGGGATTACACTTGTCAAGTTCATTTTCTATAAGAAAAAGTATCGAATTTTATGCGATACATGCATTGTAAGTGCCTTCAAGTAAAAATAAATATATATATATATATATATATATATATATATATATATATATATATATATACTCACTGTGCGAACACATATGTTGTAAAACAAAGGTCAGGTTTCTATCGCAAAAATGCTACCTCAAGAGAATAAAATCAAAAAAGAAAATGGATAAAAATAAAAAAATAAATTCAAAAATCACAAAATCTCTAAAATATACCAATACAAAAAATATTTCCAATGCCC